>JAWWEV010000011.1:19107906-19188873 GCA_035583235.1 Hafferia zeledoni
GCTGCCAGGCCTGAACACCCACACAGTTACTGTCACCCTGAGGGCAACCAGGGGGACGTGGTCTGTGACTGAGGAAACTCCTCAGGGACAGCTCCAGACCCAGCAGAAGCCTTTCACGGGCAAAGGGGAAGTTACAGGGCAGCTCCACAGCCCTGGGGCAGGGAACAGCATTTCTCACTTGTGAAAACACCCAAGCATGTGGCCATCTCCAGTGAGGAGGGAGGAGAAGGTTGGAAACCAGCTCTCAAAGGCAAGGTAGCACATGGCTTCGCTGTGCACCCAAGAACTTTCTAGAAATAAAGAACTAGCAAGAAACATGCTCAAAATACATCCTCCCTCACAAGACCAGATGTTTAACATCTGGGTGAGAGCTATGCATTAGCTGTGCTGTCATCAGTCTATCAGTCCTATCTCTAGAAAAACCCACCTGGCACAGTCACATGGTTTGTCTGCCCCACAGTGACTGAGCAGGGGCAGCAGGTGGGCACTACCAGGCTGCTGAGGCACACGGGGAACCCATGACTGCCCAGGCTTTGTGCCTCAGTGCTGGGCGCTCTGAGGGAGGGAAACCTCGAGTCCAGGCACAGAGGAGTTTTTCCCCAGCATTAGCCCCGTCTCGGCACCAGAGCACAGGCTGAGGGCAACTGCCGCTCCACAGACTAACAGTGAAATCCTCTTTGTGAAAAATAGACTTGGAGAATACTTAGGGGAAAGACATGCAGCAATCTTACTGGGGCCTTACTGGGCAGAGATGGAACTGGACAAAATGGACTACAAGTGTTCCAGTGCTTTCCAAAGTTCTTCCTTCCCATACACTGACACTACAAATTATATTATTTTGGCGAGATCTCTCTGATGCACTGTGTCTTCTCCTCTCTCCAACACAGCATAGTTACAACTGAGGCCAAGAAAAGGGAAGAAAATATCAGACTTTCTGCGAAGAAATCCACCATAAGTTTTCTGGGCAACGCAGGAACCCAGGGGGACTCTAGCCATGTGGGCTGTAGAAAGATTCAGAGGGGATACCACCAAGGGCAACTTAACTAACCTGCTGTTCCTGTGCTCAGAGAGAAGGTGGGGTGAGAGCTGCCAGCACAGTGACATGGTGGCCAGTGCCTCAGGTACACAGTGACAAAGGTAAGACTGGAAGAGCTTCCACAAGTGACAGCTCTTCAGGAAGCCAACCAAATCTGAGGGAGCCAGACCCTTCCAGACAGGCAGACTGCAAGACCTCAAGGCTGACAGATGTGGCCAATTCACATCTTCATCCTTGAAATTGCTTGCCAGTGACCAGTACTCTTCCTCACACAAGCTGGTTTCAGCACCTTGTCACACTCACTCCACACCTCCACCCCAGCAACTCTTGTCAGGAGTCAATACCAGTGTCAGTAATTTACAAAGAGTGAAGGTGGAGAGCAAGGCTGAGTAATGACCTACAAAGTCCTGCTGCAAGACTGGACAGGCTTGCTGGAACAACCACATCTCTTCCAGAAATTTGCCTGACAAAACCTATTTACTGTTACTCATATTCCAGTACCTGAGCTTTAAGAACTTGCTAATAGTCTTTTCATCTCCTATAGCTGAGAATGAGGACACATGAGCTGAAACAGAGAGATGTCCTTGGTCAAGGTGGTCTCCTGTATGTTTGCCTTTAGCTCACCTGCCCTGCTGCTTTTTCCCCAAAACTCATTCTGATGTGCCACTACAGTGCAATGTATTTCCACGTTAGCTCAAACCACAGGAACTCATGAGCCTGCATGTGAGTTCAGACAGCAAATATATACACGATTCAGAAGCCCACACCTTGCAAAGGCTTTTTACTAACTTCCACTTCACTTGGAGCTCTGGATCCATTACGGGAACTGAAACTTGGTTTGCGGATAGAAAAATCAGTTCTTCCCAATCCCCTTGTGCTCTGGGCCTGTGTGCCACTCCAGTTTGGAGGAAGCAGAGGCTTGGGTCTGTAAAATGTCCTTGAGGGGGCTCTATCCTGTTGCACCTACATGATGGGGACAAAAGGGACTTAATGATGTGGTCTGTTGTTTCCCCATCTTTGACAAATGGGATGCTGGAAAGAGCTTGGTAACCTGGAGAAGTTCAGGCTTTCCACAGTCACAGAGCTCTCACCACATTGTCCAGGAAACCAGCTGGGCTGAGCAAGTGGCTGCACGGAGGGGCACAACTTGCCAACCCCCCCAGGAGTGCCCTGACTGCTACACTTACATGGGAACCTCAGCTGCCAGCGAGGTCCCTCGCACCTCTCTGGCTTCCTGAACACTCCCCAAGGCTCCTGGTACTAGCCAGCTCTGAGTCCGTACTGTGATACAATTCATCCAGGGAGAAAGGGAGGACTCATCCCGGAACCAGGGTCTGCATGGCCAGCACCAGCTGCAGCTTCCCCTGGGCAGGCCCACTCCTGCTCCCGTGGGGGGCTCTGCTGTGCAGTCAGAGGTGCTGAGAGGAGAGGGCAGGGGCTGCTGAACTCTGAGGCCAGCATGGGCTGTCCAGCCCCAGGTGGCCACAGCGGGCACAGGGCCAGGGCAGGGATGAAAAGAGGCCTTCAGTGGTAGCACAAAGGGCATCTGTGACGGGTGAGACCCAGAGCTCCGGTGCGGAGCAACGCGCAGCAACATGGAGAGCTGCGGTCCCAGGAATGGTGAGCAGACTTGTTTACAGCAGCAGGGCTGCGTGTAAATGTGCTCAGACCAGAGGGCTGTCTGTGTGCCCTTCCCCTCCTTGTCTGCACCAGGCGGGAAATTTCCTTTTCTAATGGAGTAAAAGGCAGGAAAAACTGCACTGTGTGTTGAAAGCACCTGTACTGGGGGCAGGAACTCTCCATGTCTAATGCAGCACAGTCACTTTTTGCTCCTGGGATGCCTTAGTTTAGAGGCTGGTCCCCTCCTGTCCTCTTTGAGGGAGCAGGGCACAACTTGGTAGAGGCCTTGAACAGAGAAACGTTTCTCCTGCACCCCAGGTTCTGAATGTTGCATTCACCAGTACAAAGCTCTTCAAAAGCTACCAGCCCTGCTGCACGAGCACAACTCATGCAGTAAAGGAATCAAGTAAACTTGGGAGTGGCTCACAGCAGCAAAGTGACACAGGGAGGCAGTGACAGCACAATGCCAGAGCTGACAGATGGGAAGGCTGGCAAAGAGGGCACAAATACCCACCAAATACTGGAAATATAAACAGTACAGAAGAAATCCCAGCTCAGAGAGGAAGCAGATTGAATTCTCACTGGAAATGAATCACTTCCTGCAGAGTGAAATTCTGTTAATGATGAAGGAAAGATCTTACCTGATGCAGGGCAAGAGCACGGTCACTGCTTCTGGGAGCAAGAGTAAGGCACAAACTCAAACTGTGCTAAAGTGATTCATGTTCCACTATACAAAAAGGCTGAGAGCTTGAGAAGGAAAGTACCCACTTTTTAATGCTCATTTCTTAGTTCCTTTAAAGGTTTCCCAGCAAGAAGGTGTCCTCCGTGGGAAGGATACCAGCTGCAGTAATTCTGTTCCTGCACCCACAGCTGTTCCAGCCAGACACCACAGTGAATTCCCCTATCCCTAAGAAAGCTCCCTTAAAAAGTAGTGATTTCACAATTTTATCTGCTAGACAGCTGGCCAGGATCTCGCTCCTGGGCAAGAGGCTGGGAAAAAACTGGGAGGGAACTGCAAACCAGCATTGCTTTAGGCCATGTGAGGCTGGAAAAGAATTCCCAAGACCAAATGCTGTGCTCCTGCCGGTCATCCTGGCCCCAGCCACCTCTTCAGCCCCATCTCCACTGCAAAATAGGCTTTGAGGGAAGCAGTTCCCCATAGCAGTTTCCACCTGTACACTCAGAGCCCATCAATACAGTGGGTTTGGAAGTGGGTTTTCCCTCCTTTGTAAAACCAGCTGTGCTCCCCACAGCCAGCACAGCAGGGCCAAGGCAGCAGCAGTTAAGGCAGGAATTATTAATGAGCCCCTTAAAAATGGTGCCTTACAGAACAGGCATCTCATCTGGTCTTATTCCCATCACCTCACTGAGCACAACACTGCCTCGGGACCCCCAGCTCTGCACAGACCCTGAGGATACAGAGCTTGGCTTCGGAGGGAGGTTTTCATGGACACCTCCCTATTTCTGCCAACAGCAACTGTTGCAGTTCTCGCTGTAGCAGAGTACAGACGGAATCAGGAATGGCCATACATGCTTTAGCCAGAGAAAAACATTTCTTTTCACAACTGAACTTCTTCCTACCATGAAAAGCTGACAGACAGCCTGTGCCCTCAGCTGTAGAGAGGTTTTCCATCTCCTGTGACTGATGTGACCACTGATCTCCAGCCACCAACAATCAGATAGATACAACTGCTGTTCTACTTAGGAAAAGTTACAAAGAATCTTCTCCATTTGTCCCAACAGAAACCTGGTCTTGGGATCAAAAATGTATTCTTACCACCAGCCACCAACTGCAAAGCTGATTTCCATTAAACAGTTGTAATTCAACACATACTTATGGATGTTTTCAGGGAACGGAGAGGAGAGAAAAGCAGCAAAGGATCTTCCACCCTTTTGGGCTTTAAATGCAAACAAAGCTCCTTACCTGCCAGCACAGCAGGGACCAGGATGCCACACAGCATCAGCAGGACCAGACGAAGAGGTCTTTGGCAGGGCATGGCTTCCCTCGGGAACAGTGTCGGCAGGAATCCTTAAAACTTCAGCTTATGCAACAACGTGGAGCCTTTGCTGCTATAATAGGAATTTCGTCCACACAGGTAAAAAGAAATAATTTGCTTCACAACAGCAAGTGTGTAGAGAGCACACAGCCCAGCAGAGCCTCCCTTGCTCTGGCTCAGGAGCACAGCTCCTCCCGAAGGCAGCTCCACCCTCCCAAACCTGTGCCTAAACCCACAGGCAGCCCAGCCCCAGGCAGCGTCACCCTGCCAGGCTGCTGCACACAGGGCAGTTGTTGGTGAGCCCCAGCCCTTCCCAGAGGCCACAGGGATGCTCCTGGAATGCCTTCCCTCGGGCCGTCCCACGGCACAGGGTAACACAGGAGCCATTGGGGCAGCTCACCCCAGGCCCAGCAGCCTGAGGGCTCCACTCTGCCCTCACTGTGCAGGCGGGGAGGCACTCCAGGGTGGGCACAGCAAAGAACAAGGGCCTCAATCAGAGCTAAAACGCTCTGACAGAGCCACAGCAGCTCCGTGGCATCCGTTTCTGGGTGGAATACTTACAGAGGAGCACAGGGAGCCCTGGGTGGTCTCACTGCCCGTTAAACTCCGGGAAGTCTTGCAGGAGGCGGCTCTGGAGGGCAGGGCCAGCATCCTCCTGGGATCCCAAGTGCACAGACACCACCACTCCTGCCAGGCTCTGCCATCGCCCTGCCCGCCTGGGGGCTCGTGGGAAGGTCAGCACAGAAAATAAGCTGTTTCAAATCACATTTGCACCAACAGAGATAGCGGAAAGGATGAGGTGTATAAAACAGGGAACACTCCAGCTTACTGTCACAGGAGAATTTCATTAGCATTTTTAAGCTGTTGAGGATTAAATACTTCATGTTTTCCTTTCATGTAACAAACATCCTCCAATGTCAGTACTTTATGCTCTGAAAATATGTCACAAGTATTTTTGTTTTAAATTTCAAATGCAGATTTTTCTGCTGAGAGATCTCTTTGCTTTTTGGCTTTCTCTGACAGACAGCCACACGCAGTTCAGGTGTCCCTTTAAATCACTGTTTGCTGCAGGCCTCTGCAGAAGTGCCCGGCTGAGAGGGGCAGCAGCAAAGAGCAAAGAGCACTGTCCCTGCAGTGAAGCAAAGAGTGAGGCCATTACCTGGGGAATTGTGCTCAAAAAACCCTCAGACAGCTCCAGCATCAATTCAACATCATCTGCCAGACCTGGACCAAAGCCCCATCAGCTGCCCAGGTTCAAATTGTCTGCAAAGGAGCTCAAAGCACAGAAACACATCCAGCAGCAGGTAAAATGCTATAGCTCCTATTTTTCCAATTCCTACTCATCCAAACAGCTCCTGCTACAGAAACAGGCCCTGTTTGTCACAGGAGGTGACAAAGCAGACACCTGAGCACACAATCTGCACATGTCAGCACCTCCCCTTTGTACTAAACACAAAGAAACCAGCATATTTCAGCACTAAGAACAAGATCTTCCCCATTGGTCTGTTATCTACAAACCCCGAGAAGCCGAGTGAGATCCTGAGTTTGACAAATCATTGCACATTTTCCCTGCTGGCACTTCTGCATTTTTACATAGCAATCGAGGAGCTGTTACTTCCCTGCTCCCCATCTGAGCTGGAAATTAACGGGCTTCTGTGTATTTGTTACGTGGTAGAGAGCAGTCCAAAATGAGCTTGTAGAAATTAGATGCCACTAAAAAACAGAAAGTACCTCTGAACCCAATGCCTCTCATGATTAAAAAAAAAAGATACTACAACAAAGTCAGCTTATCAGCCTGAACACATCCAGTTCTCTTGGAGACATCAGCTAAACATCATGCAAGGCACTGTGTAAGTAGGGCTTTTTGTGGTCATGTGAATGGCAGGAGGACATGTATCATTACCTTTTACTGGGATTTTCCACACAAAAAAATAAGCAGTAAGTAGGAAAAAAGGAAAATAAGTCTAAAAAAGGAAACCTACAAGGTGTCTGTGTGGACTTTAGGCTGAAGGGAGAAATCAAACCTCTCATTGAGGGCAGTGAACCGGAGTGGGTGGGGTGGTCACTGACTGCAAAGGAGGGAGAGAGAACCAGCCATGGCTTGATCTCCCTCGCACAAACAACACAACTGTGAATGCACATGTTTCTGTGCAGAGTGGGGGAGAAATTAAAGCTTTCTTGTTTCCAATCTCAACTTATTGGTGTTTATTTGAACTCTAAAATTATCAAGCAGAAAAACCCACCAATATTCCTCACCAGGGGAGAAATAAAGCAGCAGTTGTAGTTCCATATCCTGTGTATTTGCTTGCTGTTTCTTGATGAAAACTGATGCAAATCGAGTTTTGGGTGAATTTTAGCACCAGGAATTATCTCAAAACTCAGCTTTGACAAAAGCAATCAGAAAGTTTTCTCTCAGATATAATACAACCAGGTTTTATTTAAGTTCTCTCTTTTTTCCCCCAACACTGGCAAAAGTTCAGAGGGAGTTTAAAGTTTTGTAAACATTTTAACTACCCCTCTTCCCCCTTTTATGAATTTACAAAGCAAAGGAGACAGGGAGACCAGATTTGCAACAGTTCCAAGTCTCTCCATGCTATTGGATCCAAAAACTATATACAAGTCTGCAGCAGTCTCTGTATAGTTACTGTACATGTTTGGGGGCAGGGGGAAGAGAGAGGAGGAAGAGGGGAAGGTGACCCCAAAAAAATGAATAAACAAAATGAAATAAAATCCAAAGCCAAACTGCTCTTGAACAACTCGAACTGTTTTCTTTAGGCAGTGATGACAGAACAACAGACACCTTTATACAACTCCACCAAAACTGCAGCGGATCTCCCTCGCAGGTTATAACCCTCTGGGGATGGGAGATGGGACCAGGGGGTTCAAACTTAGTGCATTTGGCAGTTTTCCTTCTCTTTCTTTGTGGTGTGTGCACGTGGGTGGGCGGGCAGGTGGAGCAGGGAAGGTGGCGTTAATCTTTCAGTGAGAGAAGAAAGTTATGATTCCATAAATACTTGGAGATTATGGATCCCAGTGAAGGTGCATGAAGTAGTTTAAGGTGTAGAAGATAAGCAGGGCCGTCATTGCACAAAGCTTCATCCTCCAGGGTCTCTCTTCACGATGAAAGGGCATCTCTGCTCGTTACCTAAGCACTGAGAAGACACCCAGCTGAGACTGCCGGGGCAGGTGTCTGAGAGCCAGTGTCCACCCTCTGCAAAGACTACAGATCCACACATAAAGATCCCACTGTCTCTTAAACGAGACAAATTTGCAGGAAAGAGCTCAAAATAAACTGGTCCTAACCCTCTGAAGGTAGCATTTATGGGGTAAACTCAACCCAAAAGCAGAGATGCCACCCCCTTTTTTCCCAGAGCAGAAGTCCCCACTTGTCCAGGAAGGCTGGAGTATGTCAACAGGCAACTCCACCAGCTCCGGCATCACCACCTAACGAACACAGACTCGAGCTTTCCCTCCAAAAATAATGTGCTGAGAAGGGCTGGCAGGGGGTGTGCAACTTCCAACCAACCCAAGCTAAACCGCGCCCGCCACCGCCCCTCTCGTGCTGTTGCCAGTTCTAAGTTAGCTTATGAATGCAGCTCCTGGCCTGGGAGAGCACCTCGCCCTGATGGAGCGCCCAGGCAGAACCTGCATGGCATTTCGGGTTTGACCAACATCTGTTAACCACAAACTCTCGCTCTCACTCTCTCTCTATATATATATATGACTGTACGTGTTGGATGTGGTAAGAGTAACCAGGAGAGGGAAGCAATGGTTTGCAGAATCCCAATTGATTTTTTTTTTCCAGGTATGCCAGCAGAAGGAATCACAGCACAGTGAAAGCTTGCTGCCCAAATCAGCCGTGTTGTGAACGGATCTGAACTCCCACCCTCCCAGGACTCTGAACAACGTCCACGTGGCTCTGGGCTGACAGCAGGAATAGTGCCTGTGCAGTCCTGGGCACAAAGGGTTTGCTGGGGCCAGAGGAAGCAGCCTGAGATGATTGATCCTGTGATTCACTGTGAGGTGAAGAACAACACACGGTGGAGAGCACTGTGTCCAAACGGAGAATCCATGGTTAACAGATGCAGGAAAAGCCAGTTGATTTGCACATGCTCAGTAGTCTTCCAAAGTCTCTATTTCTCCCATATTGAGCCGCTCTGATGAGGCATTCACTGAGAACCCTGTGAACCAAACAGGACTGGTGTTACAAACCTGGCTGTGGGACACTGTATTTGGTGGGATAAATAAATCTGGGGTGTGCAGTAGCAAGTGCAAGACCAAGAGCACCAGAGACACCAGTGGTGACGTGGCTCTGCAACACCTTGGAAGGGAGCACGTTTAAGTTAAGTGGTACTTGGAAGTGGCTGTCAACACCCTCCCTACATGGTCTAAGCAGCAGAAATGGACCTTTGGAGAACTTGGAATCTAAATGTGGAATCACGCCCAACACTTTGGGGGCTGTGAGCAGTTTTACCCCTTATTTTAAAGTCTAAGTACGTGTACCTATGAAACGTGTGAAATGCTTTTTTTTTTTACAATTCTGTCTTAGGAGTACAACATGAAAATGTACAGTTACACAGGGCCATGCAGGTGGCTCAAATGCACCCACACTTCTACCCAACCTTTTAGCCATGAAGTGCTGAGGACATGATACGTGTTAGAAAGTATAAGAAAAAGTGAACACACTTTCAATGGAAAAAAATCCAATGGTCTGCAACTTTCTTCCTGAAATCCCATTTTCATGGCTGTACCAACTCCATAGGGAGTATGAGAAAAGGGAAAGTTTTCCGGTGTATTTACTAAACACAGAGTTGATATTTCACTGCAGTATAGGCTGCTCTGTGCTAGAGAACCAACTGCTTTCCACAGTCCTATCTTCAAGCGGCAGGAAATGATCTGTTCAATAGATAGGAAAATCATTCTAGCTCCCTCTTGTGGCACTGTGTTACCTACAAGGACTGGAAATAATTTTGTAAAAGAGTGTACTCATTTTTAAGAAGTTGCATGTGCCACTTCTCTTACAGTTGCAACTTCTAGAATTGTATTTAGTGACTTCTTCACATTACATGAGTTGGGTTTTTTTAATGAATTCAAGTGAGTCCCCAGGTAAGACTCACTGGGGTGGTGTATGTAAGGATTGCACTGAAAATGGCAATCACTGGTTTGGGTGAAGAGTATTGGTTTTGGTGAGAACAAAAGACAAAAACAAAGGCAGGGCTCTGTCAGCAGTGACTTCGGGGGGGCAATGCCAGGTTCCTTTACATGAATGTGAGCTAAGAAGCCCCAGCACAACAAGCATTGGCCCAATGCAGTTACCCTGGTTTCCTTCTGTCCCACAGAGCACAAACGTGGACATGTTTATTGTACACAAATTACACCCCTAGTGCTCATGGACCTACATGATGCCCTTAAATATAAAGAAACCTTTCCATCAATGCTACAGGAGCTGGTCAATACCATCCTTACACAAAAATTAAGACAGAGAACATACTAAATAAAGGACTGCTAATGATTTCAACATCTGCCTCCAACTGCAAACCTGTGACCACTTCCACCCTTCACTGTCTTTTCTGCCTAGGGTGGTTGGCTCCTGTAAAAGGGTGGGAAGGCATAAAGGCAGCCTCAGGAAGCTGCTCCTCATGCAGAAACAGACGATGTGCTTGTCTTCAAAGACTGAATTAGCATTAAATCAATAAAATAGGCACAAGCCAACTCACAAGAGGAAAGGCAGTTTAACTGACATCCCTGAACTACTTAAAGGTTTCCAGGTAATAATCAAAGAGGCCTTTACATTAGGGAAAGTTTGACAGAAGCTTTCCATGAGGCTCGTATGGAATTTTTCAAATCATTAAATAACAACAGCATTGAAAAAAACTCTAAAGGCATGTCAACTTTCCTCAAATTCAGTATTACCATTTAAGGTCAGTTCCACACTCCACAAGGCACACTCCCACCACCAAGCTGAACACCAATTTCTGACAACGAGGACTGACCTAACAAGCTCGGATCTGCCCGAACCATCTTCTGTTTCTTCTTTTTCTTCCCGCTCTGCACAGCCTCGAAATTCGATTGCTGGTTGTTGCTCTGGTTGGTCTGAAAGACCGAATGTAGTGAAGTGTGGTTCATCCCCCACACTGAATCCTACAAAACAAATTCAGGACAAGACTGTAAAGTGCAACTAAGTTTGGTTTATTTATGCAGATGATACCGAAGGGGGTTTTGATTTTTGATTTTCACATTTTATAGATTTTAGGAACACAGTAACTGCAGCAAATGTAGATTTAATGTGCTAGTATTCTGGCAGCCTAAGTTCATTGTTTATGTATCCTAACCCTTAGCATTTACCAGTAGCTCAAATTCTCTTAGTTATTTAGACTCTCTTCAAGGTAAAGAGCTGGAAGACATCAGAAAGGCCTACAGAACGAAACAAACACAGGTCAGAGTGTCCCAGAAGTCAGAATTGGAAGAACTCCAAGAGACCTTTGTGTGCCCGAAGAAGAGGAGCTGATGAAGAGAGAGGGTCTCATCGACCCCCCAGAGTCAATTCCTGGAGGTGGGACCAGGGACAGGACTGAGGCTGGACTGAGGAATGTGTAAAGTAATGATTGGATAGATCATATTATAAAAGCTATGGAAACTAGAACTGGGGGGCACGTGCATGTCATCATGTATTCCTGTGGGCCGTAGGCCTAATATTAAAAGGACTTTACTTTTTATCTTATCCCACACTAAATTGGCTCGGAGTCCTGCTTTGGGTGGGGGGCTCTCATGGCATCACAGAAAACATTCAAAGAGCCCAACGTGCCTCCTACATCACATGTGGCAGCACCGGCCACGGCTGCATCCAGCCCATGGCTCCAAGGCATTTCCTGGATCAGCAGGCAGAGACGCTGTTTGATCCACAGTTGTTACAAAGGAAAAATCTGAGATCTGCTTTACTCTCTGCACTGCACAGGACCTGTTAAGTGCTGCTCATTAATGCAGCACAGGAAACGGAACACAGCCTCTCCAGAGTCCAAGAGTCTCCATGCACTCCTGGACTGCAGTGAGTAGGATTTACCTGCTGTTGCCTCTGCTGACTGGCTTTCTGTTTGGCACGGCGCTCAAGAAACTGCTTGGCAAACTCCTTGGCCTCAGGAGTGTCTCCAAGGTAGGCTCTGATGTAGTCATGGACCTCATAGGGAGACTCCACTTCCTTCAGGAAAGAAACAAACGTGGGAACTGCAAGAAGAAGGCAGAGCATGAGAGAACGCATGCTGACCTGCAAACACACACGTGCAATTAACACCAACTGGATTTCTGTGTCACAGATTCCCTGATCTAGCAGCTATAGCAAACAGCTTGCCCTTCCAAGTTCCCTACTGATAGGGCAGTAGGTCCTGTCATGCAATCCATGATAAAACTGGATCCTTATCTCTTCCTGATAATGCTTCCACAACCACCAGAAATCCTCAGCAGACACTGGGTGACACTTTAAAACTGGCTCCAGTTTTACTTTGCTGTAGTTGGGACAACCAAAACCATGGAGATGATGACACAGCTGGTTCTTCAGGTCACTACTTAATGAAGCCATTTTGCACTGAAAACAGTCCTTCGATGTCATTACAGTCCCCCAGAACTACCTAGTTAGGAAACACGTTGGGTATTGCTTCTTCCATTCCTGCCCACCTCTTACCATCTAAGTTGTTGGCTGTGTTGAGGGCATGAAGCATCTGTTCACACCACTGAGTGAATCCATCCTGGGCTTTATTAACCCCCTGGAACAATTTCAACAGCTTCTCCTCTTCTTCTACCTTCTTGTTTTGTCTACTTGTAATACCTACAGATTTACTGAGGTAAAGAAAATGCACATATTAGGTTATTAACTACCACACTTGCCCACAGTACAGCGTTAAAAACCTCCCTATTTTACAAGATGCAAACACTTTTTAAGAACCAAATAATTTTCCAAGCAGATGACAAAACAGACTGTGAGTGATCACCTACTAACTGTTTTTGTTGTCAAAACAGATCCTGAGCGACACAGGAAAAAGAAGGAGACACACAGATGTTCTGACTGCTAAGTGATCATCTCATGAATGGCAGCCTTTCTTTGCAATAGCTTCTTCCCCAGTTCCTACCTGAGGCTGGCATTGCTTTTGTTTTTGTTGGTCGAGTTACGAGGTCCCACTTCCTTCACTGCATCATCCCAGAAACCCATGTTGGAGTTTTTGGTATCAGCATTGCTCCAGATGCTACTGACTAGGTCAGATGCCCACTGGTTGCTGGGATTAGTGTTTAGGGAGCCCCACACTGAATTCCCAATGCTGGTGTGCAGGTTAGAGTGCTGTAAAACATAACAAAGAGATCCTGGTTATTATCGCCTGCCCTGGCAGAGCAGGAATGACCCGACACAGCGAACTGGCTGTTCGCACATGGAGGGACACACAGCACACGTACCGTGGTGTTTCTGACTCTGTTGGGCTGCTGGTGCTGCTGTTGCTGCTGTTTCTGCATCTGCCTCGCCTCCTCCTGTTGGATCTCCAGCAGGGACTTGGCAGTGCCTGTTGGTTTGGTGACATTCCCCCAGCCTGACAACTTTTGCTGCTGTTGCTGCTGCTGCTGCTGGAGGGCCTTCATTAGTTCCCGTTGCTGACGTCTTTGCTGTTGCACACAAGACAAGAGTGCCTGTCCATACTTACAGAAGTTCACTACTATTTAGCACTCTAACTTAGAAACTGGTTTTAAACTGACTTTATTTTCTTTCTGGAGAAGTCTGGCTACCTATTATTTTTTGCGCCATTACAGTTCCCCCAAAAAGAGAGTCACTAATTAAGTAACCAGGAAACAAATTATTTGCTAACTTAAGAAAGACTAAATTTCTCAAATCCTGACTGCAGTCAGCTAAACATTTAGGGTCTTGGAAGAATACCTTCTCTACTACCATCACTTGTTCCGTTCCCAGCCCACCCTTCCTTAAACTGCCCTGGTCTTGTGCATATCTGCAAATATATTATAGATGTGAAATAATTTTATACTGTTTTGTTAACATATTTTACTCCTGGGATTAAAAGGGTGCAGTTTTCCCTCCTTTCAGATACCTGTACTAGAAAGTTATAGAAACTTTCATATAAGTCCTTATTGAACCTATGCCTGAAAGAGAGGATTTTATTCAAGCTATGCTATTGCAAAAAACCAAATCCTCATCCTCACTATTCCAGCAAACAATTTCAGTGGCAGCTAAGCAGCCATGTGGCTGAGGCCACTGTAACCACACAGACTCTGCTCCTGTTAGCATTTACCTCTTCTCGAAGCTGCCGTTCTCGTTCTTCTTCTAACTTTTGGATTTCTGCCAATGACAGTGTGGTCTGGGACTGACAAGCTCCTGAATTTGATTGCTGACCCCACGTTGAAGATGAAGGAAGCTGGGGCAAAACAGACATCAGGAATTACAAAACATTTTAGAGAATACTGCTGGAGTATAGTCATGAAAAAATAGTATAAGCCCAGGGGAAAAGAAATGCCACCTTCAAAGTTTAACAAAACCCCAGAAAGTATAAAATGGTATAATTAAGTATGAAAAGGTACCAAGTATAAACTGCACATTTCTTTGAATTGCCCTCTGATGTATCATAGTGTATCAAGAATAATGCAATGCATCATTCCCTGAAAAACAGCAATCAATTTAGATTTCAAATACTTGAAGAACTCCAGGCTTCAGGAACTTTGCATTGGCCCTTGCTCATGGTGGCAGAATAAACATCTGTACCCACCTGTGAGTCCCTCCCAGTGTGCTTCTACTGACAGAACCTTTCTCTTTAACTTTGCAACTTACCTTCCTCTTCCCATCACTTCCATACTCAACTATTGGCTCTCCTCCCTTTCCAGATAGTTCATCCATCTGTGTCGAAGCTACTACAGACAGCACTGAGCCCAGCTGTGGAACCACAGGAGGACACCAAACTGCAGGAACACGTTACCTTCATTTGTGCAAGTTGTTGCTGTTGCTGCTGCTGCTGCAGCCTCCGTAGAGCCTCCTGCTGTTGCTGCCTCTGCCTCATGATCTCCTTCTGGCGCTGGAGTTCCAGCTCCTTGCGCTTCCGCTCCTCCTCCTCCAGCCGCTGCCGTGCCGCCTCCTCCTCCATGCGCAGCCGACTCTCCTCCAGCCGCCGCTGCGCCTCCTCCTCCTCACGAGCCCACTTGGCAGCCTCCTCTTCCTTCCAGGACACACAGAGGGTGTGTAAGGCTAAGCAGACTTAGCAAAATTTAAAATACTCCTGCTCTGAGGTACTGATACTCTGAGAGAATAGAGAGAGGCCTTTGTACTGTAATCTGGCTGTCCATTTACCTTTATATTTCTCAGGCAGGAAAGCCCTGTAATATAGCCTATATTCCCCAAAAATACAAGCTTCCCACTGCCCTACCAAGGAACTTGGAAGAAATTGACATCTCCCAAGTTCAGACAAGCTCCTTCCATACTATTTTCTTTCTAAGAGTCATGCGCCTTTCAGTCTGAGCTTCTACCTGCTTATCCTGCTCACAGTGCTGCCACACATTCAGTGGAATAGAACTCAGCAGAAATAACACAAAAGAAGAAACAGGTGACAAAGAAGGAGATGATGACTGGAGTTACTCAACACTAGAGTTGCAGTGAAGATGATTCTGCAAACAAAGGAGACAACTGTGCAGTGGGACAGAAATAGGGATGAACATCTTACAAGGGGGGATTCTGAAAAGGAATTTTTAAATACTAACTGGGATTTCTGAAATGGACCTGGAAGTTAATGTGAAGCCCATTATGTTTCAAGATTAGTATGAGTGAGGGACTGTGACAGTATCAATTAGGGGGCTGAAAGCTGAAGTTCCCCTATATGGAACCCCCATATGGGTCTAAAGCTGACCCCAAGGAAAAAAAAGTGCTGTGAGACAGACAGAAAAAGGGATGAAAAAAAGCTGAAACTCTGGTAGCAGATACAGTCTTGGCATTGTACAGAAAGAATGGCAGGTGACACAATTCTACAGTAGAAGATAACAATTCTGTAGTAAAGGCCCAGTGTGGTAACTCAAACTTTGGTTTGTACTCTGGTACTGTACCCTGCCTTTCCTTTGAAGAAAGGAGCAGAAGTACCACATTGCAAAGCCATTCTTAAGCCTCAGACATGAAGGAAAACATGCACTTAAACCCAAATCTCTTTTCCAAAGGACAGATCGGATCCTGATTATTTTGTCTGAAATCCAGATACAGGTGAACAACCTTTCTGTCATTCTCCTGATACTGTCTACAAGATCTGCTTTCTTTCACCAAAACTGATGGTCTCCCAGGCAGGGATGCAAGTACCAGAGCCTGTTTGTTCCGGCAGGCCCCAGAATTTAAATACAAGAAGTCCCTTTTGCCATTTTCACCTGTTTCCGAATTAACTCCTCTCGCTGCCGTCTCTCCTCCTCTTCTCTTCTCCTTTCTTCCAATCTCCTAAGTGCTTCCTCCTGCTGTTGCCTCTCCTCTTCCTCCCGCTGCCGCCTTAGTGCAATTTCCTGCTCTCGTTGTCGCCTCAGGGCTTCCTCCTGGAGTTGGGAACAAAATGTCAGTCTATAAATGCCACTTTATTGACAAACCACATCAGAACACAGATTACAGCATTGTTTGGCCAAATGAATGGCCTCAAGAAAAGCTCCCTGGCTTCAAGCTAAGCTCTACCAAAACACTGCATTGAACACTATAGACCCACATGGCAACAAGTTATTTTGATGCAATGTGCATCTCATACATAATGATTTGAATGAAAAAAGAAACACATCACATCTTTGGTTTTAGGAGGAATGGTGTTGAGAATGACAAAGGGTGAGAGTCCTCTTTCCATTAAGCACTCAGTACTTGAACCTTAGATATAAATATTTTAGTGTGGGGATATCATTAATTCCTCTTTTGGGGGGCGGGGGGGGGGGGAACGGGGGGGACAGCATGTCAGCTGTAAGTTGGAAGTTTTTCCTACTTACAGGAGTACCTTAACACTGACTACTCAAGAGCACTACAACACTCAACCCAAATGTCCAGAGAGTAGAAAGAAGCTGAAGCAACCCAGTGCTCTCACAGACACTGCAGCTGTGGAAGTCTCAGAGATGTGACTCTGTGACAGGGCTTGGACTGGACCTTCCCTATACTATCTAAATATTATGGCCAACAAAAGCTCTCTTGAGGGCTTTGATTTTGGGCTATCCCTAAACTACTTAAAGAGCTTCCAAGGAATTACATTTTGTTTTCCAAGTAACAAAGCTATTTACTCAACACAGAAAGCAGCACCCTTCCCCACTGCTCTAAGACCAACATAGGTGCTTTTCCATCCTGCTCCTTCTGTTTGGAGAAATAGGGCACAAGCAGACTTTGGCTGGCTATTGTTACATGGGAGCACACCTGAGGAACTTCTCCCCCAGTTCCGACTTTTTCTTGCATTAAAAAGCCTTAGTTTTTGCAGCCTTTTCTGACCTCCGACATCAAGCAACGGAGCTAAGGCCCCACTGCTTTTCATTCCTTCTGTTTCCTCTCCACTTTCTGACTTATCCTACTTTTTGAACAAGAACTTTTTTAAGCTCTTATAAATGCATTTTCCTTTTAAAATGACCTCTACTGTGCAATTGTAATCTTCCATGCTTTCTGTAAGTAATACATTATTCACAGGATGATGGGGGACTAGTTGTGCAGCATGGATGTAAACTCTGGTAAAGCAGGGAATTGGGAAAACTAAGACCCTTTGTATTTAATCTGATACCAAGCCTTCATGTCCACACAGCAGAGATAAACTGCACTACAGTTCCCTGAACAACTGGCCTGGGTTTTCCTCTGACAATGAAATTCAGATGTCTGCACAGAGCTGTCAGTAGACAGAGCATCTTTGATAAGCAATCCTGTGGCACTGAAGAACTGCTGGCTGCAAGCTGACATTTCATCTGTATTCCTGGGTATCACTGAAGTGGTTTAGAGCTAAATGAAGTGCAATGTTTTAGTGCAATGCTTTATTTCCACTCACTGCACATAAACCAATAGCCTGTGATTCATTTTCTCATTAGTCAAGCCCTTGATTTGTCACAGTCATAAAAACTTAAATGCACAACACACACCACCTGAACCACTGTTGTAACTTGGGCCTGTAACTGTATTTACTGGACATTGCAGTCAAGTCACAGGAATGAAGTGTCCCCAATACAAGTGCTGGAAAACTTCTGTTCGTTGTTTCTTTTCCTGAGAAGTCTCCTGAGGAGGCTGGGGGTGTGCCAGGCTCCTCTGTCTGGCTGGAGACCACAGAGCAGGATCTGAGCTGGGGAGGCACAGCTCACCCAGGCCGGGGGGCTGTCACTGACTGAACACGTGGTACCTGAGATGAGCCAAGTCACCAGTGAACAGCAGTTCATTGGCAGGTCTGCCCTACTTTGCCTTTGGGAGTCAGGCTAGGATTGCCATTAGGAAACCTGCAGGGATCTCTCTCTTGTTCAGACATGCCAGGAGAGACACTGCTGAATGACAGCAATTAAAAGACCTCTCTCCCCTACAGAGCTGAAGACTAACAGTGTTGTACCAACACGAGAAAAAAAAAATCTGCAAGCTTCTGAAAAGCTGGAAACCACATGGCTGACAAAATTCTTTTTTCCTACTCTTCACAGCTATAAAAATATTTACATCTGTAGCTTCTTACGTTTTTATTTGAGTATGTGACCAAAAACATTCAAAGCTTTTCAGCTTCCTCCCACTGACTTGTATGGGAAACACTCAATCCTTTGGCTCTTGCTGTTCCCATGTTCGCGTCTTCCTGCTCCAAGTGAATCTCAATGTTCTTTAGCACCTTTATTAATCATTGTTTTCAAGCACACACACCTTGCTGAACAGACAGCTGATTTCAGACCTTTTAAAAAATCTGTAGTATTACAGAAAAACCTTAAGCAGCAATCCCCAGTTGAACAGACTCTGAATTCTCAAATAAAACAGGGAATTTTTTGCAGTTGGTAACACCTGCAATTCTGCTTGTCCATATTACTGGGTCTTATGAATCTTTTTGCTCTCATCTTTGAAATAGGTATTTTAAAGAGAGCACTAAAGACATAATTCAGAGAAAATAATCATTAGCTAGTTAATAAACCTCCAATTTTGTTACTGAAAGCAATCAATCATGACAAAATAGAAGATATCAGACCAGAGACAAAGAAGAAATACAGGAGCTACACAAGCTGGGCATTACTGTTTGCAATTCCACAGTGCAAAGTAATTGATGAAAACTATGAACAGAACCGAATTCAACATTTGGTATGACATTTCATCCTACAGAATTGAATTTCTATTAGTTATTTTTTTTTTGTTATTTAGAATTCACCATCAACAGCACATTTACTAACCTTATATACTAGTCTTTTATGCAGTATTACATCAAAAGCCTTCCTGAAGTCCAGGCAGATTAAGTCTACTGCTTCACCCCTCTCAGCTCTCACTGTCATCTCCTCAAAAGAAGTTAATCAAATTTGTTAAGCATCATCTCCTCTGTATAAATCCATGCTAATAAATCAGTTCATCCCTGATTCTACAATGCCTTCCAGTACAGAAGTCAGATTCAAATATTAGACCAGTTTCTTTTTTTTTAAAATACAAAATACAATGTGACTTTCTCTTTCCAGAGAAGTGCTTAAACTCTTTGTTACCTTTTCAAGACATTACTGCTCAGCATTCAGCATTGTGGCAATTATTGCATTGGTAATGAACTAAGATACTTGCTGTTACTGCTTTTCAACCCCGTCCTGCTTCCTCCTTGTAAAAAGTTACTTCCCATGGCATCTCAGAAAGGGAGAGTCAGACTGTTTACTGTACAAATCCAAAGTGGACAACAAAACTTTGGAATTTAATAGACATGAAGTTATAAACAGGAGCAAAACTGTTAAGACTGAAAAGAAACAGCCCAAGTCTACTTGAAGCCACCATGGATGACACGCATTGAGTTACCAGGTGATCAGCTGAAAAATGAGTTGTTATTAAACCAGATCCAAAGCAATCTAACTCAAAAGTTAAACTTTTGAGTATATTATTGCTTCAATGCCACAGTTTGACCTCAAACAAAGGATGCTTTCCCACTGTACACCATAATGACTTCCTGTACACAAAGCAGAGAGATTAAAGCAAGGAGCCATTTGTAGACTTGATTCCAAAAGATTCCACGACAGTTACCTACATGTCATACTGTGTCAATTAAAACTGATTGTCAGTGACAGAACCCAAACCCTGAGTCAACTGAGGTCTGCAACTAACTTACAAATAAAACTAGAGGTTCTAGAGGCTTCCTCTCAAGTGTCTGATCCTGGAACCAGAACATGTTTACAACTGCCCATCTAAACACACAGGAAATGTTACAGAGGACACAATTACTTATTACTTTTGCCTATAATTGTTGTGATGCTTTTCAGGGCATTTAAACTCCTTAGTGAATAAGCTCAGCCATGTGCTTGCCCTTATTCTTCATATGCAGAGTGAAAACATTAACTTGAACTGTCTTTCCCTCTTACAACACTTAAGAAACAACTAAATTTTCTTCCATGCAGAATTCAGAAGTAAATGCTAAAAAAGCCAAACTAGCAATGCCTCTATTTTGCATTCTTGGAAGATTAAGAACATACTACAACTCCCACATTCATTCTCCTACTGCAACGCTGATCACATAATTCTTTTTAATAGATCTGCTTGACCAAACTACATCCCTTCCTTTCCCAAATATCAACTCAGGAAAAAAGGCCGACAGACTCTATTACCAAGATAATAATTCATTAAAAAAATTATTTACTAAGTAAAAAAAAAAAATTAACTGGGGAAAAATAAGCTCAATGTCACATCACTTTTTTCCCCACTGTAGCTCTCTCTCTCTTAATCATTTGAAACAGCTGCTCAAGCTCCATCTACTCCAGAACGAGCCCAGATAAAACACCAGACTGCATAAATGACAAATAAAGATTAAACATACAAAAAACCAGGCAACTAACTAAAGTCTAATATTGGCACTAACAAGTTGGGAGGAAATATTCCACAAGGAATAAAGCCCCTCAGCTCCCAAACAGGAACCTATCAAAGTGAAGCATCAAAGCCCATTTCTCAGATTGCAATTTGGGCTCTTAAAAATCAAGTACAGGAGAATTATAATTTCATATACTCACACAAAAAATATTAAAACTGTCTTTATACACACCTACCAAAGATTAATTAGACCCCACAGGATTCTTAAAGTGAGTTTTATAAAGTATTATAATTAATTAGAGATTAACTACATTGAGGAAACTCACTTGCTTCCTGCGGGCCAGTTCTTCTTCTTCCCGTCGTTTCCTCTCATCTTCCTGCTGCCTCCTAAGTAGCTCTTCTTGTTGCCTCCGAAGCTCCTCCTGCCTTTTCCTCTCCTCTTCCTCTCGTTTGGCCCTCATTTCCACTTCTCTCCTCTCTTGCTCTAGCTACAATTCACATAAAACTATACTCAGATGCAGGTAACGTATTCCTACACCATTTCTAAGGGCAACTGCTGATTTAGAGTAACGGCTTAACAGATGAAGCCTCTGACAGATACTGTCCCTTGACTGGCATTTGACCTATCAGCTGGCTGCCTACTGGGGTCAGAGTCCTCCAACAGTCTAGAACAATTCCGGACAATTTCTGTTCAGTCACAAACACCAGTTCTCTGGGCAGTCTTTCTACATCAGCTCCTCAAAATACCCTCTGACTTCAGAAGCTTGTAGAGAGTTCTTTGCAGTCATCATTAAATAATCATTTTCAGGTAACGTATGGAATCAAACAGGTTCAAACTCACAAAAATAATTTAATACCAGAGTATGTGTGAAATAACCCTGGCAAATAAGACTCTTACGATTTCCCAACCAATGCTGGTGAAAAACGCACGGATTAAGAGAACGAGTACCTGCTCCCAACTCAGGGTTTGGCATGACAGCTCATGATGATCTCAGTTTAAAACAGAGGTGGCTAATGAAGATGTTTTAATCACAAATGTAGAACAAGTACTGTTTCAGAAGTCAGTGGTTGCCTCCACAGCAATGGTTTCCACAAGCAGTCCAGAAGGGTTTCATAACTGGTTTTTATAACCCCTCTTAATGGTGCTTTCCATGAAAATATACTCAAAATCATACAGATTGAAGAGCTTGGTCTTCCTATGGCTCAAGAACCACAGTTACATTGCATAACAGCAATCCCAACTTCTTACAGTACAAAACAGTTTCTGACCTTTGCAGCTTTGGCC
The DNA here is from genome assembly GCA_035583235.1 of Hafferia zeledoni. Taxonomy (NCBI): domain Eukaryota; kingdom Metazoa; phylum Chordata; class Aves; order Passeriformes; family Thamnophilidae; genus Hafferia; species Hafferia zeledoni. Next base: position 19,129,800 of record JAWWEV010000011.1, read on the forward strand.
TTCTCGAGCTGCTGAAGTTGTTCTAGAGCTGGTCCCTGAGCTGCAGTATCAATGGGCAGATCCCAGACACTGCTTCCTTCCCAGACTGGACAGTGAAGAAAACAAACATTGACAAGCAAAAATAAGCACATCAAAAAACACAAATGAAAGGGGAAAATGCTGTAACTATGTTTTATGAACTAAAATCATGATATTAGTCTTAGTCAGTAGAGGGCCACCTTATGTTTCTGCAGAACAACGCTTGTCCATGACTGAAGCAAGGCTGGGTTTCCTACAAAATTCTACAGAAAAAACAGCTATTCAAACTCCTCCCATCAGAACAGAACACCCTTAGAATAGAACAATCTCTTCAGATCAAGGCTTCCCATAACCACCAAAAAATTACCGTATTCTTCACAGCTGCTCTCAAATGGAACCAATGGAACCTACACTGCAAAGCAAAGTAGGCTGACCCAATTAAAAATAGTGATGCAGAACTAATTTCCCTTGGTGTCAAAAAGGGAATGATCATCTCAAAGATGCTGACTCTTACTGCATAGGCCATTCTCAACAGCCCTGACACAGGCGAAGCCTCTTACCTGTAGGCTGTGAAGCTGACTGAAGTTCCCATATTGAGCCAGTGTCCGGCACTGACATAGACCTTGTGACAGGTGGCATCATGTTCTGTTCGGATATTCTGTAATACCAACAGGGAGAGTCAGCATGCCACTTCCACGGAGAGGAGTGCTCTGAGCATGCATGAGATTCAGTAATTTGTAACATACTCCTTTCCTTCCACACCTCTATTTAAAACAAAAACACCACATAGACAACACTAATTGCTTGTAGAGTTCTTGCTGCTCTCAGCCCTGCTGTCAAGCCCAGGCCTAGGCCAGCTACTGTTACAGCTTTGCATCTGCTTCTCAGAGGCCAGTCTGAGGCACCAGCATCCAGCACTGCAGAACTTAACTGGCAAAGCCATTCTGTACCAGCACATCTGTCAAATAGGAAAGATTTCAACTCTATGATTTTTCCTCCTCATTTCCACAAACACTCTTGGAGGCAACTACATCTACAAAGAAGTATTCAACGTCCTGAACTGTTTCATATTCTTATATGTATTCATGTTCCCATTGCAATCTTTTAAAATACGTAAATGCTCAACTCTAAGCAAACTTGACTAGGACAGACTGCTGACATTACCATTATACACAAACTAGAACACAGGAAGAATGGAATTCAGGTCAAGTCTGGGTTAACTCACCTCATCTTCAGGGCCTGGAACTGTTGCAAGAGGATAGCGAGCTGCTGCTGCTGCTGGGATGAGAGGGCTGCCTTCTGCTGCTGAGCCAGCATCTGTGCATACTGCTGCCTTCAGAAGAGAAGCAGAGTCACTGCTGTTTGTTCACTTATGCCCAGGTGACAGATCCATGCTCTGGGACTAATACTCACTGACCTGTATGATGTACATGCTAAACACTAGAGAATGGGAGCCGGGAAAGAATCAAAATACAAGGATACGACCAACGGGCCCACACAAGTAGAACCAAATTGTTCTTCACCCTTGACTAAGTCACCTAGGTATTACTGCCCAATGTCCCTCTTGTAAGCTTGTGCAACACTGCTTCCTTTTTTCTATTAATTCCATAAAGTTAGCTCAAATTAATCTGGCTTTGCTCCCAGTCCACCTACCATCAGTCTCTTCCCCAGTATGCCAAGGCAGTGCCTAGTACAGGGCCAGACTCTTGCCTCACCAAATCATAAGCCAACAATCAGTATTAAAAACCTGTAATCATGACACATGCTTTGAGGACCCCTTGAACAAGCAGTCTCATTGTTTCCTTTCCTTCAAGCTCCTAGAAAACAAGTTGTCAGGAACTTGCCAGAACTGAACAAATGAGAGCTCTGACAAAATGGATGACAAACTGCTTTGTCAAGCAGTTACCTTCCACTCATCTTCAGAGAGCTGAGCAAGCAGACCAAAAGGAAGTGCCACCTTCTCCACCTCCAGTTCAAAAAAGTGGTAGCCTTGCCCTGACTCCAAAACATCTGGAGTGCATTACCAGGACAGCTGGGATTCAGTCTGACCATAACAGGTACTATACAGCAGGTCTCACCCAAGTAGGTACGTGTGACACAGAAAATGACTCTGACAGATGTGCCTGAGGCAGCCACACTGTCCTACTCCTGCAGACTGGCCATCTCTGGTGTTTGGGGAAGCAGCTATTGCTGTGGGAGGTGGAGCACTCCCAGCCCATTGCCCAAGGAAACAATGACAAGAAGCTGAATCCAGATGACTGAAAATGCAGAGCAGAACACAGCCACTGGAACATCTCTGGTACTCTGAGAAGTCTTACTGTATTAAAAGATGCTGATACTGGAGGTGCTGCATTTGGATCAGAGCCAGCTCCTGTTGCCTAGTCAGTCGCTCTTGGTCCAGCTCGCCCTATGTTCAGGAATAAAACATTTCACTATAATACATATATAGTAAGAGCAGTATATTGCAAAGGCAAGCAATGTAAGAGTTGTATTTTGAACAGAAAGTCAATAAAAATGGAAAAATCCCAAGAGACTGACAAAACCTGTAGCATGGGTAGTAAAATACTGAGCACTCGTGCATATTACAGGACCAAGCCTCCCAGCCACAGACAGGACAAAACAAACATTTTTAAACTGTCTTCTTTTACAAAGGCAATTTAACACCGAGCTCAGCCTTGGTGCTTAGAACACTTGCAATTCCAAAATGGAGCAGCTGACACCTAAATAATGCATTCCCATTTGTTCCAGGACTATTTGAATACTGTAACTGTCTCACAATTACCAGATGTGGGAGTGGTGCTGGGCCTGGAGTGAAGGGGACCCGGCCCCACATTTTCATGATGTCTCCAAGTGGCTGGAACGTCTCATCACAGGCTCTCTTAACCAACAGTGACATGGTGAAGTATCCAGCCTGGAACCACTCTGCCATCTCCTGATTACTGAATGGACCTGAAAGAGCACCGACCAACACATGTTGCAGGGAAGGAGAAGCAAGGCCAAGTCACTCGTGTTTGAAAACAAAGAGCACAGTGCTTGCTAAAGTCACGCAGTACCCAGCACCAGGTGGTCCTGTCTGTCTCACCCCTTATCTGGACACACTGTGTACCCAAGGCCGGAGAGCCAATGCACAGATCTGCACCTTTACAGGGGCTACAGCCCTGCCCCACAGAGTGCATGGCTGCTTTCACCCTGCACTGGAGGGGACAGGCCAGCTCTGAGATGGAAGCCCAGCAGCCAGGGTGGTGTGGAGCTTGGTCCAGCTAATACCAGTGCTGCCTTCCAGCAAAGCTCATCTCTGCTCCGGGCTCAGCACCAGGCTGGCAACAGCCACAGCTCCCAGCCTGGCCCTTGGCAATATCCATGAGCTGACAGTGCCAGAACCACAAGTGCTGCTTTCCCCACATGCACTGCACAGGTAATTAAACAATCTTAGCCTGGTTCAACTCTTGCCTTCAAATCAGAGGAATTCCTATGTTCTATATAAGTTTTCCTTCTGGAACTCAGCAGATGAGCAGATCCATCTCTGGATGGACAAGTACATTTTTTAAGGTACGAAGGATCCAGTTTCTTCCCTTTCTCAAAAAGCTACACTTTTCCTTCTGTTCCTGTTTTTCCTCAGAAAGACTTCAGTAATTTCCTTCACAGGAGGGCTCCTATACTAATTTTATATATCCAAATGGATACAAAGCCAGTATAAAAAAATACTATTTAACTAAGAGCCACGTAAGTAAGTTTTGTAAAAATGTCCTCTGAAAACCAAGGACATGAAGTAACTCTTGCCTTCTCTGTAAGGACTATCTCCCAGAGAATATGAAACCACCAGAGGTTATTCCAAGAAAAAAAATAATTAGGTGGGAGTGTTTACTTCTGAAGGTCATATGCAAGGAAGTACACCCAGCAGTGCCTGACACAATATAAAGCACACTGAGCAAATATAAACACTTCATGGTTAACATCCTTTAAACTCAAAGGAGTGAGAAGAAAACTCTAAGGATGTGCAATACTTGCAGACAAGAGATTGGCAGAGATCCCACATTTAACACCCCCACCAATCCTATCAGCAGCTCACAGCTGAGAAGTCCTTCACACCAAACAGCAGGAAGCACAGCAAGGGAGGAGTTCACTATTTAACTGCACTTTCGGGAGGCAGATAAGCAGCTGCTCAAACAGAGCCCTGAGACACCCAACAGAGAAGCACCTTCTGAAAGCAAAGATGCAAATATCTGTATGAAAGGCTCACTCCAACTTTGATGGCAAAAAAATCCCCGAAATTTCTTCAGTGAAAACTGCAAACATGAAACAGTTTGTATGTATTTTATGAACTAAAAATGCACTGGCTGCAAGTGCGATTGAAATTGAGATTCTGCATGAGCACTGGCTTGTGGAAACTTGTTTCCTCTTTGCTCTAGATTCTAAACCAATCATCCTTCCCTGAATACTCCATCTCCTGAGGCTGAGCCTAGAAAACTGATTTCACCATTTCTCATGGATTCTTCAACAAGATACTTGGATAGTCACGTTAGTGGTTTGTTTCCATTGTTATCTGGAAATCTGAGTAACTCCTGGCATGAAAAACAGGTTTGAGTCTAACCTCAATTTACAGAACAATGAGTGATGGCAAACCTCAGCCACCATAAAGCCCAGCTCTGGACATGAGGCCTGTTGAGCCCAGGGGGACACTGAGGGGGTGAAGATATTTTCAAAACCCAATTCTAGAGTGGAATTCCCTGTGCTGCTTTTGTAAAAACAAGCCCAGCATCTCTTGGTGGTAATTCTGTGAAGAACTTTAACAATTCTGGGAAACAAAAGAGGAAGTGTAAAGGGCACAGACCTACCCTGAATTTCTCCTTGTGGATCTTTGTAGTACCACTTCTGCATGGCTTCATGGAACAGTGGCATAGAGGAACCCTTTGCTCTGTGCTCTTGAATTTTTGCTGCTAGTCTTTCATCATCAAGGGCACTATCCTGCAGGTATGCCACCATCTTCTCTGCTTGCTGCAGGAGACATCAAAACCAGCAAGGAATACAAGAGTTAGGTGTGTGCTTCCAGATTTCACAATGAGGGTGCCAAACACAACCACTTTGTGCTACTCAGTGCTCCAGGGCGAGCCAGGAGTGGCAACAGTGACTGCAACACAAACCTTGAGCTCTGCCTACCACACTGTCAGAACCCTGAACAAGCACAGTTCACCTGCTTAAGCAAAGCTTTAAAATAACTTGCCAAGAAGGTCCCACAGAGTATCATGGTGAAAAATACATATTATAAACATATTGAACATACACCATTTCTCAAGTCAAATCATAATGCTACTTAGCAGTGGTGATAAGCAATAGGGTCTCTATCTCTTTAACATGGGGTATGGCACCCTGATCCACTACAAACGTGAACTATTCTGCAAAAAAATAACGGAGAGAAGCAGCTTTCAGAACACACTGTGGAGTGTGAAGTCTCAGCTCCATTTTGGATTTTATGGGCTACAAATCTTTATTGCATTCCACATTCCTTCAGTCTCAGGACTGTCAATAACAAAGGAATTTGAGAGATTTTACCTGCTCTAGGTGTTTGAGGCCCTCTTCATCATCAGGATCAGTGGGAATGTTGCCCATGCCTGGAGCAGCTGTGACAGGTGTTTGAACTGGCCGCAGAGCAGGATTTGAATTGGAAACAGGAGGAGAAAGATGAGCAGAAGAAGCTGTGTCTGCAGAAATCTGTGGCAAAGGTTGAGCAAGAGAAGCCAAATCTGAAGAAAAACGTTCAAGTTAGTTCACTGTCTTTAACATAAATTAAAATTACTTAAGAACTTACTGTAGAGAATGTTCAACAGCTCAAATTTAGCACCAAAGCAAAAGTATTTTCAGATGTCCCTGAATGTACTGTTTACAGAACAGGCACCCAACCTAACTTCAAGGAACAAAGTTTAGTTTAACAGTGCAGAACTCAGCACATCTCAGCATATCCCATCCCATGGCCACACCATTTGTCCAGACTGATCTCTCTCACAATGGTGCCCATTCACGACTAGCTCATGTTTCTCTGGATTGCACTGCAATGTGAAGTACCAGTGCACTGCAAGCACTTGGGATGGCATATCCAACAAATTCCGTATTTATAGACCAGTGGAAAATTCCAGCTTTCCATCACCATAATCCAGTCCTTGACTCTTTTAAGAGACCAAGACTAACCAACCAGTAACAGGAACTTACTGAATTTATCTGTCAAGTTTCTTACCTTCCCCTCTGTTGGGCATTTTGGCTGGCGGAGTATTCTCCAGTCGATTCTCTTTATCTTCTGTTTTTTCTGTTCTTTCTGGCACACACTCCTCCTTCCTTTCAAAAAGGCTTGCCTGCAAGGGGTCTGGAGGCTGGGATTTTGGTGGGGTGTCCGACCTTGCAGCTGGAGATGATGCCTGGCCTGCTTCTTCCACTGCTTCTGTAACACGGCACAGTTCTACGTAACCGAATTAACGGAAGCTCCACACCGGCAGCTGCACCTGCCAGTCCCCCTTACCTGCCACTACTCTGTCTGCTTTCTCCCCCTCCTTCTTGGTCTTTTCATGATCTTTGGCTTCTTCGTTGTGGCTCCCTTCAGAATCCGATCTTTCCTCCCCTTCCTCCACGGGTCGGAAGTCCATCTCCTGCTCCTCAGGTATTGGCTCCTTCTGCACCTTCTACAAAGCCAACACAACATCCATAACCCACCCAGCACCCCACGGGGCGTCTGCTCACACAGACCAAGGAGCCCAGACAGCTTTTCACCTTTAAAGAGAGGAATGCCCCAGAGGAGTCGAACGTTCCCATCTCCTCTTCAGCATCTTCCAAGCACCACTCTGGGAGACTGTCCCTGTCGTCGTCCATGCTGCCGCTGCCGCAGCGCACGCGCCGGTACCCACGCTCATCATCGCGCTCCCGGAAATCGAACTCGAACCGGCGCCGCCGCTCCATGTGCTCCCGCCAGCCTGCAGAACGACGCCAGCTCAGGGGGCGGCCCCTCCACACACAGCCCGGGGCACAGCTCCCCTGGCACAGCGGGCACAGGAGCTGGGAATGCCCCTCCAGGGCATGGAATGCCTCCCCGAACAGGCAACTTCAGGGACAAGGGAGAGAAAAGGACAATCCTGCCAACAAGCCGGAGACTTTCAAATATTGTCCACATTATAAACTGTATTAGGGGCATTAAAAACCACATAAGGGTAAGAAAGCTGGGCTACATCATCTAAAACGTGTGCCAAAATACAACAAGGAGCACGAGTTGCCGACTGAATTTAGCAGCCACCACTGACAATCTTTTCTGGCACCTTTCTGTGTATAAGATTTTGATTTTGTACTTTCTTTTAGGCAATCTTTAGAAGCCACATTCTGAACAAAACAGCCATGCTTTTTGTCTCTTGCCCTCAGAGATGTTTTTGTGCATATACATGAAAAATGGAGTGACAATTGTTCAAATACTGACTGGAAAGTCTCTTGGAATGGTCATTTTTTAGCCAGGGAATACCAAAACTTGGAACAATAAAAAGAGGGAAAACTTTACAAATTCAAATATAAATTGTCTATTCAGAAGACACCTTCATTCAGCCAAGCTTCAAAACCTCTGAGTGCAATAATGCTATTTAAACTGTAAAGAACTTACTGCTAAGGAAAACAAATTGGGAGTGAAAGGATTGCACACAGCTTCCCATGCCACAGAAAGCATATTTACCCAGAAAGGTGCAAGGGAAGAATGAAAGCACCTTAATTTTTCGTGCTTTTAGTGGTGGCTGTTCTTTTCTGGAGAAAAAAAATGAAAATCTTTCTTCTGCTCTCAATCTGTGCAGTCTCACTGTATCAAAAGGCTCCCAAAAAATCACAGTAAAGGGAAGAAATATTGTCCTGTTTCATATGACTGAGGAATGTTTCCACACTGGCCTTAATACCTTAAGTATTAATACTGGCCATGCAAAAAATCCACCTTTGTCTCACAAATACAGGAAATGGAAAACAAACTCATAGAAACATTATGAACTTCAATGTTAAATTTTATCAAGGGAACACAAAGGGTTAGACTTTAACAAGGCCTTCACTATAACGTATGTGCCTATTTGCAAATAATTCCAGTGGATAACAATCTATGCTTGCAGTTATGCCTTGGAAAGAAAGAAGTATTAACCCAGCAATGCAATTTTCTGAGGCAACCTTTTTAATGTTGTTAAGGAAGGAGACTGAAGTGTGAGAGGTTGTTGACAACCACCTGCATTTCTGATTAAAGCCAGGTCAGACATCTCACCACAACCAGCAGCATCTGTGGCACATTTCCTAACACTTGGAAAATCAGAGCCAGAGCCTGGCATGGCTGTGGCACATGGATTAACCTCTCTGCCTGTTTGCTACACTGATGCTCACGAAAGGATGAACATCAATTCTCCTCCTCTCTTCTGTGTGGAGTAGGAAAATCCAGCATTAGGAATTTCCTATACAGCAATAAATGGGCCACATAAAGCAACTGCATTAGAGAAAACCTCTATTTTTCCACAGTTCACACCCCCACACCACAGCACAGCCTCTTTACAGTGAGACCCAGAAACAAGGCTTTGAAGGTGAATACTGAGCATTTTGTTAATTCCAGGTATCTTCAAAGTTCAAATTAATAACCATTTGCTCACTTGCAAAGATTTGGTCACAGCACTTTTTATAGCCCCCCCGTTTTCAGAGCTGGGTGGAGCAGACACACGCCTTGTTTCTTAATAACAAAATGTGTTTGTAAAAGCCTAGTTAGAATACAAGCAGTAAGTCAGGTGTGAAGTGCAGACTGCCAAGCATTAAAATAAGCCAAAAGTAAAGATGCACACTCAACTCTTATGTAAAGTTTTTAACCAACAGTTAGGACACAAATATAACTTCAAATTCAGCTCTATGGTATCACCAGGCACCAGTTACATGATCCAGATTTCAAGTTACAATTTTAAGCTTAATTTATCCCTTGCAATTTATGGTGCCATTGTAGGTAAAAGACAGGACTACCAGCTGCGTCAGGAAATCCAAGTACATACAAGCCTCAATTATTAATAGCTATTTATCTCTAAAAAGTTATATTCTCTACCTTAGCAATGAAATTTTCAATGTATACTAAACCAGTACTAAATACTAAACCGAACAACACTAAATACTCAACTAAAGAATAGTACACACATTTTGCATATGTTGTATATGAACCTAATTCTGATTTTGCTCAACTTTAGAGCAAGAATCTCCAATGTCCTTTAGTTGCTTCAAGATACTTAAGATACACAAGGAACAATGCCCAAAAATTCAACTCCACTTGAATCACATCAACAGATTCTGAAAATGGAGTGACCAAGATGATTTGAAAAGCCTTTAAAAAAAAAGCAGCAACCAAAAAGCCTGTATCGGACTGTCTCAGTTGCTTTTCAGAAAAAAGATCTTAATAGAGCTATTTCAGTAAAGACACAGAATTTTAACAGAGAAAGATTTGAGGCAAGAAGAACTGATTGCTACTCCTTAAGGACAACTCGGTAACTGAAACAAACATCTACATACACATCATTCACTAGTTTTGAGACCAAAGCATGTTTGTGCTTGTACACGACAAAACAGACTTGCCTTGCAAATTTAAAGAGCAATCCTTGTACGAATGCAAGGATTGGAACAACAGAAAGAAGGACTTTCTAGGTGTTAAAAGATGACTAAAAACTAAAACAAGAACTTGGAAGCAGCCAGTGAATCTACATCTATGGTCACACTCTTCTTGCAGACAGTTAACCCAGTCTAAAGATCCCAGCAGGGATACACAGAGCCAAGCCAAAGGAAGGTCCAGGTGAACAAATGACAACAATCCTCTGAAGACATTTCTCTGCTTTCAGCAGGACACACAATTAGTACTATTACCTAATACCAGAATAAATCAAAAGCAGCAGTTTAAGCCACACCAATTTGAGTTAAACTCATTGTTTAAAGCAAAAATGGGATTAAAACAATTTTGATGGTCCTGTGGCTACTCCTCACAGGAAAATTCAAATACAGCTCTGAACAAAGCAGATACAGGGCAACACAGCTCTCAGCTCAGGCTATCTCAACATCAGCAACTTCTCTGCACAGTCACAGAACTCTCAGAGAAGGCTTTCAGTGATACCTGCTAGAACTAACTAAAACTAACTTGTAAGTGAAGTTCAGTTAGCTCTCTACTTATTACTGGAAATTCAAATAAGCAGCAATATTTTCCGTAACGGAACTAAGATGAATTTTCAAAACCTTCCTCAGAAAATCTTTCAAAAAAACTCAAGACATGAATGAACTTCTGAACTTCGAGGTCTATGCCTCCTTTTAAGCTGAAGAATGTGGGCTTGTACTTGCACAACACTGTATTCCCAGTATGATGCTGCATCTGACCATCATGAGGTACTGAATTAGGTCTGAACAAGGTAACAGCCGCAGAGTCTAACGAACAACTGTGACCGCACTGAGGAAAGAAAACCACACTCTTCAAAATTCGCCCGCTAGCCTTGCTCTAAAGAGAAATAACTGATGATAAATCAAGCCTTGGGGTTCACTCATGAATTTCAGTACAGCTGCTTGCAGGCAGAGCGACACAGCTGTGGACAGGACTCAACAGAGGGGATGGTCACAAGAATTATGGTAGTGAAAGTTCTCCGGGATGTGGTAAACAGCAACAGACTCATTGTAAGAGCAACCCTTTGCTTTCCTATCAAGTTTAGCCTAGAGAAAACAAGGCTGAGGGGGTACCTTATCACCCTCTACAACTACTTGAGAGAAGGTTTAGGTTGGATATTAGGAGCGATGTCTTCACTGAAAGGGCTGTCTAGCACTGGAAGAGGCTGCACAAGGAAGCAGTGGAGTACCCATCCCTGAAGGGGATTCAAAAGTCATGCAGATGGGGCCCTTGGGGACATGGGTTAGTGGTGGTCTTGGCTGGGGGAACAGTTGGACTCAGCAATCTTAAAGGTCTTTTCCAAACTAAGCAATTCTATAATTTTAGGAAGATGTAACAGTAGCAGAGCCAAATCCTCCCCTGGTACCCCAGAAGCCTTCTGTAGCCAAAGACATCCAAAACCAGGATCCCACAACAGGTATGACTGAATATTTTCCACACAGAAGGAAAAAATTAATATATAAATGTGTGTGTGTGTGTGTGTACATGTATATGTCCTACTACTCAAATACCAAGTTCTGCTTTGCATGTCTCCTGCAACTGTGGCAATGCAATGCTAGAAACAAGCAAACAGACTTACCCTGTCAGGCCAGGGAAGGGAAGAGTGACACCAAACCAGCGCCTTACACTTATCAAGACATCCTGTAACTATCTACAAAATGCACAGAGCAACATATTTGGAGATTTTCCGAAGATGCCTCCTAGCACTGCAAACACATCTGGAAAACTAGAAAGAGGCCAAAATGACCAGAATGGTCTAGTGTCAGCATCACTCCACAGCCTCAGATACACTACCCAGTGTGGGTCATTTCTCTCCCTTCATCGTCACAACCACTAAGAAATGCTATTATTAAAAAAATCCTGCTGTTACCAGGTACATACACACCTGGAGCACAACACAAACAAGGGCACACCTGCAAAATACTGTTCCCTTAAGTACATAAGGGTATTAAAGATGCTAAGAAGAAAATAGAAAGCACACAATTTTCTGTTAATCATTTTGTGACCGAGAGCCCCCTGGATGCCAGAGCAGTATTTAATGACCCAAACCACACGAACCTGACCTAGTTTTGTCCTGAACTTGGCATCTCTGTTTCCCCCAGCCCTCCCCCTCGAAGCAGGGCTGCCTGTGTGGCTGCTGCCCTCTCACCTGGGCTGTGGGGACGCCACCTCTCACCATCCCGCCGGGACCCAGCCAGGCGCCAGCCGCCGTCATCGTCCTCCCCGTTCTGCTCCTCACGGAAGATGCGCCAGTTCTCGCTCTCAGAGCGGATAAACTCGTGTTTCCTCCCTGCTGTCGCTGTCCCACCTTCCTCAAAGTTTGGTCTCACTGCAAAGCAAACACAGGCCAGTGAACATGAGTCCTGTCCTTAGGAACACAGAAGTGAAAGGGCTGAAGTCTTGCTCCCTTGGAGGCTAAACACACCAGAAGTGGTTATAGGAACCTAGAGAAAGAATGGAAGTTCCAGAAGGAAAGATGGCAGATTTAGGAAATCCAGGTCCATATGTACCTGGAAAGACTGAGGAAACAAAAAACCCACCAGAAGCAGGCAAAGCATACAAGAAATCAGAACATGAGTAAGAAGCACCGAGGAGAAAAAGGAAGTTTAAGAGATGTAAGGAAGTGTAACAGGAAGAGAAGAGAAAGAGTGAAGTGCTTTATCATGGTAGGTCTCACACTAAAGGAAAATGGGAGAGCAGTACACTGTGAGCACTATATAAACCAAACATATTTGCTACTGCTGCAACAAAAAGAATGTGAGCTCTACTATTTAATCCAACACAACACACAACATTCTTGCAATGTTTTAGGGAGCACTGAAAGCTTAAAGTAAGCTTGAGGAACAAGAGAAAACTTAGCACTGTTACCAGTATGCTGTGAGTCCATCTTCTGGAGAACCAGAGTCAGTGTGGTAAGAGTTAGAAGCAATTATGCTCAAGGACAAGCCTAGCAGAAGTTCAGGAGATAGAACAGTCTTCTAGTTCCTGGTTTACAACATCTTATATCTAAACCAAAATCCTCAAGTGCTTAATGAAGTGCAAGACAGTCAGAAAAGGATGATACACTCTTACAAAAAGGCTACCCACTATATACCAGTACATCCACCACACTCCAGCATGTCCAGGCTAAACATAGATGCTGCTTTCACTGCTGACTCACCCTGGCAAGATACAGCACCCCTGAAATAACTGACAGCACCAGCCTGAGGACTTCTGGATTTTGTATTTCTTTCAGTATGTTTAGCTGTGTAGCACCAACCTCTCACAGGAACACAGTGATGTCACTTTCCCACTGATACTATTACCCAGTGTTAGCCTGAAATTGTTATCTGTAGAAAAAATTATTCAAGTACTAGAGAAAGGTATACTGAATTTTCCTTCTTAAGAGCCTTAAAATCCAAAAATGTAAGATGATATTTGGTGAAGACTCTCTATGCCTGCTTGCTTAGCATAAACAAAACAAAGCATGATTATGATTCCTGGGGTGGAAAGGGACATTTTTAAGAATTTAATTAAGGAAGGATAGCAGAATTCATTTCCCTTTCTTTCCAGCAGGCAGCTTTTTCAATAAATTAAGAAGCAGAGCATCTGAAATTCCATGGCATATAAGACTTCTGTTTAGAACTTGAAAATTCTTCCCACCTAGAGATACTGCCCTCTGGAGACTGGAAACATACACTGGTTTTGGACTTGGCACATGTCTTGGAGAAAAACAAAGATCCCTTCTCCACCAGCTCAAAACACTGAAGGAAAAAAGAAACTTTTTCCTTCTCCAACTCAAAATTTTTTGCAATACCTTTCCCTTCTGTTGTTCACATCTGAAGAGCTAACGCACACTGGCTAATTTAAAGCACACACCAGTATCTAATTTAAACACAGCCCCAGCACCACCAGCCCCAGGTGACCCAGTCACACCTTTACCGCGCCACAGGGGACAGCAGCTGCAGATCCCTTCTGCACTGGCTGGGCTTTGAGAGCAAAAGCCTTCCAACAGTATTTTGGGAAGTCTCTGGTCATACTGGCTCCAAATAATTCAATACTGCTGGAGGCACTCAACTCCCTCCATCTGGTAGGTGCAATGCTGGCAGGCTTTCTCACTTGGAGTAGATAAATCCTTGCAGATGAGGGTCAGCCACACTATTTTCCAATGCTCCACAGAAAATGCAGGAAGGCAACAAGGCAGACAGAAAATCTAAGTCTGGGAAATACTGGTTTTTTTCACTTTGGGTATCTAAACAATGTGATGTTGACAAAAGTAACAGGAAATGCAGGGAAGCCTCTGACCATTGCTCCTTGGATGGGCTTCACATGGTAGAAAACCGAGACAGAACTACAGAGCCAGGTCAACTGGCAGGGACACACAGGCAGGCCCAGGAGACAGCTGCAATCCCAGAGCCTGAGGCCCAGAGGAGGAGGAATATGCCTCCTTCTTTCTGACCTTATTTTTAAAATGCTGCAAGGAGGAAGAAAAATCCATTTTTTTTTATTCTCAGCACAGGACACTCGTTTTATCTCACTAAAAAGTTACCAAAAGATAAAAGTTATTCAAAGCACTATTTTGAGACAAGAAAAACAATTTTTTTGATTTATCTATAATTTTCATAAAAATTCACAGCTATTCCTTGATGCTTATTCAGTAACATTAATTTGAGAGATAGAAAAAGGGATGTTATTCCTTTCCATTGTTATCAAGTTCAACTCATTCTGGAGATTGCTCTTTGACAACCTATCAGCTCACAGACTCTGTTCTGCTCTTCAAAAGCTTTGAGGGGAAAAAGTCACTCAAGACTATTGTGGAGTATACTTTGCCACTGTATATCCACATGATTTAGCCTCTCTGCACATATATTCATGTTACAGGGCATGACCAAGGCAACTCAGGCTCTGCTAGTCCTTAAGACAGCTGATTCTGCTTCAAAACCTGAACCATCAAAGTCAGGTTTTGTATCCTGAACTTGCAGAAATGGGGTTTGAAACACACCTCTGCAGAGATGCAGACAAAACATCAAATGCTGCTTGCCAAGATCAGACACAAGTGAGATCCTGCCCCCCTTTCATTTTAAATTCTACATTATTAGAAATGTGGTAATGAAAAAAATTAATTAGGAGTCAGTTTTATATTCATCTGAGCATGGGATTGCCTGTGATTCCACAACCTTTCCAAACACAGCAGCACTCCAGTGTGCCACCTCAGAGACTGTTCTGATGTCACACTTCAGTGGAATTCAGAGACAAACTGAAGTGTATCATGACATACTTCAGTTTTCTGGTATCAGAACACCACAGCAAGCAACAAAGACAGCAAGGTATGTGTCCCAACAGGCCTGGCATGAGATGATCCTGAAGATGAGATAGACTAGCCAAGAAACTAGTTCTTTACAAACACAAACTGGTCACAGGTTAAGGATCAGAAGAATCAAGCTACCCAAGTGACAGAAAGACTGACAAACTGAGTACAGGAACACCCCTACAGCTTACAGAAAAATTCCAGCTAAACTGACATCTTCCAAAGTTCCGGCATATTCTCTGCAAACTGCTCCTAGACTTGAGAACAATCGTTTCAGCTGAAATGACTCAGGTCAAAGAGTCAGTACTTGGCAACATTTTAAGGATGAAAGAAACCAAAATGCAATCTCTGGTTTTGCCTTGGACTAATTGCCTGGACTTCCTGAAGGGAAGGAGCAGTAAAAGGGCACCTCTGTTCAAACCTGTCCCGAAGCCAGCAGTGGTGTTTACAGCAAACTTCAGATACAGCCTGGTGGTAGCAACACTGAGTGAAGGGATCCTGGCTGCAAGAACAGCACTGGGATTCTGGGATGTGGCCCCATGGCAACGCATTTAGGAGAGGACTTACTGACAGAATGGCAAATAATTCCTGCTCTCCAGGCTCAGTCCATGATTCCTATGCCGTGCTCACTGTCTGGAGAGAACAAACAGCAAAGCTATGACTGACAGCAAGACTGTTTACTCTGAAGAGGGGACAAAATTAGGAGAGTATGAAGTGCTTTCACTTCTCTCCTCTGCATGCTACACACTTCAAGAGAAGAAAAAAAACCTTTGCAGCCAGTGGTTTTAAAAGAACTGAAAAAACTTGGCCCAGATGTGTAATTTTGTAGCTCATTTTACAGAAAAACAAATGGCCTTAAGATGATGTTTCTAAAGACAAACTACCTTCTCATTAGGACGCTACAGGAATACAAATATCAGGAAGGGACTCTACAGTGACAAGGATCAGAAGTTCTGAATCCCATTTCTTGCTTCACATTCTCTTTCTCCATAAAATCTCAATCTCACCAGCAGGTCTCATAAGCTCACTATTCAGATATCACTCTGTATTTTTTCACTAAATTGACCATTATCCACTGTCATGAACGAATAGATTCAAAGGAATTAACAAGAGCTTTATTCTCTGACACACCTAGATATCACATACTGTACTTATTTCATGTGCTGCACAATCGTGTCAGATTTTCAATTCATGTGCTTGAATGGCACTGGAAGACCTGTGGCCACACACCTGTGTCTTCCCCAATACAGAATATGGTTTGTATGAAAATACTGTTTGCAAAACCAATCCTACCTGTGAATGAAAGAGGCTGGCTGCAGTGGAAGGTCAGCTTTGCTGGCGTGTATGGGAAAGGTGAAGGACAAGAGACATTATCCTGCTGGACTGCCAGAGTGGTGGGAGTCCCCTTGCACTACATTATTCCAGTTCTGAAGGTCACACTGCTATGCCTATCACAACTTTTGGTGCTGTGCCTGAACATGTATTAAAATATTCCATGCTAATGAAGCAAAGAATTAACATTTTGCAATTTAGGGCTGGGGGAAGGTTAAAGAAGTTAAAAAAAAATAAAATCGGAGGATTTTGTTTCCTAAGCAGGAAAGTCTACATTAATAATTTTCCCAGCAGGCCTTCAGTAGTTTTACTGCAAACAACCAGTGTCTTTGTTTCTCAGATCCTCTTACATGTGACGTTCGATCAAAGCCCTCACACCAGCAGTTCACCAAGGGGAAAAAAAAGAAATGAGAACTACTCTTGGGTTCTAGAGCTGTCCTCAGAGCTGGTTTAGCAGTGCAGTTCTGCGGGGCCGCTCAGCTAAAACACCACCCAGTAACTCTTCTCATCTGGTAAGCAAGAGCTGAAGCCAAAGTGGCTTTGCGTGCTGCGCGCCACCAGCAAGCCACCTGACGTGCCCTGCTTCGTTCCCAGGCCTTCCCAAGCCCTGTGACCAACACCAGGGTCTCACAGAGCAGCAGTGTGGACAGCCTGCGGTCCCTGGTGGCAGAGGGTGCCCGGGTTGGTGCCGGCGCTCTGGGACCAGCAGCAGGGGCACAAGTGGCACCACACGAGCAGCACTGACACACAGGAGTTTCTCTCCTCACCTAAACAAGGAGTTGACACCGGCTAGAGAAAAGTAGCGGAGAACAGTGTGTGGTTTTTCAGCAGCAACATGGGCGCTTTTCCATTCAGCTTTTCCAAGAGAACTTTGGCCTTTTCAACTTCCATGCAAAACTTTTAAGATTATACAAACCTAAAAAGTGATCTTGATGAAGGAGGTGAGGGAGAAGGCAGCCCTTCTCCAAGTAAGTGTTGGAGGATTTCTCCTTGGCTGCTAAGGGTTTGTGTTGGGTAAAGAAAGGCTCCTAACAAACCAGCATTCTTTTCCACATGATCAGAGCTAACCGGCCCCCCTGCAGGCAAAATGACCAATCAAATCAGCCTCAGATGAAAACCAACCCCCAGCACTATAAACACAGGAATGAGACATACAAACCCATTTTTAAAGGGTTTTGGTGGGTTTTTTTTAAATCTCTACCAACCACTTGAGGGAAGTTTCTTGCCAGCGCTGGAACCAACACACCAGAGCAGCCCAGTCCCTCTCCTGGAGCCCAGGCTACCCCTTCCTCCTGCACAAAGATCCTTCAAAGACTGGTAAGTACACAAAACCATCTGTTTTTTCCTCTCCTTTTTCTTATTGCACAATGTGAAATTGTTCTGTCATTCTTCAATCACAGAAATAGAAGTTGTTTTTAAGATAGTTTTATTTCTAAAGTTTGCTAAATTAAGTATCACCTTAAAGAAAATTATTTGATTTCCCCCTGTCAAAAAGAAGAAAATGCTCTCTCAGGTGACCACAGTCCTAAGACCACACAGAGCAAAATCAAAGGCATTATACAGTACTTTTTCAGAACATTGTTGAGGTAAGCAGTGCTGGAAAGACTCTGCAACCTCTGCAGACAGGGAGAACTTGCAAACCTCCAGCTCAGGTAGTTGGGCATTGTAAGACTGGTCAAGTACTATGAAAACGTCCTCCTCACCTTGCTGAATTCACCATAACTCAGCATTTAACTTCAGTTCCCTCACAATTTAAAAGAAATGAGCTCCACCTGCTCAGGCCCGCTTTTATCATCTCTAATTGCATCTCAGTCTTTAACAGTTTTCAATCAGTGCATTTGCTCATGGACACACTGTGAGCCAGCACAGGAAACCACACACAGACATCCAGGGAACTCCACCGGCCTGGAACACTCAGTCCCTTCCAGGCGAGCCATGGGGAGCTCTGCATCACACAGGGCAGGACTGCTCCCCAAAACCACCACACTCCACAAAGTATGGGTGGCAGCAGACTCCTACTGCAACAGCTTTACATCACATAAAATCCTCCCTCGAACTGTCAAATGACTCCTCCATTGACAGTATCTCATTCTGCATTTCAGTTTCTTTATAAGGAATCAATACATACCAGCCTATTTTAGAGCCTTTACCAAGGCTTCACTTAAATGTTAACTTTTCCTGCTGCTCTAAAGGTGGCCAGTTTAATTGGTCCACTCAGATGCTGCCTCATAATCAAGAATTAAGTGTTCTTCATATGGGTCCTCAGAGGACTCCTGTGAAAATACATTATACACAAAATGGAGCACTGTAAGTCTATAAGCAGCCTTGTATTCTGTACTGTGCAAGGAGACTCCTCTCCCACTTTTCTTTAAAGTGCATTCTATAGAGAGCTGTCACAGAAAGTACGAGCTCTCACACCCTGGACTTTGCGGCAACTGATTTGAAAAATGTGACTTGGGCTCAACAAACTCAAGTTCCCAGTTTCACAAGACTTACTTATAAATGTAACAAATCCTGAAAATAGTCTAAAACTGGCAATAGCTCAGCAGTAACAGTTTTGTCACAAACTGCTCCCATTCATCTCAATGAGGCACTACCTACAAAACCTGAAGGACAAACATATTTATAATGTTAATTGTCCTACTCACAACAGTAGCACAAACTTTCAACCAAAACAATTACTCAAACTAAATTGCTTCCTACATTTCTAAAAGTGTCCCCTGCTGTAAGATACATGATCCAGTCATGCCACCCATACTGAAAAAACCCTTCATTTTCTAATATTAATGTCAGAGCATCTCAAGGGTTGCCATTCAGTTTACAGATAACAATACACAATAATCTAAAAATTACACTACACAAATAACCATTCTAATAGCATCAAAGTGCCTTTAAAAAAGTATAGTCTTAGTCTGTTCTCATTGCAAAGCGCAGAAGCAGCAACGCATCTGAACCATCACAGCTCAGATCAATGTTTAAGTGTGAACCTGTATGTGATTATGCAGACCCAGGTCAAGCAGAGGGAATGTGCACATTATTCCCAGAGGGCCCTGCTGGCACCACCACCTGGCTCCCAGTAAATCATCCCACTATGGGGCGGTTGGGAGCAGTTCCTGCAGTCACCCCCAGCAAAGAGCAGATCCTCTTGACTACTCTGCTGGCAGCACAAACTGCCTCAAATCCCTTCCAAGGTCAGAACAGAGTTTAAGGGTAGAAGCCAGGCAGGCAGGGCCACAGCTTAGGAGTGCCCCTGAACACAGCTCTTCCTGAAGGCACTGAGGCTCCAGAAAGAGCTGCAGGTGCATCCGTGTATTGAGCTGAAAACAGGCTGGAAGCATCACTTCAAATGCCTTCAACTGAGAAGGCAAATGAAAAGAAAATGGAGACAGGGCTGAAAATTAATTCCTCTACAACCCTGAGTTATAACAGCTGAGCTTGTGCTGCCAAGAGAAAGGCCAACCAAGAGGAGAGGAAAGCAATGTGGTGGCATGGAACAGGAATGTAATAAAAATTGTTACAACACAAGGAAGAAGATCTCAATCAAAAAGGCAAAGCGTGGGAGATCAGTGTGCTGGATCATGAATTTCAGAAATTCATACCTACAGCCTAGAGCTGTAGGGCAAGGTTTTATTACACATAAATCATTCCGCTACTCGTGTCAGTTTAGAACCTGTCCCACTGCAAGGAGCAGGAACACTAACCCTGTGACTTTTGATTCGGAAAGTCAGTGCTTACCACACCTCGACTGGTTTTAGAAAAGTGTATAAAGAAAGAAGCCAAGATGAGGAACAAGGTGGTAAAAAAACCGGCAAACAAAGTAAGCTAAGACTGGCCTTGATGATAATTTAGTTTTTGACACACTGGCAACAGACAGGATTAGAGACTGAACACTTGCTAAAAGACTGGTCAATATGCCAAAAGAGGTCTACAAAAGTAATTTCTGACAGTTCCTGTCTTTCCAGACAGGGGCTATCAGCTGGGAGATGGAGGGAAAAGGAACACCCCCAAGATACAACAGTTGCACAAGTCAGGAACCAGGAAAAGCAGAACAAGACAAACAGCATAACACAGAGGCTATTAAGAGAGAACATGGAACCAATCTGGGTTAGAAACAGATTGTGTGTACCCGTGGAGACAAGTATTCTCCAACAAACAACACAGAATTGTTCTTTTCAAGTCAAGTTGAAGGTCTTTCCTAAAATACACAGAGTTTGACACTGGGATTTATCTGGGGACATCAGGGACCATGCCAGGCAGGGCATCAGACCAGGTGCTGGTTTGTTTTACTATGGTGGGCAAGGAAAGGAGCAGACAGAAAACTGCCATTCTTTTTAAATTCAAAGTCACAGCTGTTCTTAAGTGCTCTCTGCTTTTGAGAATACAGAGGACCAATCCTACAGCCTGGAAAAATGATTTCTCACAGGGCAGTAGTTCTTTCACCTCTCACTCTCACCCAACTGCATTGCTCTCAGAGCTTATTCACAGGTTCTTACCCATTTTCTCACTCCAACAAGCTGAGACTGATGCCATCAATAGTGTTTGCAAAAAATTAGTTTTGGAACTCACATGTCCAATGCTATCACTGCCACTGAAACAGATACATAATACTTTTCACAGTCCTAGACACTAAAAATCAGGTCTGTATCAAATAAATCAGTGCATAACCTGGTTAGCCACAGCAGACGTATTCCCCTGCTGGGAGCCCCATGAGCAGACACAGGACTGCTGAGATGTGCTGCTGGCAGTTAGGGAGGTTCTCTTTCTCACACACCACCTTGACATTGTGGAGATCTGCAGCACAGCCAACAAAACCATACCATATAAGCTCGTATGTGTGTGTAACACTGCAGGATCAGTCCCCAAAACATGGATGCGTGTGTGGAAACTGCAGGATCAGGCACCCATCAGTCAGTATTAAATTCATTCTCACATGTGTTTGCTTTGCAAACCTAAATTGCTTGAAAGCTACAAAGCAGATGCTGCCCTCCAAGTACCATGAGAATTTACAGAAACATACAAGTTTTGGGGGTTTGTTGTTGGGTTTTTCCCCCCAATAATGCATCATATTTACACCCACATGCATTTTGTTCTCCAAGTGTTCTCTGTTCCCAAAAGCAACTGCTTCTTGTCATACTGCTTAATGTGAGATGGTAAACCCAGGGCACTGCTCACAGCCTGAGCCTGGTCCCCAATCATTCCCATTAAGACACACCCATTTTTCCAGCTCCTATAAGGCATCCAGAAGGGCTCCTCTACATCTCAGCATAAGGACTCTGCTCTGCAGACCAGTCACTCATCTGATTACTGAAGCCTTTCTAATTACATTCAGGTTACTGTAACTCTTTAACACTGCAGCAAGAACTGTCATTTAGGGAGCTATGCAACAGATTAAAGAGCAAACTCAGTGAAGGTGGACAGACCCAGAACGCCCAAGAAAAGTGGCCTGGCACCACACAGCAAGAGAACCTTGGTAAGCCCACTGTATTCTGTGGCATAGGGAGAAGCTTCAAAATATTCCTTCTAGGAGATGTGAACTGGAAAATAAAAAAGATGGGAAACCACCGAATTCCACTCAGGTCATCATCTACTCTACCTCCTTTGACTACAGCATGGATAGAAGTAACAGCTGGGTAGTTTTGAGAACCTACAGAAGGAAAGCAAAATGAGAGTTTAGCTAAAATTCATTGTGATGTCAATCCTCCTACCTCAGAAGGCATTAAGCACAAGATAAATCAAAAGAGAATGCTCTGTAACTACTAAAAATTGGTATGAAGATTAAGTAACAGTCATGGAAACTGTTGGCTTATGGGATCAAAGATCACAAGGCAGATTTTTACCTTCCATAAAATTCTGAAGTTCAGGGTCCTTACATATGTGTTTCAAGAGAAAACTAAGATGGCACTCTTGGAGGGGAAAAAAAATCCAATTCCTCTAGGCTGCTTGTAAACTTGCATTAAATACTGAAATAGCCTAACATGTCAAATACATACAGGTATTTGTATACCCATTCTGCTTCCCACATTTGCATTTCCACCTTAACTCCCATATGCCTGCTCTCCTATTTTCTTATTTGGTGACTAATAAAAATGGCACTGCTCAGGCACATTAGACTGCAATATATGACATAGTATATTTTCTGTACTGGTCTCCTGCCCTCCTTTTACCTGATCCTTGCAAATACAGCCTCAGACTCCCAAGAGCAGCTCTGCCCTGAATACTGTAGCTCTGTTTAACTGGACATGGTGGGTGCAGACAGCAGACACTTCTAAGGCCAGGGAAGTCTGATGGGGTACAAGCTAAACTACAGCATTCCTCTACAATGCATATATATATATGTCAGAGAAATAAACATTATTTCAACAGTACTACTGTTAGTAGTATTCACAACAGTATTGGTAAATTATTATACTCTGCTGAAAAGTTACAAAACTTGGTATGATCAGACAAAATCTAGTTTCTTTTCAGACACAATATGCTAAGCCCATCCCACTCACCCCTGAAGAATTAAACCATGTGACTTCAATGTACATTTAGGAAGGTAAAGTATGAAAGTTATATTTAAACAACTAAGCAGAGAAAATTTGAGAAGTAGTCAGACTTTTAAACTTAATCTTTTTTAGCAAAGTATTACCACAAACAGTGGTAAATTCCTCACCAGGCTCCTGACTTAATCTTCTCTGGATTGCAATGTATAAGCCCTCCTTTGTTGGCTGCAGTATTTCAACCCCTGCTGATGTGTCAAAAACTGTGAGCGTTAGGCAAAATACAAACACGCTGCACTGTCTCACTTCTGTTCCTTTTTACTCCTTTCTAGACGATGACAACGGATATGATAGAGAGCAACAACAGCAAAGCCAGCGCTCCCCTGCTGACCCAGCGGCACCTGCGGATGGTGACCAAGGACGGGCACAGCACTCTGCAGATGGATGGTGTCCAAGGCAAAGGCCTGGCCTACCTCCGCGATGCCTGGGGAATACTCATGGACATGCGCTGGAGGTG
The DNA here is from genome assembly GCA_035583235.1 of Hafferia zeledoni. Taxonomy (NCBI): domain Eukaryota; kingdom Metazoa; phylum Chordata; class Aves; order Passeriformes; family Thamnophilidae; genus Hafferia; species Hafferia zeledoni. The sequence goes on from JAWWEV010000011.1 coordinate 19,153,097, forward strand.
GATGATGCTTGTCTTCTCTGCTTCTTTTGTCCTCCACTGGCTGGTCTTTGCAGTGCTCTGGTACCTCCTGGCTGAGATGAACGGGGACCTGGAGCTGGACCATGACGCTCCACCTGACAACCACACTATCTGTGTCAAGTACATCACTAGTTTTACAGCTGCCTTCTCCTTCTCCCTGGAGACACAACTCACGATTGGTTATGGCACCATGTTCCCGAGCGGTGACTGCCCCAGTGCCATTGCACTGCTGGCAATCCAGATGGTCCTGGGGCTCATGCTGGAAGCCTTCATCACAGGTAAGCCTTCCCACTCCACCTTTAAACAGAACAGGTGCAGCAACTGGATTTGAGAATCGAGCTAGAAATACTGACCATCTGGATATACGAAAGAACAACTAAGGCAGCCACTGCAAGGATGATGAGATTTCAGCTATGTAGTACTAAAAGTCAAACATCTTTTGTTAATGAAAGACATAAATTAGGTGATATCAAGATCTGGACTTGAGAGTTCCACTATTCACAGGACAATACTTGTGGCAGATCCCTGCTTATCGCCCTCAATCATTTATTCCTTATACCATTATCTCTCCAAGATTTTTCCATATAATTACAATATTTAAAGTATATTTATTTTAAGGTATGCTTTTGTCTAGCTGAACTACTTTTGTTGGTCTTTAACTCAGTGTTCAAGTATTCCTAAGTACCTAATGTAACAAAGTTCTTACAATGTCACAGCTATTTTGAGGTGTTTTCAGTTATTTTAAATAATTGTCAAGTTTAAAGTAATTCAAAATACTTCAAAAATACACAGGTTATTTTAGTGTGTATTAGAAACAGCATAACACACCAAAATCAGGTACTATTACCAATTACAGTAACTTGGGGCAAGCTGACAGCTCTTCTTACAGCTACAGTTCACTTCCAAATGTGAACCTGGCTTGGAAAAAGAAGCATTTTAAGCTACTACACTTTTTTTAAACTCAAGTGGGTCAGTGCGATGCCAGCCCAGCAGTTCTCAAACACAGTCATTCCAGGCTGCATGCCCCCCTGAGCCTGCTCCTGCTCCCTCGGGCTGTCTGGAGGAGCTGGGAGCTGCAGGAAGCACTGCAGGCCCCATGCTGGCTCTGAGTTTGCTCTCTCCCATGATGCAGGAGCCTTCGTGGCAAAGATCGCTCGCCCCAAGAACCGGGCGTTCTCCATCCGCTTCACGCGCTCCGCTGTGGTGACACACCCCGAGGGCAAGCCACACCTCATGTTCCAGGTGGCCAACACTCGCTCCAGCCCCCTGACCAGCGTCCAGATCTCTGCTATCCTTTACCAAGAGCAGGAAAACGGGCAGCTGCACCAAACGAGCATTGACTTCCACCTCGACAGCATCACTGCGGCTGAGTGTCCTTTCTTCATCTTCCCACTGACCTACTATCATTCCATCTCTCCATCCAGCCCGCTGGCTGCTCTCCTCCAGAGAGAAGCTCCTCATCACTTTGAGCTGGTTGTCTTCCTGTCAGCTGTGCAGGAAGGCACGGGAGAAACGTGCCAAAGGAGAACCTCCTACCTGCCCTCCGAGATCATGCTGTACCACCGCTTCGCCCCCGTACTGGCCCGCAGTGCCAAAGGTGAGTACCACATCCAGATGGAGAACTTTGACAAAACCATTCCTGAGCTCCCGGCTGCAGCCGACCCCAAGAGCCCCAGGAGGACTGACAAGGAGATCCGCATCAACGGGCAGCACGGCGACAGCTTCCAGCTCTGCGAGACTGGCCTCACAGAATAGAGAGAACGGACATCGAACTTGGGGCTTTTTTTAATTATTATTACATTAAACCTTCAGGTTCCATTTACAACCTTCCTTCCTTGCCTGCCCTGCCATCTTCTAGTGATCCTTCTCTTGTACTTCCATTCTTTTGGTTACAACATGACACAGAGTGAAGAGAACTTGAGTGCCCCTGAGAGGCTGGATGAACCACCCAGGGCAACGCCAGGTACAAGAGTCACAGCACTAACTCCTGGAAATTAGAAGAGCTACCTGCTGAATTCCCCAGACTGCAATCAAAGCTGCACTGACCCTGAAAGGAGAGATTTTCAAATCTCCAAAGGTGATCATAGTCATACTTAACCAGCCTGTGACAAAAAAGGACAATGCAAAGGCAGAAAATTATATGGGGTCACTCAGTAAATACATTAGTTCTGATACAAGTAACTCTTCATCCAAGATTCCAGTTTTTCAGTTCTCTTAACTATTTGGGAATAGTTACATCACTTCTCAGAGGGCTGAATTCACTCTTAGAAAGTCCTGCCAATCTCTCATGGCAGTGAAAAGCACTCCTACTGTGCTTGTTACACAAAATTGTAAATACTAAGTGTAGTTCTTCAGTCTGCCAAATAAGAGAACAAGTTCTAGACACATCTATGAAGACACTATCAAAAAATCTTGATGTATATGGCAAATGCTGCAGTGGAAATTTTTTCATATTTGGAAAAACTGAATAAATTATTTAGCAGTGGCAAACAGACTATTTTTAATGAATGTACTTTTTTTTAAAGGCCCATACATTCCACATGTTGTCACCTTTGTGCTGCTTGTCTCCAGTATCTGACCCAGAGGGATGCACTATATATATGAGAAGTAGAACCACATCCATTTCTATTTTATGCGCTTTAACATCAATATTTGCCTGTACACACAGCACAAAAATGTTTAGAGACACTTGGATCAATTTTGAAATAAATTAAAAGAAACCATACAAGAATGTTTTGTATTTAAGCGCCTCATAAACCTACTGCAAATAAGACACTGTTCTGAAGCTCCTAAATAATGGAGGACACCAAAGGAAAAATAGAATGATGGATAATTATTTCTAAGCTCTCAACAAAAGCAGTGCCTTTTAGGTGTTCATACTTGGTCAGTCAAGTATTAAAGTTATCTTTCAAAGGTAGAAGACTTTTCCCAGAAACCCAGATGGCATAAATAGCAACTTTCACTGAGAGGAGCATAATGCAGTACCGAATACACCTCCTTTGAACTTGCCCAAGTGGTTAGCAGCAGGAAAAACAGTCACAAGCTGCCTGGGGAAGTTCTGTTCACCTGAGCTCTTCTCAAGTCCCACAGCTGCTCCCTGAGGTGTGCCCACAGCCAAGAGCAGTGAGCAGAAAGCTCCTCTGGCACAGGGTCTGTGGGAGCAGCCCCACAGCACCACCCCACACAGGGCAGGGCAGCGGGGCAGAAGGGCCATGCTGCTGCTGCTGCAACTGAGCTCTCTTTCCAAACTTGTTATATTGCTTCCCCCCGTTCCAGACCTCAGACAGACCTGGTTTATCACACACACTCTCAGAATCTCTTTCAAACTTAAATTTATGGACAAGGATTCATGAATACTGGGGAGCTTAGAGACCAGCACACCATCAAGTTACCCTGACCGCATCCCTGCTTCTCTGGGCTGTTGACCCACATACCATTTAAAGATGCAGCCTCATGTCAGCACCAATAACTTCTAAATATTTCTTGCAAGTTTTTTTTCCACATTGACTACCAATACAAGACATCAACAAGAGTCCTACAAATTAACAACCAGTGCAAGAGCAGTAGAACAGATCCCTGGGGGAAATCTGAACTAACCACTCAGGAAAACGAGCAGCGTTCTGTGTGAGGTCCTGAGTATTCTGTTTGACAGCATTCTGGGTGAGGGACTGTTTTTCCCATATATCACATATCCGGTCTCAGACAAACCAATTGTTCTCAAATTCACATGTATAATCCCAACAGGACAGGACTATAATCTCATGATTTAGAGCCAAAGCTATAAAAAGCTATTTCTAACTCCAATTAACATCTAATCAAAGTGTGGGCTGCTTCATTTGATTTCTAAATTATGTGATACTTTAAAGTTGTCCTGTTTTTAAAATTATTTTCTATTTATAGATTTAGTTTAAAAGTAAGAATACAGACAAAATATGTTTAGTATATGCTGAGTGCAATCTCCTAATATTCCATTTTGGAATGTAAAGCCAAATAATACTAAGGAAGCAAATGAGACAAAGAACTGTGTAGTTACTTCAGAACAGCTGCAGAACAAGGGGTAGAAAAAGCATTGATATTGCTCTTACAGTTCCAGAGAACTGGTGAACCATGGATGTCTGAAAGCACTGGAAACATGCCATGGCCCAAATTGGAAGAGAAGCCCAGAGAAATTGCTATTGGGCTGCAGTGCAACAACACAGCACTCTGTGCTTTAGCACAGCAAGGGCAAAGTGGTGCCCAACCTTCATGGATGCACTTCCTGCCACAAGGCACAGGAGGAAAAAACAAGCCAGACAGAGGAAAGGCAAGTGCAATCCAAAGAAATTCAACATCCTTTCTTTACTGCCACTTCTACACACTTCCGATAGTCAAGTCTTCTTAACCTAACCAGACCCTACACATTAAACAGAACTCTATCAGGTTCCAAAGCTGACTTGCCAGCAGTTTTGTTTAATTTACATTTACAATTATTTACTACCAGTGTGTAACTGCTGGTAACTAATCAAATCCCCTCCAGCTACTAAGCTGGTATTAGTCAAGAGGCTGCACAGAAAATTAAGCAGCTTTGGTGCAGAGACAGACGTGCTCAAGAAAACAACTTGCTCATTTTCTTTGCTAATGGCCTCAGCCTTCCAAAAACCATTTGGATTCTCAATGAAGTCTCTCAAAACAGTAACAATCTGCAAGAGAAACTCCCAAATACTTTGTGCATTTTCAATTTGCATACTGAAACCAGGGACAGATACTGTTTACGTTGAGAATCAGTCAAACGTGACCTTGCAAGCTGCTGTGAGCACTGAAAAAGCAATCACTAATTTTTAAGAACAGCATATTGATCATTTTTGAGAAGTAATTCTTTGTTGAAAGTCTATTACTTTTTTAATCCCATGATTTTTAATTGAGGGGTTCTTGCATTGTCATCCATCGTGAATGCCCAGAAGAGTTCCATATGTGATCTCCTGTTAATTCTGTAGTGTGATCATCCAGAACAAAGAACATGAAAGAGCTGGCAACTCAGTAAATTATGTAATCTGAAGGTAATCCAAGGCCCTGTGAAGGAGCAATAAAAGTACAGTAGAAGTAGAGATTAAAATCCTCAACTAAGGAGTTGAACCAGGGTAACAGATACCAAGGCCTGTTAGCCTGAACTCCAGGCTGCAGGTCAGTGTCCTCCCTTACTCTCCTGCTTCCATAGCTTGCTGTGGACACCAGTGCTTGCCATTAACTGGGACTTCCGTTGACACATCTGTAACCCTACTCACACTCAAAATACTGTCTCATTGAAAAGCCTTTACAGAACAGTCACTGTTTGTAATTAAGCAAGGCTTGAGTCAAAACAGACCAACACTTTCTTAGTATTTCTGTACTCTCCACCTTATTTCTCTTGGAAGGTAAAAGGTCTTCCCACCTATTGAGACATTAACCTCTAACATATCAATACAGAAACATGAATTACTGTTGTGAAAACAATGTTCTTATAATAAAACTTCAGAAAGATTGCAGGTCTCCTGCCTGTATTATACTGTGCTACAAAGCTTTTAGCCACATAAATCAAACTAGAAGAGAAACAATACATGACTTAAGAGGAGCAATCAGGTACTACAAAAAGCTTCCTAATTAAGAACCAGCATGTCATCCCTCACAATCAATTTCCAACAAATCACACAGGGACACCACCTCCTCTAGGAAATGGTTCCTGGCAGATGCACTGCACAGTCCGGACCAGCAGGAGTTGCTACACTGCAGACAACCACTGGCAGAACTCAGTTTCAGTAAGGGCAGGGCGTTGTGCACACGGTAAATTCTTCCCAATTTCAACTGAGAGACACCCCATCCTATACTGACACGCAATACTTTCATCAGTCTTCATCAGAAACGTGGTAGGTTCTATAGTCTGGAACTGGAAGTGCTGGAATTTTAATCACGAGAACAGGAAGGTGGGTACTACTTTTACATCCATTTGTCTTCTGTAAAAATGGCAGTCCTGAAATCTCAGTGCTCAGCTTCTCCTGTTCTCTTCCCAAAAGATCTCCAAATACAAAGACACACACACAACGAGGCCAAAGTTTCACTACTGGCATTTCAAAATGGACAATCTCAGACTAATCTCAACTTATTTTTTGGACATAGCCTCTTTTTAAAGTAAATACTGAGGAAAACACAAAAAATCTTAGTTTTGTGTTAACAATCAGCTTAACAAGCAGAAAAATAAAAGCACTCTAAAAATCTATGAACACCAATTCCTACATGGGGATAGGACTGGGGGGGCTTTGAAAGCAAACACCGTAATTTCAGACTCCTATGGCACGTGCCACCATGCTAACCGGGAAAACTACAAACACAGCAATTCACACTACTCTCACTGAGAATACTGACAGCTAAGCAGGGATTAAAATACATTCCTGTCAACTTTTCATCACAACTGAATCTCTTCGGTTGGTTTGTCTTTACATTCAACCTGCAGTTGTCTCTCCTGCTCTGTGCTTTATCAGCATGTTCACCAAAGTGAGGATCAGCCTTCAGCAAAGACCAGGAGATTCTCTGGGTCCCAAACAGACCAGGCTCTCACTGTACAAAACCTGTCCCCAGGCCCAGCTGTGCCCATGCTCATGGAAACACCCACGCAGAAAGCACACAGTCCTACCAGAGAACACCCAATGCACAAGTGACTGCAGTGACCAGAGCACCACAACTTCCTGCAGTGCTCTCCCCACTCCATAACACAGATTTTACCCAAATGTCTGTGCTCCACCCCCAAGATGACAAACTCCCGCCAACTCAAGCTGAACACTCAAACAAAAGCACAGGGCCACAATTAAGGATCCAGCATTCTGCCTGACCACGGCCAGTGTGCAGCACTTCAGAAGCAGGAGAGGAGAGAACAGGAGACAGGGGACCAGCTGACACCCTGAATGGACAGGAGGTTCACTGGATGACTTACACTAATTTGATCCACAGTAAATCCATCGGCATGGGAACCTCAGGACACTGGGATCTATCTCACACCAGCAAGCAATCAAAAAAATTAACAGTTCACAGAGTCAAGAATTCCTGGGTGCCAAAAGAGCCCACCACAGGCATTTTTCAAAGCTGACTTGAAAAGGGCTGTTGCTGCAGCACATTGTGCACCAGCACAGGCTCCTTTCCCAGAGGTACAGGAGTTTATTTCCAGCTGCAGACATCACATCCCCATTGAATATACAGAACCTACTTACTGCAGATTTTTCTTATCTACAACATTCAAATGCCCAATAATGAAAACACCACAAAATAAGAGAACCAACACTTTGAGAACACATTTAGGCAACCTGGCACAGTATCATGAATCTTGTATCAACAATATACTTGGAGCAATAAGAAAGGTTTATGTATGTACAGAATCCCTTCCCAACACACACCCTGCTCCTCCCTCCCACTTTCTGCCCACACAGTAACAAAACCATACCTGGATCTTTTCGCCCTGGTTTTTCAAAGCGTCTGTCTCCCCTAGAAAGGCAGAATAGAAGTTTCAAATAAGGTTTTGGAACTACTCCACTCATTTTAGGTATGGGTCTTGTTGGGTTGTTTTTTGGGGGGTTTTTTGGAGGGGACTTTCTTTAAAATCAGAGCTTGATGGACTGTATCTTTAGAGGTCCAAGTGACAAGTGAAATTTTCAGCAACACTGACACACACACAGCCTTTGGCACCTGGGTATGTTTTGAAATGTGTCCCTAAGTACTCTTAGCAATGTCAAGACTAAGACTGAAGCAAGCACTTCAGCAATCCATAGTTTCACCCATTATTTCCACTGCAACTGTTATAATTTATGTTCCCTTAAAGTAGTTCCTTCTTCCCAGGAACTCTGCAGAAAAAGTCTTTGCAAAAAATGCTCTTTTACCTGCTCCTGAGCCTCTAGAAACATTACTGTGCTGACTCCATCCGAGAAATTCCGACACTCCACTCACAGAGAAAACTAATCACCTTTCCTAAAGTGTTTTTATGAAGTCAAAAGGCACAAATGAAAGCTGAACAGATGTGTATAAAAAACTTTAAGGGCTAGAGTTCTGTTACCTTTCCTCCCAACTCTGTGATCTGTGCATTTCCCTGCCCCCTCCTCGCCCAAATCCACCCTCCACTTCATCAAAACTTCTTTGGTAGAAACCGCTTTCTCCTCGGCCTCTGCCTGAAAAGACAAAAAACACAAGTGTTTGTATAAATAATAATAGAACTTCAAAGAATCAGGTAGGTTTCCCTTTCCTGGAATCCCTGTGAACTAACCTTGCAGTCTTAAGCCCCAGAGAAACTATCTGAGGTAAAGGCAGAAAGGACAGAGACTGAAGAAAGAGTCTTGTGTAAAAATTCTTATCAAGAAGTGCAAGACCAGACAGAATAAGCAAACAGTTCTACAATAAATACTATGCAGAAGAACAGAGAAAACAGATACTTACCCAAGAGAAAGCACCGAAGGAGGATGCATTGTTCACACAACACCCACACTGCACATGTGTACTTCACACTTAAAAACCAGATTCCTTTTTACAGCAAACCCCAGTGCCATGGCTCTGCACTGCAGATGTACTCCTGGTTACTGATGTGAAGGGTCACAAAGGAGAAGGAAGCTTCACCACTACTAAGTTCTAGTGATTACCAGCAAAAATCTCCCCCAGGAGCAGTGGGGAGAAAAGAAGGATTACAGGATGGGTACAGGTAGGTCAGAACGAAGAACCCCACCAGCTATAGCTTAAAAATTACCGTAGTAACTTTCTCAACAAACCATTCTCCACAGGCAGCTACCAAGTACCAAGGCTCAAGCCAAAAAGTTACAGACACATCCTCAAGTAAAGCACCTCAAAGCACACCTTCAGTGTTTGAGAAGGTGTGGGATGCTTAGGTAAAAAAAAACCAAAAACCCACACAACAAAAAGACAACACCCACACACGTGCCCAGACCTTCAAGACAGCTCTGAGCACTGGTTAGATTAATGGCTCCAGATCTACAAAAGATAAACAGTGCTTCACACAGTGCTACAGCACAAGAACCAGCTAAGTTACCATTTCAAGGATAGTCTGGTAGGAAGACAAACAAGTGAAATATCAATCAGCTGGTTGTCAGGACGATGCCCTTCCTACATACAGTCTCCAGCATACATAGTGTCTATAGTCAAGTTCTAGAACCTAAAAAGCACCTACTAATCGGAGCTCTTGGCTGTGAAAGTATCTCAAACATCAGTCCTTTCATATTTCTCTCTTTCTGGCTTCCAGGATAAACACCAGCTTAGAGCACAAGGTGTGAACCTGCACAGGGATCCGGAGGAATAGGACAGAATGACCAAAGGAAACAGGAAACAAACACCTTGAGAATGCACTGTAGTCCCTGGATTCTTCTGAAGAAAGTAATAATAAAAAGCTCCTACCTGTAAACTGTAAAGACACGCGGATGCATCAAGGAATCATAACATATTTCAGTGTGCAACAGTTTATCTACTATTCTACACCAAATCTCTGGGGGGAAATAAAAGTTGCTTTCCAGGCACAGAAAAATGGATACACAAATAATCCAGTTTGGCTCTTCAAATACAGACCTGACTTTGTCTCAGGCAGAACAGGTTGCAGGGTGTGTAAGTAACCATTTAAACATCCTCTTTGGACAACACCATCCTGTTCTAGGCCCAAAGTTATTGAGTGGCAGATGCCGTGTCAGAGACGTGGCCTTCCTTACCACAGAGTTCTGGCTATGCTTGAGTTCAGATGTAGACTGGACAAACTCACCAAAGATAAACAAAACCACTATTTATTAACACAGAGGCCACATCTGTTTCAGGAAATACACTGGGCTGCAAACATCTGGAAAGCTGAGCCTCTTCGCCTTTGTATTTTCACTCAGTCTTCAGGCTTTTGCCAAGGTGCCTCCTTTGGGCTGCTGCCAGAACTGTGGAGCTGAGCCAGGCCTTGCCAGGTTTAATGTAGCTGTTCTTACAAGAACTCAGGGGGAGGCAGAGGAGCTGACTGAGCACCCAAAGCAAGAAGGGAGAGATTACATTACTATCAGAAGTATGACTGTACTAGAAACATGAATACCTTCACTACGGAAGTCTGATACCACAGGGCTGACCCAGCCATGAGTGTGGAACAAGCTGCAAATGCAAGAAACAGAAAGATGGGAACTAACATCAAAAACGGCACCAAGTTTATCCACTGAAGGCATCATGGATCCCCTAAAACCCTGGAAAAGGACTCTGAGCTGTTCCTCTTCACAAATAAAGCCCAGGAATGTTTAAGCAACAGCAATCTTTGCCTAGTCTCTTCACTACAGGAAAGCTCTCTTCCTTCCCCCCACAGGAGATAATAAAGCAAGAACAGTTCACAGAGTCAACACAGAACAAAGGCACTGACTCATCTCCTGCCTCGGAGGTAGCAGAGGTGGAAAGTTGCATACACTTTTCCAACAGAAAAGGAAACAGGTTGCCCTCTTCTGAGGCTCACAGCGAGTGGCAGCAACGTTTGCAGTGTGAGCAGGCACGAGTTGCACACTGACTGCTGAGACCACACACCAGCAGGGCCAGAATGCCGGTGACAGGGCAGATCTCACCAGCAAATAGAGCAGGAGTCCCGTGTAAGAGCAAGAACAGAATCAGCTGTTTCAACCGCACCATGGCTTATGACTACTTTAAAAGTATATTAAACCACAGCCTGAGAAACCTCTCCCCACCTGCGACCCTGGTATCACAGTTCATCTGTATTTCAGTTGTGCTCAGCCACCTAAATCGCCTCAAATAAAAGATAACCTTGCAAAATGTTCTAACAATTGACCTCAGTCATTCAGTTTATGGCTCCCCAGGAGGCCACAGGACTCAGCTCCCGGCTGCACTGACAGCCCACAGCACTGGACAGGCTCTATCGAGGCCACCTGTGCCCTGGCTGTGCTACCACCCTCCTCCACTGCCCCCAGGGCACCCCTTCCCCTGCGTGGGAATGGGCCCCTCTGCGGTGCCCACAGAAACCCAGCACACACCATGGGGGACACACCAGCACAGCCCGACAAGGAACACCGTGGTGTGCAAAGGCAGTAATTCAGCAAGTATTACACAGATGGGTCTGACCTAAAGTGCACCCCAGGACACAGCTCACAGTGCTAACAGAATGCACAGAAAATGCTTGCAGAGAGGATAAAAATGCACGTATAAGCACTGACATTCTGGTTCTGCACTTCTTGGCTCATTTTAAACAGAATGCCACTTCTGAAAAAAAATCCCTGGCATATGAGCAGAAGGTTTTCTAAGTGTACATGTTGCACCAAGCACTGAATGCACTACCAACAGATGTCAATAAACCCTTCAATTTAAGAACCAAGTGAAGCAACTGTGTCATTTGGATTTCAGTAATTCCTTAAAAACCTCGGAATGAGGATGTCACTGCATTGGATACTGTAATAACAGCCAAAAGTCTCTAACTGAAAAACAGACCAGTTTGAATTTAAGTAAAAAACTAATAGACAAGCAAGAGGGCAAGCAAGATGCAGCACAAGCTGTCATTCTATTGTCATGACTAAAAACCCCCCGAAAAACACAACTAGCTCATTGTTTAAATTACAGCATAACTGGAGTTTAGGGTCTAGGATCACACATAATACTGTGTGGGAAAGGCAGAATAACTGTAGTTCAACTACTGCTGTTTAGATATGAGAACATTCTACTTTCACACCATTTACACACTTTCCAACGGCAGCAAAGGCAGATTACAAAGGGCAAAGAGGGTGGGAGGGGACAGACTTCTAACGGGAAGCAAAGGACCCTTCATAAGAGTATTAAACAAAAAGGAGAACAGCTACAAAACAAGGTGTCTGCGAGCTTACAGCCCATTCCAGGGACTATTTAAATCTCTCCTCATCTGAGGCTCTTATTCATGAATGTTGACATTCCAGTCCTGCCAGCACAAAGCACGGGGCTTAACTGCACACCACAGGGAGCTCCCGGGAAAACAAGTCAATTAGGAAAGAGTCACGTGCAAGTACTTGGTTTCTTTAGAGACCACAGCTTCATTTTTTTTTAAACGAAAATCAAAGCAGCGTTCACATAGTGATCATTTTCACATCATCTGAACGCAATGGTTGTCAGTAAAAGCTGGGGCGAACACCCATAAAACACGTACTGAAATCCTGGTAAGTGAACCCCATTCAGAATTCTAACAATAACCCTCCTTTAAGAGCAGTTCTTCCCTTTGCCAACCTGTCACAGAGCACCTGTTCTGCTCTCAAACGCAGGAACACAATTCTGTGATTTGTGCCTCAGCGAGGGAACTTAATTACAAATTGAATCATACATGCAAATTCTGCTCCCAAGTTACTGTGGTGTGAGTCCCTTCCAGACACCAACCCTGTCTGGGGAAGCTGAAGCCCACCCTGATGGGCAGCAGCTTTGCTGCACACAGTGATGGAAAGTCCACAAGAACCACCAGATAACCTTTCCAACCCAGGCAATTGTGCAGTGCAGTAAAAACGTTTTCAGACTGTTAAGTGAAGCAGTTCACTCAGTGAACAAACTCCAAAGAAATTCCAAGTTATTTTCACTATAACTTGACAAAAAAGAACTGCATTTAAAGCCTGCCACTTGCAAGCAACATGTTCTTCTTTGAAGTCAGATGTCAACAGCCCTATACTGAGCTTTCCATAAATAACTATGAAAACAGAGTCCTCAGTTACAAAAACATAACTTGTGTAATTATGAAAATTGTAAAATTTTGTCCTGGCAAACTTTAATTTCTTTGCTGAGATACACAAACTTTGGGGACTCATCATGCCGAGAGCCCAAAGACTAATTGCTCACAGGGAAGAAAAGGGGAAGAGGGGAAGAAACAAGCAGCAACCAGGACCAAGGAAAGAAGGCAAGCTCAGGAAGCTGAGGAAATTTACTGGAGAAATGTATCCTTTACAGCTTAGCAGAAGAATGCCAGAGCAGCCTAACAAGCACAGTATATAGCAATTCCAACAAATTTAAAGATCAAATGAGAATGAAACAAAAAAAAGTTAAAAATAATTAACTTTGCAAAGTTCTTGCTAGTATTTCCTAACATATCTTAAAAACGAACTATGGAAAACCAGGAATACATGCAGCAGCTTCCAGCTGTAACACTACATACATTTTCAGTTCTACCCACTGTGGTGTAAGGAGGAGTCAAACTTTACTGCCCAACACAACTGTCACACATACAAACAGATTCAGTAACAATTACTGGATTAGAAGCCATACTCTGCAACATTTAACCCTATGCCCTCACTGAAACTGGCGGGGGCAATTGAAAAGCAACTCACTGCTCACTGCAGAAGGATGACATTCACTGTTGATGGTGTAGCAAGAAAACAAAGGGAAATTTGATACGAGAAAGTAAAATAAAGGGTTTGCAAATTAGCAATGGTCAAAGGATCTCGCAATTGAAACCAGAGAGCATACTGGCGGTCATAGGACCTCAAATCGCCACATTTTAAAGCAGCATCCATTTAATTTGCAGCATTAAGCCTTGATGCATCTAAGAAAAGAGCTAATACTTGTATTCCTGGCAAAAGCAAAACAGATGGTGGCAATACACACATTAAAACACACAGCAAAAAAGCAACAACTTTCAAAGGAGTAACAGAAATGTCACAAGGTACATAAGTAAGAATGTCACCCCACATTTATGTACATGCACACACTTTTTTTTTTTTAAATTAAACCCTGCGCATTTGTGCAAATACAATGACAAAGAAAGAAGGGGAAGCAACAGGAAAATCAAGTCTCATGAAAGTTTAAATTCACATGTCTTAGCTGGGAAGCAACCACAAGAGAACGGACAAAAATCTACAAATATCTGAAAGATGTAAGCCAAAAATAAAGCAGGATTAATGTATGAGAACAGAAATGAGAAAACACTTTAAGTCAGAGCAAAATTCTGGTCAAGCATTTAATTATGTATGGAAGTGATTTCTAAAGACTACTGAAAGTATCACCAGTTTAGGACATTCAGAATTAAATTAGAAAGGGCTCTAAGAGAAACCTCACCTAAGCACCTGCAAAGACAGGTTACAAGATGAATTACTCCTGATGATATTTTCAAGTTATTACCTTCTCACTCTTCTAAATGCAACCTACCATATTTATACATAAAGCCCCAAAAAAAGTGTTAACAAAAGTATGCACATTGAAAGGGAACTGCTGAGACAAACACTGGATTTAACAATTTGGTTTAAACTGGTGATATGGCTTGAGGATATTTTCTCTATTCATTAGCAAATGTTTGAAGTGATCCTGGATGAGACATTAACTACAGTGAGGAACTAAACCTGGCAAGACACAAAAATTTCTCCCAAATTCAATTATGTCTTTCCACTAACCTTCTCCTGTTTATGTTCAGGATGTTAACAAATGAAGATGATTTTCAGAATACTGAACACCACCTACTACAACCTTAATGTTTTAAATACATTTATGGATTTTTCTTCCCTTTTCCTATAAATGGGTTTTATACCTTTAATAGTTACTTCTAACAATTCTGAACCAACCAATTCTTCATATTCCACCTCAAAATGACCCTTCCCTTTTGTATTCCCCATTCCCCACTCCCCATCATGACAAAGGCACATAATACAGGTACCAGATGTGCACCAAGGTGTGCAAACCCACCCCTAAACACAGCAGGAATTCTCTACCACCACCTCCCTGGAAAGCTTTCAAAGCTTTAAGGGAAAAGAAAGTGGCTATGAGAACCCCTGGCTGTAACCAAGCTGCACAGGATGTCTCTCAGCAGCTCTAGCCTGATCACCTGTGTACACGGCAGCACATCCCACTGGCAGCTCACCTCGACCTCGGGAGGAACTTCGGCCTCGAGGAGCCCCCACCACCGTTCCTGCTCCGCGCCCCGTCAGCCGCAGGACGGCCGCGCTGTTTACAGACATCGAGAAATTCCTCTGCCAGGGAGAGAAACACAGTCAGACAGACAGCACAAACCCACAAACACTTTAGCCAAAACTCAGCGTATTACCAGCTTTGCTTTCCTTGTGCTCACTGCAAATTCGCTACAGCTACCATCAGTAAGCACAAGGACTCCATGGACACAGGAGTCTATAAAAGGATCTTGCTCAACATCAGCCCTTCCAAGTTACTTACCTGACATTTCTGTGCTCTACAGGTTGCAACTGGGCACCTGCTCCTTTATCAGACAATGCCAGCACAGAAGTTACTGGAACATCAGCAGCTTTGAACACACACATTCCGTTCCAAAAGAGAATGGCACCTGCCTACACCTGACACCATGAATGAATAACAATGGCACCATTATAACTAACCTGACACCATGAATGAATAGCAATTCTAAGGCTAATTCTTTAGCAAAGCAGAAACACGTTAAGATCAACACGATGTGAATCAAGTTGTATTTACCACTCTGCAGAAATAAGCGCTTCCCCCCCTCTAAATATCTCATAGGAGTAACATGTATGGGGGAAAACTAAGCCTTCTGAAATTTAAGTGATACTCTTTTAATATGACAAACACCAGTAAAATTAAACTTTATTTTAATATGAAACAACTGCTAAAGAAAAAGCTATGTCAATAAAGAATGGATAATTATAACTAACTTTGGCCCCATTCTCTGAGCACAAATAGTTGGAAAACTGGGCCAAAGAATTCAGGAGCAAGTTCAGAAACATTAACAAGCAAACCTGAATTGACACACACTTCCTGAATACAAGTTTTAAATAATTATAATGCAAAGGATTCCAAACAGCTGTTACACGAGGCTGCTTGATTGCAACTTAAAGCAGGCAAGTCTCTCTCATGAACTCATCTGAATTACTATCACTTTGAAGGTCTTCAGAGAACAATGAGACAAGCAACTATATACTATTTAAAATCTAAATGGCTGACATCACAACCAACAGGCATTTGAAGGAATCTTAATCCATTTCAGAAACTGCTTGGTATGCGCTTCCTACAAGACTAGATCTTCTTTCAAGAGAGAATTGGTAACTAAGTAGACTTGAGGGGAAAGCAAAAACGCAGTCATGCATGGCAAAACAGCACAGTCAACCTCCAGTAAATCTGACTATTTTCCCAGCTAGCTCTTGAAGTTTAAAGCAACCATTTCAACAGCAAGTCAAAAGGAACCACCTCCATTTGCCTCAAAGCAAATCACCACCTTTCCTGCTGCTGATACTTCTGAAAGTAGCGAAGCAACAAAGTATTTCCCTAGAAAAACTTCAAGCTATTTATCAGATTCATTGTCTTGCATAGGAGACTCCTTATTTCTCATGCCTTAATTCTTCCTGTAAGGACAAAACAGTAATCTCACTTCCTTTCCCAAATGCTTTTTAAATTTGCCATGCCTGTTATCCCTCCCCTCTGTAGAGGCCCCTGTGGTGAGGGTGAGATCCTTGTCCTGTGCAGTGATAACTAACAACCCACATGGAAAGTAATAAAACCAGCAAAGCCAAAAAAGCAAAAACCACCCTACTGTTGATTAATGTATTCCTTCAATGTTCACCCCAAAAGAGCAAAGCTGTCCCAAACAGGGGCTCATTAATGCTTTAGGAGCAAAGGGAAGATGTCTTAGGAAACAGATGTCAGGGACATAACCAATGAGTACACAAAAGTCTCTCCATCACATCCAGCAAGAGCTTGAGCCTCCCTAACTCAACAGGCATGTGGGATTAAAACCACTGAACTCTTTCCTGTTGCAAACAGGAAGAAGAGCTGGGGAGAAAGGCAAAGGAACATATGCTCCATGTGGTCAGAGGTCTGTGGTGGACAGCTCCATTACAGCCATCTGCAGAAACCTTTCCTTCAGCAGACACCTCCCTGCAAACTGATCTTAGGCAAATCTACGTTATACAACCTACTACCAAGTGAATCACTTGAGCTCCAGGTTAGATCAGTAACTCTATCATCAGGAAAGTAACATTCTACATAAAAAGAACCAGCAACTCTATCCAAAGCAGATCCATGTCCTGTAACAGGGAATACTATTGCCTTAAGTATCTGACTAGTTAAATTCCACAGGACTAAGCAAACTAAAGCTTAAATTCAGAGCTGACATAACCTACCACTCATCCCTACATAACCATCTTTCAGTCAGCTAGAGACAGTTCTTCACAGACACAGCACACACACAGCTGCAATGCCATTGGGTGCACAACTCTCAGGCTGCAAGCAGGAACTGCTCTCAATCCAAGCCTGGGTAAAGCCTGACAGGCTGAGCTTCACCAGAGCCCTGTCCCAAAGTACCCGTGTTCTGACCACCTGTCTGCTACAGGACTCCCAAATCTCAGCCCTCCGAGCTATGAGGCAATAATGCCATCTTAAGTATTCACAGAGGGGGTAAAAAGGTCTTTTAAAGTATCTTTTCTCAATCTTAATTGTCAGAACTTTCCTGCACAAGGACTAACAGCAAATCCATTAATATTCACCTCACGATCACTTCTGAGCATGATTCTTGATGATAAATGATGTTTATCACGTCATGGGGAACAAACAACAGGAATTTCTGGTAGCTTAAATCAGTCACAGAAGGGGGAAAAAAAGGACACAGAAAACCAGATTATTTGCATCCTCTAGGTCCCCAGAAACCATTACTGGAAAATTCTTAAAAAGGGAATATGGACCTCTTCTTTGAGATTAAGATTTTTGTGGAGATTGCAGAGCACTGTTAAGGTGCCTAAAGGCTCCTGTACAATTACAGGTGAAAAGGAGCAGGAGAAAGCAGTGACACTGCACACCAACTCCTAAAGACTTCTCAAGACTGGTGAAACACTGGGCACTGCAGCAGAGGATCAGGGAACCCTGACACTGGGCAGCACTTACCACCCCATCTGTACCAAGAGGCCACTCAGCACACTTTCAATACCACAGCCTAAACTCCTTTTATTCCTCACAGAGTGTCTTGACAATCACAGTCAGTGTTCCCCTGAACTGTAAAAGGCCTGTAGTCTTCTCTAAAGCACTCCACTGTGCATGAGCACAAAAAAAAAAAAAAAAAGTCAAGGTATTTACACCAAGGTTCAATATTCTGGTGTGCTACAGCCAGGCAGCCCATTTCTTGTTCCTACTCAAGAACAGAAGCTGGGCTAAGATTTCCCATAAAAGCATATTGTCAATCTCAGTTGCCTTTTAAGACTAACTATGACATCAAGTGCTTACAGTGTATCCACGTGAGCTCAAATATAACTGCTGATTAAAAACTAAACCATCTGCACCTTGTGTCAAAGGACAGCATCCTACAGAGACACCAGAAATACAGATCAACTCTGAAGAGAAAGGAATTTCAGAAGAGGTGAAGAACATCTCTCAGAATACCCAGGCACAAAACGAAATGAATTAAAAAATGCAACAGCATGGGACAAAGAAAGGAGCATTTTCTGATATCTTAAGAAACTAATAGTAACACTACCCACCCCTGCAAAACTCAAATTACTCAAGCCAGTAAAAATACTCAGCTTTCTATTAGAAAAGTAACCAAAAAAACAAAGCACAGTTTTATGAAGTGCTAAGAAACATGACAAATTGGAGAGCAGCTTCAAAATCAAAAGTTTTGACAGCCATAAAGAGGGAATCAATCCAGAGTCAGAGGCACTTATCCAGAGCAGGGCAGGCAGTTTTCTCCACTAGGCATCACATTCAAAGCAAGGGTCTTCCCAACTACCCAGATTAGTCATCCTTGAAATGGAATCTTTATGGACTGCCTGTTCTCACTCTGATCTTGTTCACCAATTAACTATATAACTATAGAGACCAAAGCAGGAGATAATAAATCAGCTGCTTACATACAGAGTAGTTAAGAGTACTGTTTCTTTCCAAGAAATGCTAACAAAGTTCAACATTTCTCCAAAGAAGACAAAACTGAAGCTACTGTGACACTTCTTTGACTTTGATTACAAAAGAGAAGGTGGTCCAAAAACAGTCGAAAATTTTACTGATATGAAAGTGGTGTGTACTCAAGAAACAGGTAACAGTTCCCAGATGGTGTTCTTGAACTTAACAAGCTGTCTGCCATCCACAGAACACTCTATGACAAAATACCTGTTCGAATTTAAGACAATAATTGAGCATAAATGAACCTTTATGCTGACACAGTATGCTTTCGTACTGATCTAAAGTTTTATGGTTTTTCTTAACGGAGATAGACTCTTTATTTTGTCTTTACACAACTGACAATATAAAGATTAAAAAAAAAAACATACACCAACCTGTTCTTCTTCTGTAAAAGGTACAAGTGCCAGTGGTGGCAGGGGCTCCTCTTGTAAAATAGGCAGAAACTCCTTATCCAGAAGGTCTGACGGTATCTGTATGAAAGGCAAAGAGCATTCTGCTATATATACTACATACCCAAGTATTTCCACTTCAGGGATGATGCTGGACACGTTGATTCTCAAAATATTTTATCCTGCCAACTCCCATCTCCATCCACCAGTACATCAGTACTTTCACTTACATTTATCAGGGGTGGGTGTAAATTTACAACCCCCAGAAAAAAATCCTTATAGATACCCAAAGCATCCCCCACGCACAAGATCACAGACATCAGAATACAAATTTACAAGCACTGAAGCTCCAACCTGAACTAAGTGAAATCTCATCTGGTAAATTAAAAACTATTGCTTTAATTCAATGCACTTTATAGCCAGATTTTTACTCAGCAAAGCTATCACATATAGCACAACTGTTGCATTTGATCTGAAGTCAGCACTTTCAATTTACAACCAACCAGGAGAGTAAAACAGGGGGAAAAAATCCCACAAACAAAAAAACCAAGTAAATGAAAATGTATATATAAATTAACTAGAGAACACTGATGATTTAAATCAAAATAAATTTTAACACTGATTTTGAATCAGAAGCTCCATCAGCCGATGTGACCTTGAGAATGTGGACAAGAAGCTGCAATTACAGCAAAGTGAGCTCTACACCAACAGAAAACTGTTTCCAAAATACATAGTTCATAATACTAAAGACATTTTATTTTTGGGGGGGTACATGTTAGAAGTCCTCCGGCTTTCAATTAGTGTATCTTTTAATCAGAGAGGCAACTTTGTCTCATCTTCAGCCAGCAAAGATTGAAGATGACCCAGTGAAACAGGACAGGGTACAAGACACAGCTTAGAAACACCGCACTGAGTAGTTAACTAGAACCACTGTCAGGAATCCCCTCAGTCCTCGTAACTGGGATTACTCAGCACCGTGGAAACACGTGGGTATCAAAAGCAAGACATACTTTAATAATAATGTCTTTCTGGCAAACACACAGGGAGAAAATACTCTTTTGGACCATTCATAAGGGTCGGAGAACCTCCTGTAGCACAGGACATTCCAGCGTTGTTCTGAATCAGTCACAACTGTAGAGGCCTCAGCACCATCTGATCTACCACACAGTAACTACCAAAAGCAACAACCTCTGACTCGCTGACTTATTCCAGTATAGCATCAAGGCTTAAATCACAGCCCCCTGAAGCAGAGCAGGACATCCCTGCATGTTAAAGCGTGGCTTTAAACTATAACACACTTAACAGACTCGGAAACACCTCTGACACTCAATGCCCTTGAATCCACGGGTAACCAGTGCAGGGCTCCAGCACTGTGACAGCAAGTCAGTATGGCCATGGCAGGGGAGGAACACAGAGCTGAGAGTGCCCATCTCTGCCAAGCTCAGGGCACAACTGGACACGATTTCTTGCAGCCCCTCCCTCACCTGAGGGCAAGACTCTGGGAAGGATTCAGATTTCCAAGTCACTGTGTGCTGATGCAACAATAAACTAACCTCTGTCACCAGCGGCAGAAAAACCCAATGTTTACAAATGCAGAAAGCAGGAATCATTTGCCTGAAAGGATCTCTGAAATTTTACGTCATCTTTTGAAGTGAAACCAAGAAGGAAGTTCTTGACTTTCTACACTGTTCTTACGCATTCCTTGTGCCTGGTTCCTGATTCCCAGACAAGCGAACTACCTGAGGACTGCTCTCACTGGGCCAGTTACCTGCTAAAATGAACCACCTTAATTTGGGATAAATGTGGATGCCTTTTTTAGAGGATCTGCTAATATGATTTATTGCCTGACTTTGTAGCTGAATCAAATAATTATTACGCACTACATAAAATAAAATCCTACTGAGGCAAGCAAATCTGCACAGCTGCAAGGAGACTTTAACCCTCAGTCATCTGTGACAGTGGGACTGAATATGGCAATCAGGTTTTTTGTTCTCCAGGGTACAAGAAGTTGCCCCTAAAGTGGCAAAAAAAGAATCAAACATAATGAATGCAGTAAAAGTGGATTCAAATAAGTACAAACACACACCCACCCACCACCCCAATCAGACCTCTTCAGTCTGAGATGCCAAAAGATACATCATTTCTCTGTCCACAATCATGAAACGCAAACAACTATTCCTCATCTCAGGACTCATTAGAGAGATGCACATCAGGCCTTCCTCTTCATGCTCACCTTATTATCCTTTAGAAAAAGTGCCAACATTTCTTCTCTCCCATAGCGATAGTCTGCTAGTTTGTACTTTGGCAAGGCCGGAGACAGAGGAGGGGACGTGACGCTCCCGCCACTGGACAGAGCTCGCAGCCTGGAACGAGACAAGCCATGGGAACAGAGCTGAGAGGCGCCCTCGGCTGTGCCCCCCGACACCCACACACGGGCACAGCCGGGACAAACAACACTGACAGCAAAGACACTGACAGCTTGACTGCAAAACTGAACCTCGGTGCTTCTGCAAGAGAGTGCAAGAGCTTCCCTCATTTTATCCACAGCCAGGAAAGGAAGAAAAAGCATTGCCATGAGCACATCAAGGAACTGAACTCGCCCAGGAAACTCTTAGATTGACCATACAGCACACTGGCTACACCCCTAAAGCCTTGCCCAAGCTACTGACACTGGTGCACACAAGTCAGTTGTACATCTTCCACAGATATTCACGACATCAGCCTCTTTTTGAGAAGAAAATTCTTACCATGCTGGGGACAGTGCAGCCGACATTGAGTTTATTCAGATGTTTCACAAAGTTTAACAATACAGCACAGTAAATTTTCAGTGAAGTTTTTTCTTGTGCCTCTGGAATGTTTCTTCACTACAAATCCCTTTCCCAAAAATTAAAATTATTGGCTTTTTTTTTAAGACTGCATGTGTCATTTAGCTTAGGGTGTCAATAAAAAGTATGTACAAACTATAGTGCCACTATTTCAGGGACATTCCAAGCAGCAGTCTAACTTATGGTAACAGATAAATACGGTATTACATTTGTTCCCATCCCACCCAGGTAAGTTACTCAACTTCTTGCAGGTAACATCTTCTCACTGTGTATTATTTCCACTCTGCCGGTGAATTAGTCTCATTCTATACAGTCACTTCCTCAGCTACCCAAATATTCTGTATATTTCAGTTTGAAGAATGTTCTACAAAATGATGTGTGTGTGTCAAGAAACAAAACCCTGACCATTCCCCTACATTCTCCTTAACAGGTGCATCTTAGACAAGTAAAACAGTAAAATCTCTTCTCAACAATCGAAAAACCCATGGAAAGGAAGGTGCTCCAAACTGTACAGTGATTCAGAGGCCACCTTTCACCTAATTATTGAGGCATGCTTTGATTTGTTTTATTGTTCTTTAAACAGAAAGGAAGAAGTAATTTGCAAGTCAAATGTTGATCTTATTTTTTTAGTTTGGTGCCACCCCGTGGCAATTCCTTCACATACCACTTCCAAACAAAACATGCCTGGGGAAAATTATTCTGAGGATTAGATGGCTCAGTGCAATGTTCAAGTCCAATCCAGATCAAACGTGAGCCAGAGTTTCACTGCTAAGTGATACAGCAGCTTACGTGACAGACATGACTATACTGCAACCCGAAAGATAATTATAAATCTTATATTCCATTATGCCTGTAAAAATCCAGTAACTCACTGAAGGATAATACATGCTTCCATACACAATATAATCTGGTTTCCAAACTAAACAGGGACTGAAGTCCCCTCATTATGACACAGCAATCAAGCTACTGTTAAAATAAGTGCTTTTTTTAGAGTTGTCTTCCCCCTTCTCTTTTTTTAATATAACTTTGGCTTCCATCCATCAAGAATCTAATCATGTCTGTCTCTTACACTGAAGAGCACTCCAGCATAACATATCTTCCTGGTGGGTGTATTTATAGATAGTGATAGAGTCATTCTTTAACCTTCTTTCCATCTTACAAAGCAGACTGAGCTCTCATTGTTTCCTAGGCCGCAAATCACGTCTTACTTCCTCGCTGAATACCCTCCAATTTCTGTACATTGTGCAGAGAAGTGTGTCAGCAAAAGTGAAGATGTTATTCCAGTAAGTCTCACCACGTGCTATGCAGCCACTGCCTGTCCTATGCCCACCCCACACCCCCAGCTGAACACTCCAGGATCACTTCAGAAGCCACACCATCCACAATTCCTGTTTGTAACTGGAGTCAGCAACACTTCA
This sequence comes from Hafferia zeledoni, assembly GCA_035583235.1. Taxonomy (NCBI): domain Eukaryota; kingdom Metazoa; phylum Chordata; class Aves; order Passeriformes; family Thamnophilidae; genus Hafferia; species Hafferia zeledoni. The sequence goes on from JAWWEV010000011.1 coordinate 19,176,563, forward strand.
CCAACAAAGTGGAACAAATACTGAATAATCACACCTGTGCCATTATCCCTTAGCAAAAGCCAGGACAATCCCTGTCAGTCAAGCTGGAAAACCAAAGGTGGACAGGGTTCTACGTCAGGGATTCCCTTTAAAGCTTCTCTGACACTTCTCAGGGCACACATGCAGGACACCATGAAACTCACCTTCATCATGTTCTGTACACGGTTTAGAGTTTTTGAACAGTGGGATAAGAAAAACCTTGCTTAGCTACAGATTTAAGTCCAGTGAGGAGAGTTTAAGAACTACCTTATTATCATGTAGCACATGGAAATACCAAACAAGCACATCTTCATTTACTCTGTACATATCTCTGAGACCATAAGCATTACTCCTCCCTCAAATAGCTGGTAGCAATGTAAATATTATGCATTAACAGAACATGAAACCCAACTCATTTCATACACAATGCCAATTCACAAAGTGAAGACTAATCTTAACAATACTGCTTTCAATCCCAGGCCAGGGACTGAGGTGCAGCAGGACAGAACAACAAAGACATCACATCCCAGTCAGTCTCACAACCAATTCTGTTCCACAGGACAGAAATTCTTTTCAGACAATTCTTTTCACTCTTGCACTGAGCCTCACAAACCCAACAACACTTACCATTCAGGCCCAAAGTTAAGCGTCTGAGTTTCTGCTGCCATTTTTTTCCTGTTCTATTCCTCTTTTTTAGAAAGTGTGAACCTGAAAAATAAAAATGTTTACTATGAAAACAGCTGGATTGATACAGTCCTTCATAAATTAATTCACAATACAAAAGCACATTTGGCCATGCAAAGAAGTAAAAAAAGTTGACATGGAAATTTTCCTTTTAAGGAATCCATTGCAGTTCTCCAACATAATTAATATATAATATAGGAGCAACTGCATCAAGATCTCATCCCTAAATCCCTCTTTTAACAGCTCAAAAACAGGACCCTGGATCAGTACGTCTGAGGAAACAATTTGTACAAACACTGAGAACTTGATGTATAATCCTCTTCTGTAAGAACAGTAATGCTTAATTAACAGAATTGCTGCTTCCTGACAATTACAAGAGGATAAAAACCTACTAGAATTACAGCAAGACAGATTTGCCAGCTGAGTGGCAGAGTATTCAAGAAATTTCCACTGCTCATTCTTGAAAAATAAGCCTTCCAAAGACTGAGCACATTCACGGTACAGCATCCTCCACAAATCTGCAGGCAATGGACAGTATTCCCTCGGTCTTAGTTTTAATAGACAACCAAAAAAAAGCCTAACTGAACACTTCAGCTACTTTCATTCCCATCAGCCAAGGTCCTACAGAGCCAGCAAAGGTCAGGTCAAGTTCCTGCACACCCAGGGTGTACAGCCGAGAATAGATAAAGATACACAGGGGGGAAGGAACAAGACCAGGGGAAGGTTCTGAAGAGCCAAGTCTATCAGAGCCAAGGCCAGCGCCCAGGCAGTTCTGGAGAAGTGTCTTTTGCAGCAATAAATACAGTTGTTCTTTCCTTCCAGCAGCAGCAAAATCCAAATCTGCAGAGGAAGGTGGTTTGTTTTTTAAAAAAACCAAAGACACTGTAGGCAAAGCCCAAAGAAAAAAGGATTTGAAGCATTACCTACAGACACTGGTTGATTAGACTGGAACAACCCATAAAGACAGATGGGAGGGAGGGAACTTTGCTGTATCAGAACCCTATTCCTTAACAGATCCAAGGACTAAATAAGGAGCTTCAGGAGTCTGTCTATACTTCCCATGGAAAGGTGATGAAAAAGAAAAATAAAATGTGCAAAGGCTTACTGACAAAACCATGACAAAACCAAAGGAAACATTTTTTATTATATACATGCTACAGAAGTAATGCTATTACACTTAAAGAAATTAAATCAAGACCCTCAAAGGTGAAAAATGATAAAACAAGCCAAAACCAAACATGCTAAAACTGCTTGAGCAGATTTTCCCAAAATCTTTTGGGCATTAAGTCTACAAAGAGTTACAGAACTCCTTGCAGCCTAAACCTACCACCCAGTGTTTGGCCTATGAATTTTTACTACATGGCATATCTGCTTTATTCCATACACATTGTAATTTATATATGAATCTTAGTATTTTGATTTCCACAATAACCCTATATAATGAAATGGAATTATCCCCACTAGCTGCACCAAAAGCCAATACAAAAATACCAGCAGGCCTAGTTTGAGAGGATCTTCGTCTGATTTGAGTCGCCTTTTTGAAGCAAGTGACAGCTCATTACAATGTTCATCATGTAACACTTACTCTTCCAACCAAAATACAAGCGAGGTACCCAAAGAAGACATAAAGCAGCCACAGCTGCAAACACTGCAGGCCAGTTCAGGCAAACCACCCTGCACACCCCGGCAGAGACAAGCCTGTAAAACAACTCCCAGTAGCCTTTACAGGATGACTCTGCCCCTCCAGTGCCTGCAATCCCGCTGCTGGAGGGGTGGGGAGTTTCCAGATCAACCCATGTGGATCACCAGGGAACCTGGATCTTCAACTACTCACATAAAGCCAGCTTAGTGTCACCAGTACCAAAAAGGCTGGCACTGCGTGTTAGACTGCCATGAAAGCACAGCTGAAAAGCATCAGACACAAGGATACAGCCCTAAAACCCGGTAAGAATCGAGTTGTTCACTGGGGTCAGACCCACTGGGCCCCACCCTCTTCAGCCTCTGCACTTCCTTCCCAACAAACCGAGGATGCTGTGTCATCGTTCTCTACCAGACTCCGAAGCACTTGAGTACCTACAACGACACTCAAAGCCTTCCAGTCTCATCCCAGTGAGCTGCAAAATGATTTTCCCTGACCCCCATTTGGCCACCACACTTCATTCTGAGAACTCTCTGCTCTCCTCCACCTTCTGTATTGCATTCAGGTGTGCCACTTCCTCTCTACAGGTTCTGACTGTGTGGATTTTGAAACGAGACACCTGTAAGTGAACGAAATTGTAACTGAACAGGCCCCTGGAAACAGAATAAAACACAGACGTGCAGGTGATTTAATGATATCTAACAGGTGAATTTACCAGGCAACATTACCCAGAAATAAAATACACATGAAAAAGAAACTACAGGCTAAGCTGAGAGAAAAACCATTGGAAAACAGACACTCTGGAAATAGGCAATGATTTGGGATGGCAGAGAATAGGGAAAAGACTGAAGACAGGTAAGACTGCAAGTGTGCCGCAGGAATAAAATGAGCTGTGTCAGAGCAGACGAGACAGGAAAAACAGAAACCACGAGCTGCTTCTCCTGGTTCCCAACGCATGGAAAAGGGGAGAGCATTGAAGGCAACTCGGGAGAGGAACCTCTGACAGGGACTGCACAGCACACCTGGCTGGTGTGCAAGAGAAGCTGCACTAACTGGAAAGGCAAGTTGGGGTGGACGAGGCAGCACTGACATCAGAAAAGGAAAGAGCCAGGGTGGAGCAAGGAAAAGGATGAAGAATAAAGAGAGGAGAATGAATGATCAGCTCATTAATTTAGTCATTTTGGCCAAGGAAAAGCCATGAATTCACCACATCTCTATAACCTAGGTGATTTTCTTACATTTTAAACTTCAATATTAATAAGTGAAATGTTGATTTTGGTCATTTTTATCAAGGCTGCCTCCTCATTAATCAAGGATGGCAAATCACAAAAGTAATACATAACTCACATTTCCTCCCTGATGTAATTTCATGAGGGAAAAGCCCCTTTCTCAACTGCAGGTTTTCTGAATCAAGGTTTCCTACAAATTAAAGGTAATCGATGGAGGACTCCCCAGCCATAGATTTGAGATGGGCAGAGAGGACACGGGGACAGTGCCAAGCTGAACTGGGACCCCATTTTCCTGCAGTGACACCACCAACCTGCCACCAGCACACAGAAAAGAGATGCAATCACACCAACCACACCACCAACCTGCGGACTGGCAAGGGGGAAAACACCCCCTGATTTTGTCAGCACCTTGAAAATCACAAGTCCATCCCCTGGGCAGACACAAAACGTAATCCAATAACATTAAGCCCTTAACTGGCTTTCACTCACAATTAACAGGTAATGTCACTGATGCACAAGTTCCTGTCAACAACACCCGTTTCACCGGTTCACCTCAGGGAAAATGGTTACTTTACCAAGCTTGCAGTTTTTTTAAATATTTTCCAATCTTGCTATTTAGTACCTGACAAACCTATTAAAGCTCTCAGAAACATCTGCTACAGACACAAGTTGGAACGTGATTCTGCCGGCCAGATTTGGGCGTTAAAAGGCATAAGATGTTTCAGTTGGAGGTCTGTAATTACTGTGGCACATTTGGCCCACAAGCTCTGGTATTTTAAAACATATATAGAGCCAGCAAATAAATATCCAGGCAAAAAGCTGTTTTCAGAGCCTTTGAAAGACCTGAACTACCATGTTGTACCAGACCTTGCTCAACCTCAGAATACACACAAAATTGCCATTTTAAGGTTTATCCCTTACTGACAGGCACCAGAGTTAAGATTTTCAGGCAATGTTAAATTCCTGCATTTCCATTACAGAATTCTGTCAGCTTGTACCACACAGCAATCTGTCTGTTCTGCTGTTCTGGAGAGAGATACACTGACTCTCAGCATTTCAAGTTGAGTCTGCAATGGCTGCATTCAGGTCTGCCCATCTAGTCTATGCTACAGACAAAAAAAGAAATTAAAGATTTGGACTGTCATTGCAATTTTTTGCTTCTGGGCTGGTGCATGCTTAGGGGTTTTATTAACTTTGGAAACCTAAACCTTGGAAAAAAAGGTACACCACTGATCCTTCCTATACACAGCTGTATTATTTTGAAATTGTCTACTCTTTGATCAGAAGTGTCTCGGAAGAAAAACATCCTTTCCTTTCAAAGTAGTTCTGTTGCTACTGTAGGTTTGAAACAAGTCTTTTAAACCTAGAAATCAGCTGAAAATTTGAGAACCAAAGAACACAACAGAAATCTGACATGAGCAGACTGAAGTGCAAGGAACTGGGCTCTCCCTAAATAAACATGCTGGAATATACCAGCAGTGCTCCACCATTCACAGCAACGTTACATCAAGGCACTAAAACTTCCCCTTCCACAAGCAAGAAAACATTCCACAGGCAGCCAGCAGAGCTGCCTGATGTCAGTGCCAGGAGCTGCACTTAAAAAAAAATTAACAGGCCGACTGAATAATTAATGCTGAATTTCTCTAATTCCTGAAATATTAAAGAAGATCCATAACGGTGTGCAAGGCACCTTTCACACACCGTGGTAAACAGGATGCCTGGGGTGGCTGCACCACCTGTCTGATATCAACCACCGGCTAAAGCAGACAACACTCATTAAAGGGCCCTGACATAATTAAGGCCAGGCAACATGGATTGATGGAAGACAGTCAATTAAAATATACTTTTGTAAAAGTAGAAATTTCACTGCTTGAGCAAGTAGGTGAAATAAATTTTAACTTTGGCAGGACATTTCAATTCAGCAGAATTCTAAAAAGGACAAAATGATTCAAAACCACAAAAGGTCTCAAATCATCACAACGTATTTTTGCTTTTAACCCTCTCTCCTAAAGAATATACAACCACCCACCTCAGAAAGAATAAAATTCATAAAATCAAGTAAAAGGTAAGAAGCTTTCTCCTACAAAGTCTGTAACACAAAACTTCTAAAACCTAAGGATGAAAACACAGGAATGGTAAGTAATGGGAGTGACACACCATCAATGGTGCCATTATGAATTATTCAACAACTCAGTCCAGCATAGCAGGTTGCACCGAACAAGGCCAAGTCAAAAGACTCACAAGCAGAAAACACAGGTGATATACAAAAAATGCAAGACTCTTCTGGAAACACAGTCCTGAAACCAAGCCGAGATTCATGACATCAGTCAGCTGAAAAGGAACACCCGATACAACACTGACTAGAAGAACTGACAGAAAACACTTAATACAGGAATAAGGAAACAGTAAATATACACTAAATTTTGTCACTGAAGGGATAGTGTGTCCTGGTCTGTTGCAAGAGGCAAAAGAGCTGATAAAACAGGTGTTCAAAAATCCACAGAACATGACAGGTATGCCTTACAGTGAGGAGAAAAAACACCAACAACATACTGAAGCTCTATTTATTGAGCTTTGAGAAAAATTTACATATTTTGCTCAGTCTTTAAATGATACCTGCAGGTAAAAAATGCTGAAGACCGAAGTTTATTCGGTGAAGGAACTGAAGCAAGACATGTGGGGATAAACAACAAAGTTGTTCTCAGATCAACACTAAATTATTTTCTGAAAAGTATGTTCTAGTTCAAACAGCAAATCAGTTAGAAAAAAAAAAATCTGTAGTGACATTACCGAGGATGCCAGACAAGTCAGAGGAGTCCCTTGTGGCTTCCCAAACATCCCTGACAAACGCAGTGCAAGGCCCATCTACCATATTACCAAGCAGTTTTACCTTAGGGAGCAATGTCCAAACTATTCTCTTCTCCAGAAACTATCCCTCTATTATTAATCTTACGCTTTTAGATCTCCTCAAGTCTTATAACCTTCCTGTCTCAAACCATTGCAAAAGTGTCTCAATCTCTCGGCAATTCCCGGTCAAAAATTGCCCATGACGACCCCCTCAAGCGGCAGCTCCACCGCCACTCCCCGCTCGCTCCACACAGACCCACCCAAAGCTCCAGGAGCAGCTCCCAAACGCTGCACTCCCGTCAAGGAGGACACACTCGGGCAGGCACTGAATCCCTTCTGGGACAGGATGGCACAAGGGACTGAGGTGACCCACACACCTAACCAAAGCCAAGAAAAGTAAGGAACATTAAACAATACAGCTGGGGATGTTTTCCTCCTTTCCTGCCTCCTGCTGTGCACCCGGTGGGTGCAGGTGGGTTGGGACCTGTCCCCTCCTCGCTGTCCCCGCACACGGACACGGGAACGCTGCCAGCCTCCCTCGGGAAGCACCGGCACCTCCACCTGCATTCCCAGTCTCCAGCCAAACACAGACACCAGCGCCGAGCTCCGAGCACAGTCAGGGAGCCACACCCTTGGCTTTGCCACTGGCTCAAACACAAACACTTCTCATTCCAAATCCTATCCCAAAATGCTGCCAGCACTCGTTTTCCAGCTGAAAAATCACTTCCACATCTGTGTACCTTGTACATCAAAAACTTGCTGGTAGTTTTAGTAACATTTACAATGATTTTTAGTAATATTTAGCCTGTGCCATTCCACAAGATGTGGGGGATCAGGATGCCTGGGCTGCCTACCTGCTCCCCAGAGAGACCAATAGCCAGGCTGTGAATGAAACCAAAGGCACACACGGAGGTGCTGCAGCCCATACACACACAGCGTGGAAGAACAGCTTCACACCACATTCACCAAAAGCACTCACTGAATTAACAAATCTGGCTTGTTGCGGGGTCCTGGGGGTTTGCTTTTACATGTTATTTACATAAGCAGCTTCGTTGGGCTTTGTGGAAATTCTCTCCACCCATCCCTTCTCAAGGTTTCCTACACTTCAGGAAATACACATTCGATACAGACAGCGTGTCTGATAAAGCATCCTAAAAGAAAGAATTTCACTGTGTATCAGATCTCACATGTTCATCAGCCAGGGAGGCGGAAGGGAGTTTGTTACTATATACAAACTACAACAGCTTTTAATAGCTTACCACTTTTCTTCTCTTTGTATTAATCTTGCTAAAGAGATTCACCTGTTTTGATCTAAGGACCACATCTTCTAAAATCGACTAGTGATGTCAGCCTGATCCTGCCTTAGTACTTTTAAAGCTTAGTGTAACAGAGAAAATTACAAATACAGATGATTCAGCATTAACTAAGCCTATTGTAAAAGCTTCCACTGGTTTTAACGGTAGTTTAACTGGGTCTCTAATTTACTAAATCAAGTTATGAGGTGCTTTTACTGAAAAACCTTGCCATATGCTCCTCCCACGATCAGCCTCCCTCACTCTCTCTCTCACAGTCTAACACTGACGTCAGCCCTGTTTGAGCAGAGCCCGGAGCCGACAACCACCGAAGGCTCATCCCACTGAACCGTCCTCAGATTCCAACACACGTGGCTCAACAATATCCGTAGTTCTGCACCCATGACTTGCCCCAGCTCCTCGGCACGCAGCAGCTGAAGGCACGTGAATCCAGCTGCCCACCCACCATCCCCGAACCTCTCCCAGCCACCCCCGGTGTCCAACACCACTTTCTCCTTCTGTTCCTTCCAGTCTGAACTGACCCAGATTGCAGCTGCTGTCACCCAAACTGACCTGCTCAGGGACATCCACAGCCTCTCAATCTCCCAGGCACACAAGTCAGTATCTTTACCACAAAATACTATCAACAGAATGCAAAATATTTACATTTGTTGTCAGTGACAGAAGGAAAAATTTTTTAAAGTGCTTCATTGTAACCACAACTTGAAAAAAGTATTTCTTTATTGAATAAAAAAGACAAAGTTTCCAGTAGGCAAAAATTGCCTTCACAAAGTGCAAGGCATCCTGCCTACTTTCACCAGAAAAAAAGCTATTTAACAATACAAAAATATCTTTCTAGCCAGTTTTTGTAACATATTATATGTAAGTTTATCTCTTTATAGCGATAAACTACATATACAATAACCACTGTTAATGCCATCAATTAATCATTCTACACTTCCCTAGATTTTTTTAAACATTTGGCCAAAAGGAGAGAAAATGATAATGCACAGGTTTAATAACCAGCTGAGGGAATCAAAAAATGGTAAGTGACCCAAAAAAGGCACTGTCTACAGGGCAGGATTTTAGAACAATTCCAATTCTCTAAATGTCCATCAGAATTTCTCACTGCCCTACAGACTCGACAAGCTCTACACAGCTCCTGGTATTTCTTCTGCTTCTCTCTGTAATCCTGGGGTCTCCATACCCAGGTTCTGGGCATTCCAAGCTTTAAGGACTACAGGAGAGCTCACTCCTGAAAACACACACTTGGATTTCACGCTTGCCAAAACCCACAGAAGCATCAAAATAATCGTGTGCATCCTTTCCATTGAAACAAAAAGCAAGGGGGACACAAAGATTTCAATGGCAGCTCAGTTTCCCACACAGCATCCAGTCATCAGTGTCTAAACTCAAGTAAGTTTAATCACCTTTGGAGATGGACTGACAGACCTCCCTCTGAAAAAAAACCAGAAGTGGACACAGTTTATAACCAACACACTGTGGCAATCTCAGCTCCTGCCAGAGCCATGCAGAGACCTCCGCCTGCTACAATCCCCACCTGAGCTAAGCAGGAACAGATAATGGTACTGAACATGCCCAGGATGAACTACGTGGTTCTACGTCTCTGTACGTGGTGCCACCAACCACAAGAGGGCCAGTGTTGAACAGACCTTCTCTCTCGGAGCACTCAACTCCTCTTACTTCCATCCAGAACTGAGGCACACCTGGAGTAAACTTGCTAAGTGTTCTCAGTTCTGACAGTTTTCAAGCCAAATCATTTGTGCAACTAAAAAAACGCTCAGGAGTTGAGAGCAGGAGAGAAAAGGGAAGGCTCAGCTGGGCAGAAAACTGACTTTGTTCCCATAAGAGCAAAGCCCATCCCCCTGCAGCACTTCACACACCTAGGATTGCAAATGTCACTTGAATTGAAACAAATTGATGAGAAAACCACACAAAGAAAAGGGTCCCTTTCAACACAAATGCTTCCTCGGCAACAGCGAGATGGGTTTCTCCTTACCAAAGCACCCAGGGAATCTCTAGCGAGCACAGCAGGCAGGAGAAGGCAGAGCAGGCCTGAGCTTTTATGCCTGTGAACACAAGTTTTATTGCTCTGCCCCTCAGCTCTGCCTATAATCATGAATAAAATATATCTCATCTCCACTAAATCTTTGAGCAGAAGCACTGGGAAGGGAAAAAAATAAAAACAGAAAAACTAGGAAAAATGCTAGGAAAGGGATTGTTTTTTCTGAATCAGACTACGGGAAGATTTAATAGTATACTTTAAAAACCCTAAGGAAGAATTTTAAAGACCTCAATAAAAGAACAACATACGTCTGACAGTTCCTTGACCTTACAAGATCAGACAAAAGAGGCAGAATCAAATTTCATAGTGTTAGTATTTAAAATAAATAAATAAATGAAGAGTTGGAGGCCTGAATTACAGTAAGAGAGGGCAGAGGGGAAGGCCCAGCCCACCTCCATCAGTCACTGTCAGCCCGTGTCTCCCTGCCAGGTGTAACCAGAACGATCTGTCAGCACAGAGGGGGCTCAGCAAAGCCCTCCAGCCAGGCAGCTGCCCCAGCAAGGTGTTCGTGGGACTCTGACACCCAGGGCTGGTTTGATTTTATGTTAAACAGTTTGTGATAGAATTTCATTCACACAACTGGCCTTAGCAGAGATGCTGTTCAGTCTCAAGTCCTCAGAAACACCCCCTAAACCTTCCCTGCACTCCCCCTTTACACACCAAGTTTCCTCCTCAATCCGGAAGTAAAATTGTAAGGAAAAAATTAATTGCAAAGCCCTCAACCATCTATTTACAAGCAATTTTTTTCACTTACATCATTATAAAGATTATACTTTTAATTTCCTGTATGTTTTAAAAAGGCAGGAAAAAATGCTAATAGGAGCACCTGAGGATATTTTACCTCAACACCAACACCTGTAAATAAAAGAGGATCTCCACGAGTCCAAGTTTTCACTGTGGTACCAAATTTTTTTGTAAGCACCCTGGGAAACAAATCATTTCTGCTACGGGACTACTTTGCATTTAGTTCTATGCTCTCACTTTAAAGACAGGCCCGAGAAACCACCCAGAAAAGGCGCTGAGAGAAACACAGAGAGCAGGTGCCCCCATGAACGTTCCTGTGTCCAGGGGCTGGGAGAGCCTGGGCAGCCCTAAAATCATCCGATCCCAGGAGTTACACACAACATTGTCAGATACTGAAAGGGGACAGCAAAGACTCAACACAGGAGGTGACATCCAACTTCCAGGGATAAACCTTTGCCTTCTCTTTAATGCAGCTGACCAGTAAACCCAATCTTTTTTTTTTTTTTTAAATCACAAGTTCAGTGAGAAATTAACCCCGACCCGACACGGGCTGAACCTGCAGAACTGCAGGAACGTGGGGAGCAGAGCAGGTGCAGAAGGGGCAAGGGACACTCCAGCATTTCTGCTGGCACACCCGACATCGATTAGGACACATTTTCACCGCAGCACCAGCCAACTGTTCCAAGGACGCCTATTCAAGTGAATGGCAAGAAAACCAACACCTCACAGTAGTAACGCTCTTATTATCTATTGCAGCCAACACCCAATAGCAAGAGCTTAAAAATACCAAACAAAGCTTTTGTTGGTGACAACTGCAACCAATTTCGTTTACAAAGATTCCAAATTATCACACTGTACATCAACCAAATGTTCCATTCTCAAAGCGGCAGATTAATTTGTGTTTATTAAAGAGTTTCTTAAGAACAAAAGCAACCAGCAGCGTTATGGGAAAAGGAAAAAAAATTACACGTACTTTCCAGGAACTTGCCCAAGTCAGCTCCTGAAGCAAGAAAATAGAATGAGCAGGAAGAAGTTAGAAGAATATAATCAGAATTCAGAAGTTCTTTCCCCGCCCACCCAAGCAACCAGGCACTTAGGAAGAATCACAGTAGGAGCAGCACACCATGAACGCTGAACTGAAGATTACGGGGGAAATGCAGGATTTTGCTCCAAAAGCACTACTTGGCAACACCTCCTCTTGGCCTACACCTTCAAAGTGCAACCACACAGAACTGAAAGAGCGGAAACTGCTCTGTTGACACTGAAACTACTTGTCTTGGATCAATACCAAACGTACACAATGCTGATCGATGCTCTCTTCGGCCTGCCAAGGCCTGTCCAGTCACACCGTGCCGGTCAGCGCTGCTCCCGCACCCTGCGGCCCTGCGAGGGCTCGGAGCTCGCTCCTTCCCCGGCCCGGGCCACCTGACAGGGCCGGGCGTGCTCAGCGCGGGGCTGCTGCTGGGCTGGGAGGGGACGAGCGAGTTCACAAGGGTCAGTGCGAGGGGAGACGGCCCCGCGGGGCGTGAGGAGCCGCGGCCGCCCCGCCGCCGCCTGACAGGCGCCGAGGAGCCGCCTGTGGAGCGCATGGCCCGCTCGCCGCAGCCCCCCGAGCCCCGCACAAGCCCACGGGCAGCGCACGGGGCCCCCCGGGCGCGCCCCCCCCGGGCGGCCTCGCCTCACGGTTAGGCCGCGGGGCGCCGCGGGGCTGCTGCCCCCGCGGCGGGCGGGGTCGGCGGCAGGGCCGGCGGCGGGCGGGGAGATCGGAAGAG
>JAWWEV010000011.1:19189524-19211784 GCA_035583235.1 Hafferia zeledoni
GACAGGAGGAGAGGGCACGGCCTCAGGCTGGGCCAGGGCAGGGGGCACAGCAGCAGGAATTTCTGCCTGGAAAGGGTGGACAGGCACTGGCAGGGACTGCTCAGGGAGGTTTGGAGTGCCCAGCCCTGGAGGTGCCCAAGGCAGGACAGGCCGTGGCACTGAGTGCTCTGGGCTGGGGTACAGGGTGGGCATCGGGCACAGGGTGGGCTCCATGGGCTGGGAGGGCTTTTCCAGCCTGGATGGCTCTGGCAGTCTGTGGTTCTCTCACTCTGTGGCCCTGTCACTCTGTGCTGTCAGTCTGGGCTCTGTCACTCCGCTCTCTCTGTGGATCTGTCCGTCTATGGCTCTGTCACTCCGTGCTCTGTCACTCCGTGGCTCTGTCTGTAGCTCTGTCACTGTGCTCTGTCCCCTCCCGCCCTGTCCCCTCCCCACCCCGCAGTGTGGCCCGGCCGGCCGGTCCGTGCGGTGACCGAGCGGGTTCGGGGCCACCCGGAGCGGAGCGGCCCCCGCGCTGTGCCCCGAGGTGCGGGAGCCGCCCCGGCGCTGCCGCCGCACAAAGGGCGGTACATGACACGTGTTTTGACTCTTCCTGATGGAAAAATCAGGAACTGAGGGCGAACTTTTTTCAGCTAAAAATACCAGTATATTTTTAGTCCCCAAACCCATATTAGTACATGATGCAGAATAGCCCCATGTGGTTCCTTCAGCCTAAAAAACTATTCTCGGCTGTTACGCACTGCTGAAGGTATAACTGCTTTCAGCTGAAACAGTTTCACTGCAATCCTCATGTCAGCCACAACCCATGGAGCTTTCTCCCTCCTCTTCTAGGTGAATAAATACTTGTCATTGTGCACTGAACACCAGCCAAAAATGATGCAACAGTGAACACAAGTGATTCTTCTGAGCTAATGGGTTGAAAGTCTGTAATTCTTGGGGCTTATTTTTAGCTGAGAGCAACATAGAACTATCTCATCCAAAAATCTCAGAATGGAATTGCTGCTTTAGGAGGCTGGTATGGAAAAGCAAAGTTCCATAGAAAAGGGCTGGCCTGTGACAAACTGCATTGGATCCCCCTGGTTGTTGTCACACAGCCTGAGCCAATGCTGATAACGGGGGAGGGAGGGGGCAGAACTGCATTTCAAGCTGTCAGTAAAAACTTCCAATTTCACTGCAGAAGCAGCTGTGCCTTGTTATTCTATTTATCAAATGTGAGTTTGAGCACTCAAAAATATTTTCACATGCTCTAAGACAACCTTTATCTGAGATGAGAGATGTTTAGCACTTGTGGCAATTTTTTTATCTCAGTTAGCACAAACATTATATTACTGAGACAAAAAAAAAAAATCAAAAAGAGAGCAACTGAAACATACCTCATCTGCAGAACTTGGCATTTCTGCAAAATACCTCAAGGAAACTCAGATGACAATCTTTTGGTAATAGCAGATGCATCTGAAATCCTCCACAATGCTCATTCAAGCAGAACGAGGAGAATCTCATGAAAATTCACAACTGTACCCATGCAGTAAAATTCCTGCATGGCTCAATTATACAACTTCAGCTGACAATGTGTAGGTGTGAAATCACCTCAGCAGCCAGTCTGGGTACCAAGGGCATGATGTACTTCAGAGTGCTGGATTACTGTGCCAATTCATCCTCACTATTAAAGATCCAAATGCAGGGAAGCAGCATTCCTAGGAAACTGAAAACTTTCCTTATCAACCCATGGTTTCCTCCCATCCATCTCAGAGGCAAGAGCCTGCCCCACTGGGTACAGTAGTGGAGCTACAAACACAGAGCACAGCTCTGAAATGATAAATAAGGGTCATAAAGCAGCCCAGAAAGATGTGTTCCAGTCACATTTTTCTTGCCCCCCCTATACTTTGTTATTTGGAAAAAGGGCTCCCCTATTTGTCAAAATAACAGGGATTTTGTCTGGGAAGAGTCAATGTCTTCTCGGCAGCCTCTGTTTTCCATGTCCTCATTTGTCACATCCCTAAAAATAATGAAAGCAGCAGCAAAGCAGGCAAACATCCAACTGCAGTTTTGAAAGTCAGTCACTTCAATGCATCTGTCACCTCAGGTGGCTTATGCTGAAAGACAGAATACCACAAACAAGCTGCTACTTCTGCAACACTCAATTACTTTTAGATGTCTTTCCCACAAGTGGCAAGCTGAGTTTGTAATGCAACAACCATGCACTCCAGTTACTTCAATCCCATCTTGCAAGGGATTTATATGGATACTCCCAGAAGGTTAAAATGTTAAAATATCACCTTAATCCTCACAGATAAACGCTGAACCCTGAGCCAGGAAGAGCCTGATCACACCCTTTCTGTCCACGGTGTTCACACTGAGCTCTTTAGAGGATACTTCCTGCCCCCACAGGCTGTCCCCTGCAGCCAGTGGCAATGGGTGTGACAGAAGCATCCTTGACAAATCCACTGTGATCTGGGCTGAACCCACACTCCGTGCTGGCTGAAGTGCTGGTGACTCCTCTACTGTACTTCTGCTCTGGGAAATGTTAAACAAAACACCGTCAGGGACCAAGGACTACCTGGAGTTCCCATTCTAGAAGATGAATTACTTGAAGCAAATCTTTGTCCCTTCTGAGAAAGACCTGTTAAGTGCAACAGGCTTTTCATCAAACTCCTCTACTTGCCATCATGGGCTTCAGAGTCACCTGGGGGTTGTCAGGAGCTCCAGACAGGGATTGATGTACCAGCAGGTATCGCTAAAGAGAGCTGGGATTGCCAGGACCTCTGAGAGCCAACTGTGGTGACATCAGGCAAAAAAGGACAGAGCATCAAGGATTGTAATATATTAATTATAGGTAAGTACAATTAAGTATTGTCACATGGTATTAGGTGGGAGATACAGCTAGACAATTTCTTCCTAGTATTTCTGCATAGCCTAATGACATTGTTATCCAATTCAATAGTTGCCAGCAAAACAGAACAATTTAGAAAGCAATTAATTTCCCAATGTCAGTTTTTGCAAACCTAATTTCAAAATGCACATTGCTGCAACTCCAAAATAAATGTACATCCAAAAGCACTTACTATTCACTGCACCAAATGAAGGCCCCAGCCAACAACACCTATTTGAATTGAACAAAAACTAACCACAGACAATGCTCATTTCCTTATTGAAACTTGTCAGCTGGAGTTGACTCAATTGTGTTGAAGTAAAACCACTGGAAGGCCTTTTTCCACACTCTCCTCCCCCAGCTGCACATGCAAAGCAGCAGAGTCAGCAGTGCCTGCTGGGCTGTGCAGGAAAACAAGAAAGAAGGAGAACCAAGAGCAGCAGTGGGGTAAGTTTCCTGCAGTAATAGGGTAAGGAACCGTCACCCTGATGTCACCTGACCTGTGGGACCGAGGGCTGCCAGCTCAGAGCAGAGCCACCTGGGCTGGAACATCCACATCCTCGCCTGGCACTGCTGGCCTGGCACGGAGCTCGCCTCCTCCTGAGCCCCTGCCCAGCCTGCCCTTGCCAGCAAAGCTCAGCAAATCAGCTACAGCAGAAACAAGATGCTTGGACGCATTTTCAGATATCCATGTATTTTTTCCTTTTTTTCCTCCCTTCACTAAAGGCAGAGAGAGGGAAATGCAGCTGAAGCAACCTGCCCTGCTCCCAGCTGGGGCACCACGGGGCTGAGAAAGAGCCTATTTTAAGATAAGGAAAGGCTGACAACCTTCAGATGTCAGTGGGCAGTAATTCAAATATTTAGACAGCCGTGGGCCTTTCTGAGGAATTGCAAACATCAGGGCTTTCTACACCAGAACGGCTGTGCAGAAGGGGAAGTGGTACCAAGAAAGGGATGAACACTCCCCTCACTCACCCGAGTCAGGATGTCAAGCTCTGAGGATCACTACTGCAATTTGTGAACAAAATGGTATATTCAGAGACCTGAAATAAACCACAGCCAAGACTGGAGATAACAATGCTTTATTTGTACATTTCAGCAACAGGAGAAATAATCAAAGATGAAATTATCTGCTTTGTTGTAAAGTATAAAAACATTTAATTATAAATATTTACCTAAAAAGCGTGATTTATAAAATATAATCTGTGAAGATATATACACAGTTTAATTGTTTAGCAATTCTTTCACCTGACATTGAAGAGTAGAGGTTTTTCTATTTATTATTCCACACTCACAGTTTAGTGCTCACAGTTTAAGAAGCAAAACAGACAAGTGAAAAGATGACTGGTGAGTTTCATTCTGGAAAGAAAAGAAAAATGCACAAACTGGGGCGAGAGCAGAGGCAGAATTTGAGCAAATCCATGTCTCAAGAGTGGTCTCTGAGGGAACACAGCTCCCCTGCCATGACCTACAGTGTATACACCCAGACAAGCATCTTAACATTTGTGGGCAGGTTTCCTGTGTTTGAAAAGCAAATGGCAAATAGAGTAGTGCAAGCCCTGGGAACTCAGTTCAGCTCCACGTGCTCACCTCACTGCTCTCTGAGCAGGGATTGCTCAGTATGCTGTGCTGGTGTCCTCTGTTGTTTGATTTCATTAGAGCCACAATGTCACCTTCGTGACTCAGGCTATGAGCAAACCTCCAAACAGAAAACCCCAGTGTGCCATTCAATTGCATTGTCCAGCTGGCAATACCCCTTAAAAAGATACAGCTGCCTAAGGCTGGAAAATAGAGGGAAGCCATACAGTACACTACATGTGATGGAATGTGAAAGAAGAGAAATGGTCAGGCAACTTCTCTCGTTGAAGAGAGCCAGTTTCCTCCCTTCGAAGTCCTGGGAAATCTCACCTCTGAGGGAAGGGTTTGTTACTATGGCACTTCAGAGAAGAGAAACTGGAAGACTCTCCAACAGGCTGGGCGGCAGAAAATGCTACAGAAAATGCTCTGGAGTTTGATCCACATCCCTAGTAACTATCTTTCTCTCTTCACAGTGTTTTCACAGTGCCTGTGGAACAGGGCTTTGAGGAAGAAGAAAAGGGTGACAACACCCAACAGAAGTACAAACATACAGGAAGACAAGCTGTACTTTGTACACCCTGATTTACACAAGACCTTACTACTTGCCTGTAAGCAAGGAATGAATTAATACAGGATTAAGAGCAAAAGGATGTATAGGAAAGAATGAAGTAGGCAAACACGATGCTTGTCAGTGCTCACCCATGATTTGCTACCTGCTGTTTCTGCTTCAGGGTGACAAGCTCCTGGCAGCTCAGAGCAAACAGCTCTGAACTACTCACAGCATTATGAACGCCTTGTAGCTGCAAGAGCTGTGCCCTGAGAAACTCAGGAGGATCTTCAGGAGAGGAAAGCTAGCGAAGCTGTGATGGGTTTTAGGCAGGATCCAAGCAGTTCTCTCCAGGCAGAGCCCTGATCTGGGGAACGTACCAAGTCATGTGCAATCTCAGAGTGCATGTTGGCTGCTGGGTTACTGGGTAAATGCAGACTTCAGCTCCCTGAAAGCTGCTCGGCGGTGCTTCCTTTCCTCCTCTTCCCGCTTGCGCTCATCCTGCTCGGCTCTTATCTCTGCTTCAAACTTACTGGCTGAGGAGAGGGCTTGGGCCTTTATGAGAGAGACAGAAAATAAATGAGTGTCAAGCCTTGTGTCAGACAGAGCGCCAGAGCCTGAGCTACGCCCAGATGAGCAACACAGAGCTGTTTGCTGCACCTCCCAGTGCCTGCTGGGACACTCTGTCAGGATGGGCCAAGTACGAATTACACTGTAGTGCTTGGGTATTTACACCCAATACCTGTTAGCTTGCTTGATTTTAACATCAACAAAAGAAAGGTCATTTACTAATAAGTCATAGCCAGTGACCAAAACAGAGCTGTCAGTCCTGGGTCACGTACATCATTCCTGTAAGCAGGCAACAGAACACAGGTTGTGAGCATACAGTGGGAGAAACTACTGCAGAAAACAGCTCTGAACCACAGCCAAATCTGAGAACATCATACTACACCATGGATAATCTGCAGATCAAAGAGACATTGTTTACTTGCTGGCTATTTTTCCAGCTTTCATCTCAGTACATCTGCTGTGCAATAGCTGTGTTATGCTCCTGGGAAAAAACTTCTTATATAAACAAGCAGGATTATTTTCTCTCCAAAAGAGCTTTCGAAAAGGGTGCTTTGTCAGCTTCAAATGGTGCAAAGCTCTTTCTGCCAACCTCAGGACCCTGCAGAATAATTTTGATTCCAAAGGTTACAGAGACCTGCTTGAGAAAGAGATATCTGAAATTCTATACTCCAAAGTACTCCATTCACCACTGAACTCAGAGAATTCTGCTTGAGTGAGGTTTTGTAAAATGGGAAACTCTGTCCCAGTCACAGTGGATTTCAGGACAGTGGATTTCAGCCAGGCCCTTGGAGCTCCCAGCCACAGGGACACATGTTGGCCAGGCAGCTCCACCAGGGAAAGACCCAGAGCAGACAATGCATTACACTGTCCCAGTGTTGACTGATCCACAGAAAAGGCTATAGCCAGAGCCCAAAAAAATAGGAAAGGGAAAAGCTAAGACTGAGCTTTTTCTGTGCCACACCATACCTTAGCTTCAAAGAAGTTCTTGGCTCCTTTGACTCCCTCAATGGATACATCTATCTCCGAGAGCTTGGCGAGAGTCAACAGGCCACTGTCCTCCTCGAGCTCCCCAGCTGCAGCTTTATGGAAAATCAGCAGGAACTAGCAAGAGAGAGGGGAAACATTCAACTTTTTCACTGAGGCTCAGGCAACTTAAAATACAACTTAAAATTCCAGCCACCTGGAGGGAGCTGGAATTCACACTTCTGAGCAAAGGAAATCAGGTTGATATAAACCAAATGCAACTTGTGCTCCTGTACAGACCTATTATAGACTAAAGGCAGTAAGAATCTCACAGGAAAAGAAGGTTTCCTGGGAATCAGAGCCCTGGTAAAGCACAGTTCCTAGCAAGTCTAGGCTGCTATGTGGCCAGAAGAAGGAGGTCACCTCTCCACCTGCCCAGTACAACCATAGGATGGGCTCAGACATAGCTCTTTACATTCCCACAGTCTAATAGTGTATTCATAACCCCCTCAACAGCTTCCCCAGCGTTCTGAGGCCTCAAATCACACCCCATGACAATGAAAGCCGGGCAAAGACAGCTCTGGTTCACCCCAGGCTCCCTGAACAGAGGCACCAGTGCACTCCTGTGAGAGAAGCAGCAGCCCAGGTGTGTGTGTGCTCTTGTGACAGAAAGGCTCGAACAAGTGTCCACACAGCAGTTTGTCCTGCACTGGGCCACAGACATTTAACAAATCCAGAGCCACTACAGCAGAGTTTGTATTAGGAAGTGAATTGCAAAGAGGAACAAACCAAAAAAGAATTGTATTTCACTCCATAAAAGCACGTTTTTTGTTTGTTATTTTACAGAAGGAACAAAACCTGCTTGCTTAAAAGCAAAGACCTCTGCACCACCTTGCACCTGCCAACCGAAGTCCAGGTTAAGATGTGGAAGCTCTGTGTGTACTGGGAGAGGTCCTCTAACTCCCTGCTATTCTTGGCCACCCCAGGAGGTGTCTCAGTGCTGGGAACAGCGCAGAGAGAACAGCGACAAGGACAAGCACCCGGGTACAAACGGAGCACAAACAACAAAGCTGCACCACTTCAATCCAGGCCAGAGGGCTGTGGATACCAGGCGGGGTTGCCCTGAAATCCATTTGCACAGAAACACGGAGCATCTCTGGCGCTGCGCTCCTCGCTGCCAGGCTGGCTCTGCGCTCCCGGCGGAGGGGCCCGGGCGGTCCCCGCGGAGGGCAGCACTGCCCCGGCACCGCACCCAGCCAGCCCACGGCTCTCCCTGCCCCGAGCAGGAGTGCTGGAGATGCCAGAGTTTGGGAAGGCCTCCCATGGGGAAGGGTGTGGAGATGGCAGCGTCACCAGGCATTGCTTCATGCCAGAGCCTCGTAACTCGTGAGTGCTCAGCTCGGGGCAGCAGAGAGCAGCTGGGCTGGGAGGGAACTCTTCCCGCTCCAAACACATTGTCGGGGTTGACCCTGGCTGGATGGGACTCAGGCACCCACCGAAGTTCTCTATCACTCCCCTTCTCCTCTGGACAGGGGAGAGAAAATGTAACAAAGGTTCAAGAGGTCAGATAAGGAGAGATCACTCACCAAAGTACTGTCATAGGCAAAATAGGCTCAGCTTCAGGATATCAACTGAGTTGATTACTAACAAAATCAGAGCAGAATAATGAGAAGTAAAATAAATCCCCAAAACACCTTCCCCTACCCCTCTCTCCCTCCCAGCTGTACCTCCTCCCCTCCAGTGGCACAGTTAGATCAGAATGGGGGTCACAGTCAGACCATCACAGGTTGTTTCCACCCCCGCTCAAGGAGAGCAGCCCTTCCCCTGCTCCTGTTGGGCTCCTCTCTCCACAGGTGAGCAGGTCCCTGCCAGAAGCCTGCTCCAGCAAAGGTTTCCCATGGCTTCACATCCCCCTTTCAAGCATCTCCCTGCTCTGGTATGGAGTCCTCCAGGGCAGCAGCTGGACCTCTGCACCCCCATGGCCCTCGGTGGGCTGCCGGGGCACAGCTGCCTCACCCTGGGCTTCCCCACGGGATCTCAGGGGAATCTCTGCTCCATGCCTGGAGCACCTCCTGCCCCTCCTTCTGCACTGCCCTGGGCATCTGCAGAGCTGTTCCTCTCACATATTCTCACTCTGCTCTTCTCTGGACCTAATTACATCTATGCAATAACTTTTTTTCCTTCTTAAAGATGTTGCCACAGAGTGGTTCCCACCATCTCTGCTGGGCTCAGCCTTGGCCATCAGTGGGTCTGTCCTGGAGCTGGATGGCATTGGCTCTGCTGGACATGGGGGAAGCTTCTGGCAGCTTCTTGCAGTGGCCACGCCTGGAGCTCCCTTGCTACCAAAACCTGGCCACACAAACCCAATACACACATGTAAGAAATTAAATGGTGCTCTGCAGAATGGACAAAACATCCTGCTTGGAAAAAACCCAAATCCTTCCCAAGACATCTTCTCCCTGTGCTCAGATCTGCTGGGCTCTGGGGAGTTCCTCTTCACCCCCACCAAGTACTATGACACAGAGGGCTGGCAGCTCGGCTGGAATTAGTCATGGTTCCTCCTCACAGTTTCTGCTCCACCCTGCAAGTCCCACTTCCTGGCATTGGAAAAGAGCAGTGGAGGCAGCACAGTCCTGAGGTCTGGTGTACCCGTCACCTGGGGAGGGACTGGGTCATGAGTACAAGTGAGCATGAATCACCCTGAAACCAGGGGCAGCAATGCTCTAGATACGAGCTGCCACAGCCATGATGGCTGGGCTGAGTTAAAGAAAAACTGGGACTGAGCGACCAGCTGGGGTGGACACAGCGGAACACCCAAGGACCCAGCAATGGACTACCGGGCATCACGCTGGTTTCCCCAGCAGCTCAGCAGCAATCCCTCCTCATGTCAGCACACAGCCTGCAGCTCACCTCACCAGCTACTTACCCTCGAGGTGTTCACTAACTAGAGAACACCAGCAATAATCTGCATTCAGCTCCCATTCCCAGCCTGTCTCACACCCTTGCTGGGCCCAGGACACAGCATGTGCCACTGAGCCTCAGGGAAACATCAACAGAGAAGCAAAAGTGAGTAATGTTGGTACCTTTTAAAGCTGTTCTCTCAGAGAGGACAACATGACCCACCACTTTCCACACTAATCTCATGAGTTGTCCCTGCTCTCACATCCTTCATGATCCAAGACCTACCACCCAGTGCCAGCCTGGCACCGTGCAAGGGAAGGGATGGACTGACAGGCAGCAGAGCCTTGTAACAACAGCTTGCCAGAAAAGCATCTGTGGTTTGCACCAGCTCTGGGAGCAAACACGTGATGTGGGTCAGCATTTCAGCTGGTGTGGGTGTGGGGGACAGAGGGTGGATTTCTGTGGCTCCTAGATAGCACTACAATTAGACATTACTATTACAGCAATTAACTCTGGCTTCCTGTGGTAATGACAAAACTAGACAGTCAGAGGTGTGGGGCTTTTTCCCTCACTATACCTAATCTTTTTAAGCCTAAATTTCATACTTGAGTCATGGAGGGAGTCTTGTGCAGTTAATTGTTGATGTATTGGTGGGTGCTCAAAGGTCAGAGACACTTTGCTGAATGGGGCCAGCGGTTCAGCAGCAGCAAGACAGAGCCACACAGGCCTCCTTGCCACGCAGCAGCTCATCTGGGATAGGAGGACACGACACTGCTCAAAGCAGCAGGAAAATGTGACCTATTGCAAGTGAAAGAGGTCCCTACCAACTCTCTGGCCACACCACAAGAGTGTCTTCAGGCAGGTATGTCAGGACTTGATACTCTCTGGAGAGGCAGACAGGAGCCCTCCAGTGCATGAGTTACACCTACTCAGTTCAGATGTTCATTTAAACCAGGCTTCTCCTCACGGTCTCTGAGTGCACCACCTCAGCTTAGCCACTCTCCATGTACTTGCTCATCACCACCAAGGACAAGCAGAGCGGGACAAGCCTCCAGAATGGTTCAGGCCTCCTCCCACACCAGGAAATCTGCCTCCCTGCCAGCCCTCTGCCCAAACACAGCAGCTAGACAGGGCACATCTGCAAAAAGCATCCTGCTCCTCTCTGCCACAGGAAGCTTTGGGACTGTGCCAGAGCTGCTGGGTAATTTGTCCCCAGAGCTCTGCCAGTGATGCTCCCTCATTCCAACCCACAGGCCACTCAGGCTTGCATTAGCTTGACTGGGGTTTTTTGCATCTGGCAAGAAGCTCCACAGCACCAGCTGCTGTGTGCTGTGTGCCAGGGGCTGGAAGCACAGGCAGCCCTGCCAGCTGACAGGGGCTGGGGGCTGTGCTCCAAACAGGTGGCAGCAGAAGTGGAGCTGCTCTGCCACTTGTGCTGTGCCACTAGTGCCAGGACACCACAGCATCTTTCAGAACCTTGAGGATAAAGGCATTTCTCTTCCACAGGAGAGGACCCCAGCAGCAAGCCTGGAGGCTGTCCCCTGCTCTTCACCCAGGTGAAGGGTGGCCCAGGAGGCATGGAGAGACACACAGGGCTCCTCAGCCCATGCAGTGATTTGGCAATCAGTGACCTGGGGCCACTGCACGGTGCTCTTCCTGCTCCACTGGATTCTTTGCTACCCCCAGTTCACCTCTAACCAGGCACATTCCTTCCCTGAACAGAGGAGCTCAGGGACAGGCTCTCACTTCCAAGATTCGCATGTCTCTCCCCTTCTGTTTAAGTGCTGGTCTCCATAACCCAAGTCTGTAGTCTCTGTCTTCCTGCTGCCCTTCTGCAGTGAAAGAAATGCCACAAAATCCTTGGGGCATGAAAGCAGGAGGAGATGGTGTGATGTGCCACCACAGAGAGATGGTGCAGCAGCTCTATGAGCTGCCAGTCGTCCCTCATGCCCCAACCACCCCAGCTGGTCTTGGGCCCCAGCCCCTGTGCCAGGCATTGCCAAAGTTCTCAGCACTTCCACAAAGAAAACTCAATGTCCTGAAGTGTGGGGAGCTCTGCACCTCATCTCCACCAGCAAGTCCCCACCCCAGAGGGGCCACTGTGAGAGCACAGCCCAGCTGCTCAGGGCCCACACAGCCACCCTGTGGGGAGGAAGGAGGCAGGACAGCAGCACAGCCCTCACAAACAGGGCAGGACACAAGCAGCACTGGCCCTGCTGCTGCCTAAGGGGCTTCAGAAAGCCACAGTGTGACGTTCACTTCTGACCGAACCAGCACTAAATATTTGGAAGGAGGAGATGATGAAACAGGAGGTTTTGGTATCTAGGTTTCCCCTTCCTGCTGAGATGATTTGGGTACCCCTGAGTGCATGCAGTTAACTGCTCAAATTCCCTCTGTTCCTCCACCTGGCAGAGGATCCTAGCCTGCCCACACTGCTCCCAGCTGTCTCAGCACAGTGGTGACAGACAGGCCCATTTGAGGTGTGTCCCTGCTGAGCCAGGGTGCAGGACCAAACTGCTGCATCCCCACATTTATTCCTTGCTGCAGGGGGGCGACCACTCCTCATGAAGCTTTGCCATGGCTGATCACTGTGTGATGCATAGAGCGACCCAGCAGAAGCTGGAACAGAGCCCCTTGTACCCCTGAGATCAGCTGTTATGAGCAGAGCCCCTGCCCTGCACCCAAAATGCAGCCTGAGCTGCTGCACCACAGGAGCCCAGCAATGAGACCTTGGGACTGAAGGGACACAGCCCCTCCAGTTACAGCAGGGAGCTCTGTGAGCACTGCTGTGCAGCTGCAACAGGGCTCAAATGTGCTCCCAAAGCAAGCAGGGAGCTTGGAGAGCTTTGGCATCAGGCACTATTACGCTACATGAAGATGGAGGCTGACAATGGGGTCTGCACCCTTGGCACGGGGAAGCTTCCTGGCTTCCCCATTGCAGCCCAGAGCTGGAGAAACACAGGGGGGAGGGGGTTCCCTACAGCCAGAGCACTGGGCCTGGCTGCCTCCTCCCTCTGCCCCACAGCCACACCCCTGGATGCTCCTGCTGCCATTCTCACCTCACGGAAGCTGAGCTTCCCATCAAAGTCTTCATCCACCTCCTTGATCATGTTCTTCAGCCCCAGGTGGGTCTGTGGGGCTCCCAGCTTTTCCATCATCAGCTTCAGCTCCATCAGGTCAATGTATCCATCCCGTCCTGAGTCATACCTGTGGGGTGCAAAGGGGAGGAGTCAGCCATTATCATCCCCATCCCCATCTTTCCAGAAGAGGAACCATGCAAATGGTCTCTGTGTGGCTCAAAGCTCAAGAGAGGGGAAGCTGCATGACATAGTCAGTGCTGAGATATATTAAGCTCAGGGAAGTAGCTGTCAGCTTTCAGAACTGTCTCACCAGATGGAGAAGTGCTCAGGGGAGCTCAGACCAAACCACCCACGCAGACAGACCATGAAGGAACTCAGCTTATCTCAGTGGGATTTCCATTTCACCCACTTGCCTGTCCAGCACAAAGGTTATTTGTATGCAGCTTACACCACGCACCAGTGTGATGAGGCAAAGGCATGCCAGAGCCAGCTGCTGCCAGGTCTCCTGCTCATTTCAAGGAGAAACAGGGAGCAGGGACCAACCAGAACCTCTCCTCAGAGAGCAATCTTTCTTTGTAAGCCAAACACACTCCCGATAGCTGTTAAGGTCTTTGCTCTCCAAAACTCTTTTGTACTACACAAGTACCATGCTTCAGGGCAGCTGTTTATTCTGTGTGCTCAGGCAGAGCAGAAAGGCAGTCCCAGGGCACCACAGCAGTCCCAGCAGGTGCCAGGGCTGCACCCCAGGGCCAGGCTGGCACGGGAAACCAGTGCCCACCTCAAGGAACAAGACTGGAGTGGGACCATGCTCCCAGTAGAGAACAAGGCACAAAAAGGACTTCACAAGAGGAGGAAGAACCCATGTAAGGGGAGGAGTGCTTTAGGGACAGGGAAGGGAGGCAGCGAGTGACCTGCTGTGCACAGCTGGGGACTGTGCACCAATTCCTCCCAACAGCTGCTGTGGGTGTGAGCAAAGCATCCGGCCCACAGCAACCAGCATTTCACACCCATCAGGGCCATGGCTGGCTGTCAAAGTCCAAAGGCTGGAGGGATGGGCTCTCTGCCATCAGACAGCCCCTCAACAGCCCTCTCTTGTCCTGGTCCTGTCATCGGGGCTCAGTACAGAGCTGGGGTACCACATGAGAGGGCAGGGCAGCGTCTGCCAAGCTGGGCTCAGCCCTGGTCACAGCCTGCCACTGCCCCTCACCACCACCACAACCCTGACAGTGTTAAAGCCTTTCAACCATTCAGAAAGGAAACTCTAGGCACAGCACTGAAGCCTTCCAGTGGGTAGCAGCCAGTCAAATCCTCCCCCCCATCATCTTTCATTGACTGTTGGCTCCCTTCCAAAGAAATGAGGGCTGTGGCCATCCCAGACAAAGATCTGCACAGTTGTGGTTACCCTGGAATAAAGCCCTTTCCAGCTGAGAACCCTCAGAGCCGTAGAGGAAGCTGTGGCAAAGGCAGGCATGAACAAACTGCTGTCAGGCAGCACGAGGCAGGGCTCAGCCAAGAGCTCTGCCCCTGACTTCAGGGGCGCAGGCACAGCATGCTTATCCCCCAAACTAGGGTGGCCTCCACGACTTGGTAGAGTCCCACTGCCTCCACAACCAGTTTTGATACTCTCTGTGCCTCTTTGTTACTAAGGGTCCCAGGACCAAGAGAACCCAAACAACAGGGACATCACCACCAGACCAGGCTGGCACGCAGCCCCTGCTGCCAGTCTGCCTGCACTCTGCACTCAGCAAATCCAAGAGCCCACCAGGCTAGACAGCTTTCTGGAAAACGAGGAAAGAAACATCCTTCAGAGCAGAAACCAGGTCACAGACCTGAGGCATCACAGGGAGGAAATGCAGCAAGTTCCTCACAGCGAGGTAGGTGTCAGGTAATTAAGCCACACATTCACAGCATCACCCAGCCCAGCGCTGAAATGCACTTCCAGGACATCAGAGAACCATAATAAGTGCAGTATTTAATTGTCAATCTGTTTTCCTTTTAAGTTTGGGAGAAAGGATGTGGGGGCCCTTCCTCCAGTGTAAGGTGGCTGGAGATGCAGCACCTTGGATTAGACACAGCAACCAAGTGTATGGTGGCAGAGGGGCACTTGGGGTTGGGTTTTTGGGGGCCCAGCAAGCTCACACTGCCCTTTGGCTGGGTGCAGAAGCAAAATAATAGCCAGGCCCCCTCCAAGGGCTGCCCAAGTGGGTTGTGACACTGCTTAGCCCCACAGGGAAGCTTTGGGTTATGGAGGTGAAGGCAGAAGGAGGGCACAAGCCCAGCCCATGCCTGCTGTGCTCCTCTCAGCCTCCATGACCTCAAACAGGGGCCCCGGGGCCGGTGTGCTGCCCCGAAAGGGTTAAGCATGGGGCACAGCTTCAGGGCTCGTCATCCCTGCAGAGAGACAGCACAAAGCCAGGATTGTGAGAAATGGGGTCTTGCCAGCAGCAGGCCGTGGCAGAGCAGCACACTGTACCAGCCACACAATGCGTGTTGAGCTCGCTGGGCTGCAGTACAGCTGACGCTGAGATGCTCCCAAAAATCAGGTTACCAGTCCCCTGCACTGAGGGACAGGCAGACAGAGGGACACAAACCCAACAGCAGCACCCTGCAAACTGCTGCATTCCCTCCCCGCCCCCCTCACCTCCTAAAACAGCCCAAGTATTTTAGGACCTGGGTAGGGCCACTGGGCTGCAGCACAGCCAGACTATTTAGGGAGAGGCATATTTATAGGGCATGAGAGACAGAGCAGTTCATTTCCCCACCACCTCCAGCAGTCACAATGGGGCACGATACAGACTGCACCTTGCTGGCCAGCTGCTGCTCCCAGCACACCTCATCCCTACCAAAAGGCCCCACTGTCTGCTTTTGGGAGTTCACAGAACTCCACTGTCTGCTTTTTGGGAGCCCCTTCCCGGGCCCCAGGCTCAGCCAGCGCCCCATACCACTCACACACAGCTGCAGCAAAGGCAGAGCTGCAGGAGGGCACCAGGGCAAGTCTGGTCCTTAACCACACCCAGCAAGAGCAGGCAGCACTCGGGTGCCTGGCCAGCCCTGCCATCCCCCACTGTCCTGCTGTGACACCAAAGCTTTGCTCCTTCAGGGTCAAAGGTCCCTGGGACACGAGCCAAGCCTCACCCGGGTGATGTGCAGCCATTACAGACAGAGAGAATCTCGTGCCAACAGGCACAGATCTCTCCTCTCACAGGCAGGCAACTCCAGCACAGCTTGGTGCCGTGGCAGGTGCCTGCTGGGGCAGCTGGAGCCACAGCAGTTCGGAGCACACGGCCAGGCCCTGCCGAAGCACAGGACACAGGCAGCGACTGCCAGAATCCGCTGCAACCAGGATGTGCCCAGATTCCCACACTGGCTCGCTTCCACCCGGCCAGCAGAGCGTGCCTGGCCGTGAGAGGAAAGCAGGAGCCAAAGCTGGGGGAAGGAGGGAATGCTTGCTGAACAGACTTGCTTAAGAGCAAGAGGTGTGTTACACACAGTTACTGCCCAAGTACAAGCACCGCGCTGGTGCCACACAGCACAGATGGGGGTTCCCTTGCAGAAGAAAGATGGATCAGGAAGGGAGAAGAAAGGAAATGCCAAGGGCTGCGTCACCTGTAGTGACTCTGCAGTCACCTTCCAGCTGCCTGTAAAACCCCAAGTAACAAAAAGAGGACAGTTGAATAAGAAATACAAAATCCTGAAGATCAAAGAGCAGTCTCTAAACATTCATGTTTGAGAAAAGCTGGAATGAAAACCTGCCCTCCCTGTACCTGTTTACTGTACCTGAGCTTGCTCCACACACTATGGTCACCTGTCCTTTGATCTGCAGTTCTTGCATGCTACAATGGCCTAATACAGGTTTTGCAATAAAGCAGTAGGAATAACGATGCTGAAGTAGTAACAATCTCCTCTTACATATTTCAAAATCCCTTTTGAGAAGTAGCACTTTATTCCCTTTAACCTTGTGTTTCACCTTTCATGGAGAGGGAGGTTCTGGTCTCTTCTCCCTGATATCCAGGGATAGAGTGAATAGTTCAAAATTTTCTCAGGAGAGGACCAGACTGAACCTGAGGAGAAAGCATTTCTTTCAACCTGAGAGGGTTGTCAGACCCTGGACAGGCTTCCTAGACCCAAGACTTGTCAGTGCTTGAAACATTTGGACAATGCCTTTAACAGTAAGCTCAACTTTTGGTCAGCCCTGAAGCAATCAGGTAGTTGAACTAGATGTGATCACTGTTGGTCCCCTCCAAGTGGAATATTCTATTTTCTTGTTGAGATGTTTGGAAACAATTCCTCCATACTAGAGTGGGGGCAGGAGCAGGCTCCTTGGGTGCAAACAGCTTCATCCCCCTCAGCCCAGGCTAAAGGAGCTCTCCTGCTCTTGGAGGGACACAAGGGTGAAATGAAGGTGGTCTCCACTGAGAGCTCCTCCAAGATGCTGGGCAAGACCTGCAGGCCCAGACTGGGTGGCTGAGTCCCCATGGGATAACCCCCTGACCACTGGGGCTCCACAGGTTGCTGGTCACAGACCAGAGGCAGCTGGTCACCCCAAGCACAGGCAGGTCTGGGGAGAGCAGATCTGCTGCAGCACAGCAGGCAAGGCCAGGGCACCCAGCAAAGGGGCTCCAGGACAGCAACGGGACCCACAGCCTCGCCCACTGGCCAGACACAAGGCACTTGTGCAACGTGTGGGCAACACATGAAATTCCCTAAAGACAAAAGCAATAGCAAGAATGGAATTTCTCCACTCCCTCACACCCCACAGATGAAGCCGGGATCTGTTTTCCTCCCCCATATGTCTCTCTAAAAGGTCATTCCCCCCAGACACAGCCTCACAGCCTGGTTTTCACACTCCCCTCTGCCACTTCCCTGGACAAGGATGGCACCAAGGGGAGTTGTGAGACTCCAAAGACCCTGAGAATTCACTCAAAAGACTCAGGAAAGAGAGGTTATCATGGCTATGTGCGGTCCTCACATATTGTCAGAATAGGCAGCTAATTAGGTCACATTATAATTAGCCAGAGCTGTAGACTTCCTGGTCCCTCTGCCAAAAAAATACCCACCCAAGAGCTGCCTGCACCCAGCACCCCCAGCAAACACTTGCACCCCAACCCCAGTGGAATGGGGCTGAAATGGGGGATGTGAACAAGAGGCAGCTTGGACAAGAGCAGGGGGAAAGCGAGCCCAAGCATGGCAGCAGGAGCAAGGAGCACTGTTTCTGCTCTGGAAAGATGCTCCCAGCATAGCCAGCAGCACACAGCACCTGGATGGAGCACTGGAATTTGGGAAGTCCCATGTTCAGATAAGTCCTTTCCTTCCATGCTGGCACAGGGCAGTCACGGCCATCACCCATACCATGGGATGCCCTGACAGGCACCAGAGCAGCTGCTATCACCAGGACCTCTTTCCAGCTGGAGCACCATGACCCAGCCCACAGCATGCACAGAACCCACAGGCTCAGGTTTAGTCTGAACTACAGATCTACAAGTCCCACTAAACTGATAAAAAAACATTTTTTTGGATGGGAAGTCTCAGTGAAAACCTGGCATCCCATGGCAGCAAGAAGACACTAAAAGAAAAATAAGCCTTTGAGACAGGGATGTAAGAAATACCCTGGGTTGTGGTGGCCAGGGCCAATAAGCCACAAAGAGAATAAAAGCCTTAATCACATTAACTCAAGCTCTGATTGACAGGAATTAAGGGGAACATTTCCTCTCCTCATGGAGCACGTGGTGTCAGCCAACACTTGAAACAGGTCACTGGCAGCAGATGGAGCAGAGACCAGATCCCTCTGCCACTGTAAACCTCAGGTGCCTGTAACAGAGTGAATACCAGGATGGGGTTTTCCATCTGGCTGTCCAGGAAGCACAAGAGGGGAGCACACAGCCCACCTTCTTGCCCCTTTGGCACGAGCAGCCAGCACTCAGCTGCGATAGTGCTCTCAGGGCATGCAATGCTTTCCAGCTACACTGACCAGCTGATTAGCATTCAACTGCAAAGCCTAGGGTTTTTCCCGCTTATGAGGCTGGCGTTTAATGAGCTCATTGTTGAAAAATTCGGCTGCAATTCAACTTTTTATTTCCCAAAACCACTGCTGCTCCTTTCCTTTTCCCTACTGAGGCAGTGCCACTGCCCACTCCAGGCTCTTGCCTGCAGCTTCTGGGCACTACAGCTGCCTGCATTGTTTGCCCTCCAGTCCTCACAGCACCATCTCAGCCTCTGCAGAGTGGGATCCCCTTCAAGCACGGTCAAAAGGCACACGGGAGAGAGTGGAGCAGCAGTCTCGCCGGGACCACCTCCCTTCCCGCACCAGCTGCCAACACAACGCAGCCCGTGCAACAAAGAACTCCGAACTCCAGGAAGCTCACAAAAGCCTGGTCTCCTGCGGCGGCAGCCTCAGCTGGGGACAGCAACACCCCACAGTGCTGGGAGCTGGCAGCATTTAACCAGCCTCTTGGTCTCCTCATGACAATCCAAGGTGCCCAAGGCAGCTTTCAGATAGGAAAACAAGGACCTAACAAGTTCCAAAGCCCACTGCAGTTGCCTCCACAAGCATTAAGTACATTTTTGTACCTTGCTGTGGTCCTACCACCTCGTGCCTGGCAGCAGCTCACCCCTAGTCCGGCAGCCTGCCTGACCCCTCTCTTGGAGCTGGGAGGACACCAGTCCCCAGGAGCCCAGGGGTTTGTGGTGCTGGAGGGAAACAAGAGCACAGACAATTAAAGATACCCAGGCACAGCCCAACCGCAGGAGCCAAGACGGGATCTGGGGGAGAGATAAGGGCAGGAGCATGGCCCCAGGGAGGGCTAAGCCTTTCTGCTTACAGAAGCAGCTCTCCCTATTGCTACCAGCACCTTGACTTTATCATAAATCTTCCCACCAGGAGAATCCCATCCTAGCTCCCAGGAAGGGGGCAGCAAGAGGAAGCTGCACTCAAGCTTTGTTTGGGTGAAGGGGAGGGAGCACCAAGCCTGGCAGACAGGACTGTGTGAGGAGTGAAGACACTGCCAAACAGAGCCAGCAGAGACGCTGGGGGTGTTCAAGGTCGCAGTTGTTACAGACAAATGTCCAGTGCCTCTGCCGGACCCCTGGACATAGATCCACCCGGTGTCCCAGGGTGCGGGGCAGCAGCCCCTGTGCTGTTGCAGTCCCCTGTCCCACCCAGAGCAACCCCCAAAGCCACAGCTCACGGGTGCCACCGCAAACAGCCGCCGTCCCAAGCCCGGTAGAGCAGAAGCCGTGAGCTAAACACGGGGCTGAGCCCCAGGCAAACCCTTCGACACCCCCCGCGCCGCAAAGCACAGGGCCAATCCGGGGATCAGATGGCGCTGGGAACCCGTCGCGGTTTCCTCCAGCCCGACCGCCAAACCGCGGAGCCCTGCGAGCCCGCGGCCGAGAGCGGGCAGCCCCTCCGCAGATGTGCCCCCGGGGCCGGGGCTGGGAGGGGCTGCGGAGGGAGGCGCAGCCCCAGCGACCCCCGCCCCACTCACAGCCGGAACATGCGCTCCATGTCCTTGATCTGCCGGCGGCTGAACTCCTTGAACTCGGTGTAGGGGTTGAAGACGGCGGCCCGCCGGGGCTGCGCCGCGCCCTCGTTGATGTCCTGGCGGCGGCAGAGCTTGGCGCTGAGCTCCGCGCCCGCGCTGGCCGTCAGGCAGCTCCGCTCCGCCGCCTCCCCACCCGCGGCCGCCTCCGCCTCGCCCTCCGCCGCCGCTGCCGGCCCGCTCTCCTCCAGCTGCAGCCGCCGCTGCAGCTTCTGCGCCAGCTCCTGCGAGGCCATGGCCCGGCGCTGCCGCCGCGCTGCGCTCCGGCCGGGTCCGCCCGCCCCGGCCCACAACTTTATTCCCTCACTTGGAGGGAGCGGGGCGGGCCGAGGCGGGCGGAGCCGGGCCGGGGCGGAGGGAGCCGCGCCGGGGCGGGCGCTTAAGGAGGCGCGGCGGCCGCCGGGGGGCGGTGCGCGGGGTTCGCGCTGCCCCGCGGGTGCCCCGCGCGTGGCGGGTTCCCGCACCCCACGGGCGGAGCTCTCACGCATGCGCCTCCCACGCAGCAGCCGCCCCCTCTCCGGCGCCCCACGCAGTCTGTGTCCCCGCATCCTCCTGCGGGGAACCCCCCACCACGTGGTCACCCTGTCACGCACCCCCAAAGGACAGGATCCTCCGTAGGTCCCCCCCGCACCGCAGCCCGGGACGCTGCGCTGGCCCCGCGGGGCACTGCCGTGTACCCCGCACAGCGCTGCCTGCCCCGCTCCGTCCCGTGGGGCGACACGAGCCCCCGGCCCGGTAGGAGCCCCCCCGGCCGGGGAGGGCAGCGGGACCCCGTGGGCTGCCCGGGCGCCGCTAAAGGGATGGCGGAGGGCGGGTTTGCCCCGCGCCGGGGCACAGGGACCCTTTAAGCCCCTCCATGAGCTTCCCCTCTCTTATCTCCTTGGTCTAAAATTAACCAAGGACAAAGCTCAGCTCAGCCCTGCGCTCTCCCCTCTCCGGAGCGCACGGCAGGCGGGCGGCCCGCCCCCAGCACGGCGCCTCTCCACGGGCAGTGCGCGGTGCCACCCCCGCGGTGCCACCCCCGCGGTGCCCCGGCTCTCGGGGGTGTCCCTCCCAGCCCTGTGCGCCCCTCGCCCCGCCGCTGTGAGCCCGAGGGCGCACCCCGAGATGGGATTAGGGCTGGCGTGGGGCGGGTTAGGGTGGCTGCTGCTGATGGGATTGTGCATCGGGGAGGAGGGGCGAGAGAAAACCGGCTCGGACGTGCCGCCCGCTAATGCGTCCCGCGTGCCCCAGCCTGTGTGCCACGGGGAACCGGTCCCGGGGGCTCTTTTGCGGCTGTCCCACACCCCCAGGCGGGTAGTGAGCAGCTCTCTGATGTGGTGACCTACAGTTGACCCTCTTGGGCAAGCCCATTCCCATCAAACCTCCTCAGAAAATGACTCCTGAGGCCATTTCCAGCCACCCTGTCCCTCCCCGCTGCCTGGGAAGATCTAAGGTGGCCCAGCGAGGGTCGGGAGCATCGGGAACGGTGCAGGGTCACCACAGCGTGAGGCACAGGAGGGCCACTGCAAGTGTATCACACCAGGACTGTCTGAAAGCACGGCTGCTGAGTGGAAGGGGTGCCATATGCTGCGCCCACGCTCCGTCCACCAGAGAGACATGGAGAGGAGGGCTGCGAGCTCTGGGTGGGTTCCCGGCCGCCCTGAAGAACGAGCTGAGAGGCGCTTCTGTGCCTGAAGGCGGTCCAGAGATATGGGCAAAGAGGGTGAAAACAGCGACGGCAAAGTCAGCATGCCACCTGGTGGAAAGAAACTTCTGGGGCAACGCTACGGATGGGAGACCATCTCAAGCAAGCGGTAGGAGAGGCAAAGCAAGGGGTAAGCAAGAGAAGGGTTTACACCTTGCCTTGCCTTGCCTTGCTCTGCCTACCTATCCCAGCCCCACAGGGATTTCAACTCCCTCCCTGCGGCCACTGCGTTTGTTCTTGTGGTTGTGGTAATGGCAGGCAGGGAGCGTGTGTGTGGCCACTTGTGGGGTCGGGGCCGGCTGTTTGTGCCCCCTCTGCACCTGGGTCACTGCCGTGTTTTCCCAGGGCGAGCAGTGGTGTTTTGGCAGGGCTGGAGCGTGCTGTCCGTCGGGGACAGTGGGGCTGCGCTGTGCCTGTGGCCATGGCACCCCGAGAGCAGCAGGTGTGAGAGTGTGATTTGGGAAGCTGTGCAGGGTGGAGCCCGGTTAGTACTTGGATGGGACAGCGGCCGGGCATAGCGGGTACTGTGG
>JAWWEV010000011.1:19211884-19226320 GCA_035583235.1 Hafferia zeledoni
GCGTCCCTTGTGTGGGCAGGGCTGCCTTTGGGGTGGGGCAGGAGCGAGGGGTGCCGGGTGCGCTTTGTTGTGCGTGGCGGTGGCGGGCAGGGAGCGTGTGTGTGCCCGCTTAGGGGTCTGAGGACAGGCGTTTGGGTGCGTGGGGCTGCCTTCGGGGTGCGGTGACAGGCATTTGGGTGTGTATGGCACCTTTGAGGTCTGGGTCCAGGCGTTTTGGTGCGTGGGGCTGCCTTGGGGGTCTGGGGACAGGTGTTTGTGTGTGTGTGGCCACTTAGGGGTCCGAGGACAGGTGTTTGGGTCCATGGGGCTGCCTTGGGGGCCCAGGGACAGGCATTTGCGTTGGTGGAGCTGCCTTGGGGGTTCGGGGCCAGGCATTTGCGTGTGTGTGGCTGCCTTTAGGTTGCAGGGACTGGCGTCTGGGTGCATGGGACTGCCTTTGGGGTTCAGGGAGTGGCGTTTGGTGCGTGGGGCTGGCATGGGTTTGTGTTAGGCGAGGAACGATGTTTTGGGAGCGCGGGCCACTGGTGTCGGCGCCACAAGAGCGGCGCTGTGGGGACAGCCAGTGCCTACGGCCATACCACCCTGAGAACGCCCGATCTCGTCTGATCTCGGAAGCTAAGCAGGGTCGGGCCCGGTTAGTACTTGGATGGGAGACCGCCTGGGAATACCGGGTGCTGTAGTCTCTTTTTTGTTATCGTCATGTTTTACTGGTATGGTTTCAGTGTCCACACCCTTTTGTTTTTACAATTTTTCCACTTTTTGTCTCTGTCCCACTATCGTTTTTTTGTCTAGTATTATCCTTTTTTTTCTTGTTATTTAGATTTGATTTTACTATTTTATTAGTCTTTCTGTATTTGTTTTTTTTCTGCATTGGTAGTTGTTCACTCTGTGAAATTTTCTGTTGAGGATCATTTTTTTTGATCTGATGTTTGCCAGCATCCATGTGATTTCATGGTGTTGTGTTGGACATTTCTGTTCATGCTGTCAAGTTTCTGGGGCTCCTGTGATTCCCTTGTATCTCCTGTTGCACAGCTGATCCAGGGGTCCTATTCCTGTACTGCTGTGATGTTGGTGTTGCCACCAGTACTGTGTGCACTAGGCAAGGAGGCCATGGCTGTCTGCAAGTGGCCGTGCCATGCTGTGGAATGCCCACTGCAAGATCCCATCCCACGTGCCCTGTGGGACAGTCCTGGGTGTTTATTTTCCCTTTCTCTCCACCATCCCTCTCACCCTGGGGTCTCCAGTCACACCCTGTCTGACGCACAGGCCAGTGTCGCCCTGTGGGTCACACCACAGGCATGGTTCTCTCTGGATGGGCTCTGCCTCTTGGTGTCCCACAGATTCTTACCTCACCCAGGAGTGCATCGAGCTCATCCCTGCTCAGCACAGGGTCACTGCTGAGGGCTCCTTCCTCTGCCTGTGAGAGAAGAGATGTCCTGCCACCTGCTCTGTCTGTCCTCTACCCACACGCCTTTTGGTCAGGGCTGGCAACCAGGTTCAGTCCCTTGCCTCGTGCAGCCTCAGCTCATGTTCCCCCAGCAACTTGCCTCCAGCTATTGTTGGCCTGTCCCTCAGCCAGCCTGAATCCCCATTCCTCCACCTCACTGCTCCCTGTGCCCACCACTCCCGCCAGTTTCCTGCGCTTGTTGTGCTGACCTTGGCTGCCTGGAATGGTTGGTCACCAGCTGCTGTGGTTGTCTCCAGGCTGCCCGTGCCCGGGGTGCCCTTGCAGGATGTGCAGAGCAGCAGCCCCCTACACCATCAGGAGTGACACAGACTGTCAGGGCAGACTCCTCCAGGCAGGGAATTAAAGCTGGGATGTGGGGGCTAATGGGGGCTCACCTGGGGTCCATACTGGGCGTAGGACAGTGTCGGGGTGCAGGGACCTGGGTGAAGCAGCGGCTACAGACGCTCCCATCAGCTCCACCTGGATGGGTGTCACGTTCTTCGTGCCCTGGGATCTCAGGAGGTCGTTGCACAGCCACATCTGCCTCCAGCAGCCCATCTGTCTCGGCCACACTCGTCACACAAGAGCCACATCTCCACGTCCCACTGCACAGTTGGAGCAGCTCAGTGAGGGACTGTGAGGGGGTTCTGGGGTCCCCATGGCACCCTGGGACTCACCTGGGGACACGTGGCAGTGGGGGCACCAGGCAGCTGAGGTGGAAGGCCCTGGGGCAGCCATCACAGCAGATGAGCTCACCGCCGTCACCGCACGCTGCACACTCATCCTCATTCTCCTGCCCCGGGGCAGTGTGCATGGGGTCACGACCACCACCCACCAGGCTCAACCGTGGCCGTGGTAGGGTCTGTCATCCCATTCACCCTCTCCCCCTGCATCACTTACCCTCCACCAAACACACCAGCCCCTCCAGGGTACGAACTACCTGTCTCTTGGGGGTTGTAACCTGATGACCTGCCCAGTAGTTGAGCCCTGGGCTTCCTGTGCTAGGCCAGGCCAAATGGACATGCCAGGGACACCTGAACAGTTCCTCTTGGGGTGCACTAGGTGTCACACCCAGGGCTCACCTGGTGGGGCACAGGGTCCTGGCTGTACACAGTGGGTGCTGGCAGCTGGTCCTGGGAGTGCAGCTGAGGTTCCCTGTTCTGTGGGTAAGAAAAGGATTGTAAAGGCAGTGCAGGCACAGGGGGACAACCCGAGGCCATGGCCATGGTGCCATGCAAGGACAACCCCCTGTCACAGCCTTGGCAGCTGCACACACAGGGGTGAAAAACAGATGAGAGGTGTCTGTACTCTTTGAGATGCTTTGGGCCGGGCAGGGGCCTTCAGGCTGTGGCTTCTGCTCCTGGCTCCCGGCTGCTCACATACAGCCAGGGTGTATGGCTCGTCCCCAGCCTTGCTGCCTGTCTTGGAGCTGCCTGCAAGAGAGGCCAGAGGCAGCTCCAGCTCCCCCTCCTCATCACCCCCCTGTGTGAGGCGAGTCCTGAATTTGGGGGCTAAACTGGGCAGGAGGTGGCTGGGCTGGGTTGCACCTACCCGGCTCCAGCACGTGTTTGATGAGGATGCCCTCGATGGCCCCACGGCTGACGGGCACCTCACTGCCTGCCACAGCCACTGCTCTCTGCACCGAGGCAGCCACTGCCTGGAGGGCTGCAGGTGAGGGTGGGGCTTAGTGGGGTGAGCAGCCGCTGCCCGTGGCTGTGGGCAAACAGGGTGCACAGGCAGGTGCTGCCCTGGGGTGCAGCACTCACCGCCAGCACGAGGGGTGCAGGGGCTATCTGTGCTCTCTGGCTTCTTCACAGTCTTTGCCTTCGCCAGGGGCCCTGCAGCGTTGTGAGGGTGGGCATCAGGGGGCACAGCTCCCTGCTACACCCCATCTCCATCCTGCTCTGGGTCTCCATACCAGGACTGGCAGTGTGCCGTGGGGAGGGCTGTGCTGCCCGGGGCTTGTCCCGCTCCTCGGGGGCTTTCCTCTTGCCTTGGGGTCTGTGTGGGGCTGGGGCCGTGGGGCTGGGGGAGAGACGCCTGCCCCGGCGCTGCCGCCCCAGCTCCACCTCTGCAAGAGGGACAAGGTCTGGGACAGGCACAGCCAGCCCGCGGTGCTACCCCTCCCCGCCCATCGGCAGCCTCCGGGGGCGCCGGTCCCTCCTGCCCCGTCGGTACCTCTGGGGAAGGCGCTGCGGACGGGCCCGAGTTGCGTGTAGCGCTCCAGGTTGTAGTCCTTGAAGAGCACGGCCCAGAAGTCTCTGACGGCGGCGGCGTCGCGGCCCAGCAGCCAGGTGAGCAGAGCGTGGAAAGCGCGGTGCGAGCCCTCCCGCTCCGCCCGGCTCAGCGTCTCCTGCCAGTCCCACCGGGGCCCGTTGGCAATGTCCCGGGGCTGCCAGCCGGCCCTGGCCCCCACGGCACGACCATTTCTTCCTGCTTCGCAGCCTCACCTTGAACATGTGCTCAGGGACGACGTCGTGATCGGCCAGGCCGTGCAGCAGCGGGAACACGTCGTCCACTGCCATGGCGATCTCG
Source organism: Hafferia zeledoni (assembly GCA_035583235.1). NCBI lineage: Eukaryota > Metazoa > Chordata > Aves > Passeriformes > Thamnophilidae > Hafferia > Hafferia zeledoni. Next base: position 19,215,867 of record JAWWEV010000011.1, read on the forward strand.
GTGCGGTGCAGCTTCAGCAGGCGCCGCAGGTCGCCGTCCCCGCCCGGCCCTGCCATTCCGAGGGGACGCTGCCGGAGCCCCGCGGCCGTCCAGCGCTGCCTTTAATACACCTGGGCCGGCGGCAGCACAGCCCTCACCGGGCTCCCGCGGCACAGTCATTTCTGTAGGAGGCAGGTAACCTGAGCCCATCCCTCCCGCCCCACCGTCCCTGCGGAGCCCGCCCCGGTGCCACCAGCCCCGGGCGGGGGGTCCGTCTGCGCCCCAGCCCCAGCCCCGGGCGGGGGGTCCGTCTGTGCCCCAGCCCCGGGCGGGGAGTCCAGCTGCACCCCATCCCCGGCACCCACAGCTGGCTCAGCTGCGCGGCTGAAGGGCACCCGCCCCGCAGGGACCACCGCGCAGAGGGGGCAGGGGGTGCGGGCACGGGGGCTCCCACCTCACTCCTCCCTGCGGTCAGCCAGGCGTCTCCCAAAATTTCTGGACTTTCCACAGCATCTACTTCACTCATCCAGAAACTGGGCTGCAGGAGCATGTGGGAAGTAACAGCCCAACAGAAGGGATGTGATATAACAAAAAATAGTCATGTCTTTTGAGTTTGTCCTCCACCCACACCACCCCCTTCCCTTCCCTCCCCACAGTCTCTGAAGGGCGATGTGGTTCCTCCCAAGATAGGAACACGCTGAGGGTACTGCAGGAGGAACTGTCTTTGAGCTCTAATGCATTCCAGAGAGGGGGGAGCTGAGATGTGAGTGATTTTGGTGCACATCAGCCTGCAAAAGGGTATAAAATGCTGGAGGCTGGGCCAGCTGGTCCCCTGAGGTTGTGGGCAGCTTCTGCAGGGCAGCAGGAAGCTCTGGCACACAAACTCCACAGAAGGTGTGTTGGAGTCCAGTTGAAGCAAACAGCCTGCCAGAGCCACGGAAGTGCCATGAGCAAGCCCAGGGAGTAGCTGGGCGGGTGCTGCCTGCAGATCTGTCCTCACCCACTTCCCAAAACAGAGCAATAAAGTGATTTCACTGGACAGATGCAGCTGTAAAGCACTTGGAGCCAGGGGAAACTGGCTCCTTGAAAGCATCTGGCATAGGTAGGTCTGGGGGCCTGGCTGCTGTGTGCCAGGTGGCTGGGAAATAGAAAGCTCCTACCCCAGTTTCCAAACATTTGGATTTCCCCGGGATAAATTTCCAGCCTCCCTCCCTCTGAAGATGTATCCCTGCTGTCCAGTGGGCTCAGCCAGGGGTGCTGTGGCTGTGCAGAGCTGTCCCCCCCACCTGACACCCACTGTACAGCACAGCCCAGAGAGGGTGCGAGAAGAGACGCTCTGTGGGGCAGGGCCAGGCAATACAGGGAAGAACTTGGATTAGTAAGGCTTAAGAGACTGGAGCAGTATCTGCTGGCTCCAAAGCTGTGCCAGGAGGAAGCATCTGCTATCCAGAAACTCGGGAAGAATAACAAGACAACACCCTCCACAAGAGCAGGAAATGCCCTCACACGTGTGTGGTTAACGAACTAGTGTGCTTGCCCATGGAAATGCTCACCCTGCAGCTCCTTTCAGCATGCAGGGTGACCTTTCCCATGGAGGCAGTGGGGGCTGTAGGATGGGGGTTGTGGGATGGGGGTCAGGCAGGTGTTGGGCTGGGTTCCTGTGCCCCACACCAGGATTTCAGTGCCCAGCTCTGCCGTGGTTGTGGCGGCTTCACCACCGCCTGTGCCATTCATCTCTCCTTCAGGGGAAAAAACATGGGTGTCAGGTGAAGCAGGAGGTTCATCTTCCCTCCTGGAGCTCCCACCAAGCCCAGCCACAGGCACTGAACACAAGCACACTCATGACACAGCTTTACGGGTCTGCTTCACCCTTCCCAGGGAAACTGTTTTCCCCAGAGTACCACAGCTTGTCCCTGTCACCCTGTGTAAAGCTGTCTGGCAGCTCTAGGACAAGCCCCTGGCACTTCCCCCCTCCCTCTGCCCATCCACCTCCTTCCTGGCCAGGCACTGCCCAACATGTTGACAGTGCTGGGCTTGGACTTGTTTTAAATTCCAGCTTTGTGACTCTTTCTGTGCTGAGTCACAGACATTGTTTTCCACATCTAGCCTGCTCAGTAGTGCCGTGATTTGCATTTGGTGTTGTTTTTTTTTGCACTCCTTCCCCTTTCTGAGCTGGGCAGGAGGCAGAGCAGTGGCTGCTGGGTGCCACATGAGGCGGCACATCCGTGCTGGGAGACCAGGCGGGGATTTCTGTATGACCTCACGTTGGGCTGGCCTGGGCAGCTCTAAGGAACTTACAAGGGCTCTGAAAAGGCAGTTTTTGCTTGCAGAGGGGTGTCAAACCCTCCCAGGGGGTGGCACATGGCCTGCCTAGCTGCCAGGGCCCCAGGCTGGAGCACAGGGGTTTCAGGGTGCCCTCTCCTTTCTACAGCTCCCCTTGCAAAAACCAGAAAGTTTCAAGATGCAAAGGCTGAAGATATTTCCCCCCAAATGCCCAGTTAAATCACTGACTTGTGTCCAGCAGAAGTGTCTGTAGCCCCTGGGATGCACATTGGTTCCCTTTTGCAAAAGCCGTTGAAGCAAACACGCCCTTTCCAGTATTTCCTCTTTTACCACTTCCCTTCCTCGCCGAGGTCCTGTGGCGCAAACCACGGCCCTGTGTGTCTCCTGGACACTCCCTGCCCCTCACTCATCTCCCACAACAACTCCCTGAGCCAGCAGAGAACAGGCAGCAGTGGGACTCCTACGTGTGGAGTCAGGTAGGGAGCCCCCAGTGCACCTGAGGCACTGAGAGCCAAAATGAAACACTGCCACCACATGCAGAGGTTTTGTCCCTCCCCCCTTACCTTGGGCCGTCCAAGCTCCAGCACTTTTGATAAGAAAGGGCTCCAAGTGGGTCCCCATGCTGGGCTCCCATTTCTAGCAGCTTCCACCTCCACACACCACAGCAGCTCCTGCAGGGCCCATGCGGGAGAGCTGAAGCAGAGATTTATTTTAGCTTCAGTTTCCTCTTTCCTCCCCCTTTAGAAAGAAGAAACAAAAGCTCAGAGGTATGTTATATTAATTTATTTGGGACACACCAAAAAGGAAAGTCAACTGTTAACGTACAAAAGTACAGAATCCTGGGACAAGATTTACTGTCCTGATTAAAAAGGCACCATGGTCCCAAAGAAGAGTAATCAGAATACATGATTTTGAAATTTCCCCCCTGCTGCAGCAGAAACAGAGCCAGGCTTTGGCTCTATCCACAGTCAAACCCAGTTTAAAACAAAACCAATTATGATTTCAATGCAATAAACACTGCTCAGCCTGTACAGGATGCTGTGAAAAGAATCACAGCCTAAAAGATGGTCAGACTTTTTTGGTTTTTTGCTTCCTTTTATTTTTTGAAACAGTGAAGGTGGCAAATCACTAAGTAGGTAACAAGGGAGGCAGCAGATTGCTGACACCTTTGTCTCAACCTTCTGCCAGACACGTCAGGTCAGCTGAGACCAACAGGCTGAGTGTGGGGCTTCTGAATGAAATGTCATTCCCTGTGGTAGACAGAAAGTCAGACCTGACAACCTTAAATTCCCTGAATCCCTGAAAATCATAAAGCACTATAGAGCTGTGTTCCACATCCGAGCCAACCCCGGTGGATTTGCTTTACACACGAGCATTTATACTGTCAGCTATATCTGTAATACAAAGGGGGGTTACAGCAGTTATTAAAAAACTTCTACTTGGGCGAGGTTCGCGCTTGGCTATATCCCTGCTCAAACAGAGCTGCTGGTGTAGAGGCCCAGTGAGAGGCTCAAGTCCAGCACCTCAGGGCTGGAAGGCAAATAGTTTAAACGTGACATAATTTGCACGGGGAAGTCAGTGAAGCACATCAGAGAGGAGGGAGGGCTGTGAAGTGTCAGGCAGCAGAGGCTGGAGGTGCTGCAAACAAACCTGTAACACTACGGGTGATGCGGAATACACGGTGGGCACTAAATATCCTGGAGCATCTCACCACGAAGGACTTGTCAGAGACACAGAGCGAGGACCCCACCCTGACTAATGAGCCAGGCCCGGGAAGGCGCCGCAGTGCTCGGAGCTGGCGGGACACGGGGCCTGCGCTCGGCCGTGCCCGCGGCACCGGCAGCTGCTCTGCACTCCATTCCTCCCTTAGCACGGGACTTCAAAGAGTCCAAGGACTGATTCATCAAGAGCAAAGGAACTGTCAAAATTATTTGTACATGCATTTATTGTTAAAGGGAGCAAAAGCCAAAGAATGAAAGAGCACGAGTTAATGTCAGTAAAGGATGTGCAGGACGGAGAAGAAAGAAAATGGGGAAAGGCTGAGATACTGGAGTGGGGAAACCAACATTCACACTGGAAGGTAAACTTTAAACCAGGCAAGTTTGCACTTTTTCTACCAGAGATCTTTTGTGGACAGAGACTTGGGGGTTTTCCATTTTCGGTGTGGTCTGGCAAGGTTTGGGAACCTCACCAGAGACATCTCCAGCACTGAGTTTCACTGGAAGTTCAAGTCTCTCATCTTTAAAAACCAGTAAAGCAACTCTAACTAAAAAAGTCAGACACGTCACTGCTCAGGATGTACATGGGCAAGAGGGTCACACTTTGTTCAAACAAACTCTGGGTGGAAAACTACCATGTCCCCACTGCTGGTCTGCACGACCTCGGGGGTGGAAAAGCAAGCCCAGATCTGGGTGCCTGCTGCTGAGAACACCACAGCTACCCCCACACCTGGGAAAGCATTTTCTTCCCTGTATCCTAAAAAGGCAGGATAAGTTTATAAAATTATTCTCATCTTAAAACTAAATAATGCAATTTGCATTTCTTCCTATATTACTCCCCTCCCCTCAAAGATAAAACATTATCACTTCATTTAGGATTCACACCCCAGATCCTGTATTAGGGACTTCATGATAAAACTCATCCAGTTATGGGGAAGGTTTATCCTGATCAAGGAAACGTCATTAAAATAGAATCTAGAATAAAACATTCAGAATCACCAATGCTTTTACAGCCAAAGCACTCCACTGTCTCCTGATCTCTCCCCCACCTGGAGCAGGAGAGCAATCCCCTCCGAAAAGCACGGGGTACCTCTCCAGGGCTGGGTGATACATGCTCAAAATTCACTTCCTTCCTCGCAGAACACCGATCCCTGTGGGAAGGGGCCGAGCACCCTCCGCCCCGCGGCAGCCAGCGGAGCCAGGGCTGCTCAGCACGTGGGTTCGCCCTTAGCAACAAGTACAAGTTATTACCCTGCAGTAAACCCAAGTCCCGATTTGTACTGCTAGGCCACCACTGGCTCAGAAACGTTGAGAGACTTCCAAACTCCACAGATGCAGACAGGACCTTGGAAGAAGAGGCTTATACGCTACGTAACCTTGGATCATCCGCCGCGTTTGAGCCTTGGCATCGCTGGCCACTGACAGCTCATCCTTCCAAATCCACGTGGTTTAGTCCTTGCTGCTGTTGCCACCATCCCTGCCCTCTTCCCTGGAGGCAGGACGTTCCTGAGCTCTGGCTTGGGGATCTACAACAATCACTTCCAGTGGGTGGTGAGGTTTCAAACTTGCCCCTGCACTCCAGCAGCTGTGCCCACTCCGAGGCGGGCGCTAGCAGTCCTTCACCTTCTCCACAGTCTCGTAGAAGCCAGGCCTGACCCTGCGGATGCTCATCCGTATGTGCTCGCCCTCCAGGGGCGCGTTGGTGGCAGTGGTGGCCGTGGGGCAGCGGCGCTTGCGCCGGCCCCGCAGCGAGAAGGCCGGGGCGCTGCCGTTCTCCTCCTCTGCGGGGCACGGCTCGTCCACGCTTGTGCCCCTGTCCGACTGCTCCTCGCCCCTGACCTTCTCCTTGGCCTTGCTGCCCTCCTTCTCCTCCCGGGCCAGCTTCCTGAAGTGCTCCAGACACTGGATCTTCTGCCTCCTCTCCATCATCTTCAGCTCCTGCTTCTCTGTGAAATCTTCGTAGTACATTTTTCTTTCGCTCCTCTGGTCTTCCAGAAACTTCCACTCGATGCTGGTCATTTTTATCCCACTGTACTCCTCCAGTTTATCTCTCATTTGCGCATCTGTGCAAAACACATCGAAGAGCTTCTCCGAGCCCTCGTTGAATCTGTCGGCTCGCTTGCAGAACGCGTCGTTCTGTCTCTGCTTCCTGGTCTGGTACAACCTGGTGAACTCCTCGTACATTTTGAGGATGAGTTTCTTTATGTTCTGCGTGGCGATGGTGTGCAGGTTGCAGACCAGCCAGTGCTCCTGCAGGTGCTCCGCGAGCAGCTGGGCCGCGTCCTCCTTGGAGCGCTGGGCCTGTCCGGCGCGCTTGGGCTGCAGCAGGTACAGCATGTTCTGCACCACATCCCTGCGGGTGGGCAGCACGCCCTGCGCGAACCCCGACGCCTCCACGTACTCCACAGTGCCCAGAGTCTTGCGCGCCCTCACCTCGGTGTCCACCGCGTCCATGCCTGCGCCGGGACCCCGCGGCTACGACCTGACCTGGAAGGCGAGGGCAGAGAGGAGCGTCAGGCCGGAGGGCCGCGGGCCTTGGTTGGACGGCGGCGCCGGCCCAGCCCACCCAGACCCCGCGGGCGGCTCCGCGCCTAATACGGAGCGCCCGGCGCGGGCCCCGCGTTCCTGCGGCCCGTGCGGTGAGTGACGGCACTTCGCGGGGGCAGCGCGGGCCCAGCCCGGCTCGGCACAGCCGCGCCCGGCGGCCGCTGCCGAGTGCCGAACGCCGATCGGGCCCGGCGCTGCCCCCCCGGTACCGCCCCGGGGCCCGAACCCCCCCCCCCGCGCTCACCGGCAGCGCGCGCGGGGCCCGGACCGGCGGAACCGCCGCCATCTTGGGTACGGGCAGCACCGTCCGCCCCGCCCCGCGCCGGAACCGGCCCCACCCCTTCCGCTGCGCCCGCGCGCGAGCGGCGCCAGCAGGGCCAGGGGCGCGCGGGGGGCTCCGGCCGGGCCTCCCATTGGGCAGTGCACGGGGGCGAGCGGGGCGCTGATTGGTGGGCACGGCGCAGTGGGGCAGCAGGGAGGGCGCTGATTGGTGGGCACGGCGCATTGGGGCAGCAGGGAGGGCGCTGATTGGTGGGCATGGCGCAGTGGGGCAGCAGGGAGGGCGCTGATTGGTGGGCACGGCGCAGTGGGGCAGCAGGGAGGGCGCTGATTGGAGGGTGTGCTGGCCCAGGCAGGGCGGGTGCTGGTCCCCACGTGTCTGTGCCAGGGCGGTGCCAGCAGTGCCAGCAGCGATGGGCGCTGGGACAGAGCCGCGCTGTGACCCACCGGAGGGGTGAGACCCCGCCCTACCCCAGGCACTCCCCGTGCCCCTCTGCACCCCTCACCTGCCACCTGCCCCCCAGGAGGGTCTACCTGGACCACAATGCCACCACACCACCAGCCCCCGAGGTGGCACAGGCCGTGCAGGACGCCCTGAGCCAGGCCTGGGGCAACCCCAGCAGCGCCCACCCCGCAGGTAGGGCTGGGATGGGGCCAGGGGGCTCCGGGGCCAGACCCCGAGGCCGGGGGGCTGCAGGAAATGCCAGGTCTCGTCCCACAGGCAGGAAGGCCAAGGAACTCATCGACAGCGCTCGGGAGAGCCTGGCACGGATGGTGGGCGCGCGGCCCGAGGACATCGTGTTCACCTCGGGGGGCACAGAGGTGGGACGAGTGACCCCCTGCCCAACACCCCCATCCAGCAAGACCCGCGGGGAGGGTGGGCACGAAGGGCACTGTGCTCCTCCAGGGCTTCCCTTCCCTCTCTCCTCAGGCCAACAACATGGTGATCCACACTGCTCGCAGGCACTTTGTGGAGGGCCAGCCGGAGGCGGGGCCCGGCCGGGGCACTCCACACATCGTCACATCCAGCGTGGAGCACGACTCCATCCGCCTGCCCCTGGAGCAGCTGGGCAAGGAGGGCCTGGCAGGTGGGTGGCACGGGGACAGCGTGGCGTTTGCAGGGGGCACTTCTCTCCACTGACACTTCTGTGGAGGGTGGGGACCCACGTGCTCCCCCAAGAGGGCTCTGACTCCCCCCACGGTGCCCCCGTTCCCTCAGGGTAATGTAATGTGTTCCTGCTGTGCCCTCTGTGCACCCACTGCCCGCACACCCCGGTGCCGTTCAGGGGGCACGGGCAGCCCTGGGCACTGCCAGGCTCCCCAGCAAACCTCAGGCCTTGTTCCCTGCTCACAGAGACCACCTTTGTGGCCGTGTCCCCACGGAGTGGCCGGGCTGAGGTGGACGATGTCCTGGCCGCCATCCAGCCCAACACCTGCCTGGTGTCCATCATGTTGGCCAACAACGAGACTGGCGTCATCATGGTGAGCGTGGGCAGTGTTGGCACAGCCCTGCAGAGGGGTGCCTGGTCAGGGGGCAGGCGGTCCCTGAGGCAGCCCCTCACCTTCCCACAGCCCATCCCAGAGCTGAGCCGGCGCATGCGAGCGCTCAACCAGCGCAGGGTGGCAGAGGGGCTGCCCCGGGTCCTGGTGCACACGGACGCGGCACAGATGATTGGCAAGGGGCGTGTGGACGTGCAGGAGCTGGGGGTGGACTATCTCACCATCGTGGGACACAAGGTATGGCACCACCTCACCACGGCAGGACACAAGGTGTGGCCCTGTTCACGTGGCCCAGCCACTGCTTGCCTTCTCAGACATCTCTTATGGTGTGCCAGGGGCAATTTGGGTGTCCCCCAGAGCTTGGTACCTCATCAATGGCCAAAGTTTTCCTGCTTGGACGGGGCTCTGCAGGCAGACTTTGCTCCTGCAAGTCAGGGCTGGTCTGGGACAGGCAGCAGGAGGAGGCCAAGGCCAGGGAGAAGCTCTGCAGCGACCTGTGCCTGTGAGACAGGCAGGGACATGTGCAGGGGCACAGGAGGGGCGGCTGGCACGTCCCCAGGTCACGGCGCTCTGTCCCCACAGTTCTGCGGCCCCCGCATCGGTGCCCTGTACGTGCGCGGCCCTGGCAGCACCGCCCCGCTGCACCCCCTGCTCCTCGGAGGGGGCCAAGAGAGGAGCTTCCGCCCAGGGTAAGGGGCCAGGGGGGCTCTGTGGAGCTGGGGCTCGGGCTGGTGGCCACACCACAGGTGGCTGCCTCCCTGTACCACTGCCAGCCTGGGGACGAGCAGCCCAGCACAGCAGGGATGTGGGTCTGTGTGGGGGAACTCCCTGGTGCTCAGACTTTCCACAGGTGAAACTGCCCCCTTTCCAGAGAGGTGCCAGGGCTGAGGGGGGTCCCACACAGGCAATGTCTGTTCCCTGGGGTTGGGTTTTTGGTCAGGAGAAATAACTCACTGCTCTCTCTTCCCTTCCAGCACCGAGAACACCCCAATGATTGCTGGCCTGGGCCAGGTGAGCCGGTGATGGGCAGGGGTGAAGTGGTTCCCTGCAGGTGCTGCCTGGCAGAACCAGCACAGTCATCAGAAGTGACAAACTCAGGGTGCAGAGGGGCGGGAGAACTACCGGGAAAGGAGGTGGGGCTTTCTGGTGCCAGTGGGAGAAGGTCCTTTGGGGCACTTGCTGCAGGTTTGCAGCCCTGGCAGTCTAACAGCTCACGTGGTACAGGGCACTGGGAGGCTGTGGCAGGATGCAGGGAACTTGGCAATCACAGAGCCTATTCCAGGCTGGACTCCTGTTCCAGGGACAAGACACTGAGGGAGGTGTCAGAGCATCTGCGTTTTCTCTCCCCAGGCTGCAGAGTTAGTGAGCAAGAACTGGGAGGCCTATGAGGCTCACATGAGGGATGTCCGGGATTACCTGGAGGCCAGGCTGGAGGTGAGCACACCTGGGCCCTCCCTGGGGTCTCAGCCTGCAGAGTGCAGGGCCTGGAGCAGCGTGGGTCACATCCCTCCAGCTCTGCTCATGAACCTAAAGGGGTTCACAGCACTGATTTCTCCAGGCCTCCTTTGGAAAGGAGAGGATCCACTTCAACAGCCACTTTAAGGGCTCCAAGCGACTCTGCAACACCTCTAACTTCTCCATCTTGGGACCAGGCCTCCAAGGTAGCTCCTACCCCGCAGTGCCCTGTGATGTGCCAAGGGAGCCAAGGCCCTGCCCCTCCCAGCGCCCTGTGCTCAGAGCCTCGACCACAATGGCGCTGGGCATGGAGGCAGGCAGGGGCAGAGCTGTGCTATGTGTGCAGGGTGAGCTCTCTCTGTGCTGTGTGTGCAGGGTGAGCTCTGTGCTGTGTGTGCAGGGTGAGCTCTCTCTGTGCTGTGTGTGCAGGGTGAGCTCTGCTGTGTGTGCAGGGTGAGCTCTCTGCTGTGTGTGCAGGGTGAGCTCTCTCTGTGCTGTGTGTGCAGGGTGAGCTCTGTGCTGTGTGCAGGGTGAGCTCTCTCTGTGCTGTGTGTGCAGGGTGAGCTCTCTCTGTGTTGTGTGTGCAGGGTGAGCTCTGTGCTGTGTGCAGGGTGAGCTCTCTGTGCTGTGTGTGCAGGGTGAGCTCTGTGCTGTGTGTGCAGGGTGAGCTCTCTCTGTGCTGTGTGTGCAGGG
>JAWWEV010000011.1:19236978-19261710 GCA_035583235.1 Hafferia zeledoni
TTCCGCCGCGCGGGGCTCGGTGGTGGCGGCCCCGGCCGGCCCCGGGCGGCGACGGCGGAGCGAAAGTTGCGGGAGCCGGTGGGCGGCCCGACCCGCCTGGGCTCGACCCGGCCCGGCCCGGCAGCGGGACCCGGGCCGCCCGAGCGCCGGGCCGGGGTCCAGCGGGACAGGCCGGGAGCGGCCCGGGCCGGGCACCCCCCGCTCCTGTTGCTCATCCCCCGGTACCGGAGCGGCCGCCCCGGGGCTCGGGTGGCTCGCCCGGGGCACAGCCCCGTCACGCAGCCCAGGGGCTGCCCCGGGTGCGGGGTCTGAGCCCGGGGGGCCGCGGGGAGGCCGCATCGGCCGGGGGTCCCGGGGCCGCGGTCCGAGCCCTCGGGGCAGCCGAATGCGGGCAGTGCCCTCCGAGCGGGGCAGGGGCAGGGCCCGAGCGCTACGGGGGTCCTGAGCCTGCGCTCTGACACCGCAGAGAGGTGCGGGGCAGGGCAGGGGCCGGGGCCGGGGCCGGGCATCACCCGCTGCCTCCCCCCGCTCCTGCCACGGGACTGGCAGCGGGAGCGCCGGCGGGGACCGAGAGGGACTGGGGAGAAAGAACATAGTTGTGGTGTCCACAGAGCGACTTAAAGGGATGTGGCTGTTAATACCAATGTCAAAAAACTTAGTTTCTGGTAAGACAGTGTGAGTTTAATTAAACTAAATTGAGCTGGCTTGTAAGTATTGATCATTTCGGTTGTGTTCCACACAATTCTGCAGCTGTGCAGAGTTAGTGCAGTGATGGCATCTATTAAGTTGCTGAGGAACGAAAAACCTTCTTCAGGTCACACCACTGATGCAACTGCTCCTAATTGTGTCCTGTGTTTGGGGCCATGGGTGACATTAATGCCTGGGTTCAGGCAGCTGAAGACTTGCTCAACTGCTCCATGTTATTACACTGGTGACAGGGGTGGTGTGGCAGAAGGGTTAGTCCAGGGTCTCTAATCCAAAGCACTCTTGCCTTGTCTGGTGAGATAGAAAAGACATTTGGTGAGTGTTCCTGCAGTTCCATCCATCCATGAGCAAGTCACAGGGCCACAAGGCACTATGCAGGTTGTCTGTGGCAAGGTGTTCTGACCCCATGAAGAAGTTCTTTTACAGAATGAGAAGCCACCTTATTCTTTCTTTCTGTCTCAGCTGTGATGATTTTTTGATAGCCTGAGAAAAGTACACATAGTGGGTGCAGAGGGCTTGGAAATGACAAGCCAACCCGTGATGCAGCAGGATTTCCTGGTGAGCAGGAGGGCTCACTTTAGGGTTATGATTAATCTGAGAGGATGTAGATTTTACTCGCTGCTCACCAGGGAGTGTTGAGTTGAAATTCTGGGTTGCTGCTGCTCATGGGCCCACGTGTGGCTTTACAGCAGTGGGAGTGGGTAGTGAAAGGTCTGTTGCAGAGCTCAGGAACAGTTAGTGCCAGCTCTGGAGCTCAGGGCACCGTCCCCCACCCTGTGTGAGAGGGCTGGGCCCTTGGCAGCCCACGGGCTCTGCTGGTTCCTGAGGTACGTGCTGAGGCTGATGAGGTCACTGTGAGAGGCAGCATTTTATGGCCAAACATCTGCACCCGAAACACTGAGCTCCGAAGTTGTGGGGGCAGCTGAAACCCTGGGACAGGAACTTTGCTCTGGGGTCTCTGGGCTTTTCAGCTCCTGTCCCTGTCCATAACATGCCCTTGTGTTGGGCAGACTTGTATGGGACTTCTTCTGCAACTGCAGTTCCCCTTTTGATAGTTGAGAAGGTTTGTGAACGTTAAATATTTGATTACATTGACCAAATGAGTTCTTTGGGATAGTCAGAAACTCAACAAGTGAGTATTTTCTAATTTGAAAGAAGGACATGTCCCTCAGATTTGTCCTTTGGATTCTCTCCTTTTTTTTTCCCTGTGTTGCAAAGACTTGCCTTGATATAAGGTGGCTAAATACTGGTAATTTAAATACTATTTTGGTAGGCCAGTGAGCTCATAAAAGTGTATGGATGCAGTGGGATTGAAATGCTAAATTGTGATGACTTTCTAAGAAAAATCCTTTTACTGGGATAAGATTATGCCTTTATTTTGTGATCTGTTTTCTGGTAACGTGCACAATGAACTCTCACCCTGCTGAAAATTCCAAAGTGGCAGTTCTGTAGGGAACACAAGACATACTGAGAGCTGCACACGCTCTCCTGAAGCTGTGCAGGAGTGTTAAAGCCTGAATTTGGATGCAGCACTGCTGGGTGGGTGATTGGCCCCGGCTCTCCCTGTGCTGCACCGCGGAGTGTCCCGGTGTGGGGGTGAGGCTCTGCCTGCCTGGGCTTGGGGTCACACTCAGGAGGTGATGCTGGATCTGGTGCCAAGATAAGGAAGTGCTTTATCTAAATCTGATATGCTGTCTTCAGGACTTAAAATGCCAGCCAACATCTGCAAGATACTTCATGCTTTAGTCAAAGTTTTGGGATTCACTTGGAGTCACTGTCATTTACCAGTGGAGCTCTGAAGCTCTGCTTGCCTGCAGTGCCACTGTGTCTGCTCGCTTGGCTAAAGATAGAAAGGACTACAGTTGGTTTTCTTTCTGGAGAAGAAAGAGAAAGCCTACAAAGTTTGAGTTCACCAGCAGATAATTGTTTTATTGTTGCTAGGGGTATTCAGTATTTTGCTTTTCCACGCTGATGTAACTTTGTTGGTTTAGGTGTTCAGTATGTGATCAGAACACAATGACTTATTTCTTTATTCCCTGAGAAAATAGGTGGTTTAGAGAGCATTATTATGACCCTCTGTGCAACTTTTCAGTCTGCAAATACACTTCCAAAACCAAGTGTTGTTTTGCAGAGGCACACTCTGATTTTTTGCAAGGCAAACCCCACCTTCAGCTGGCTGAAAGAGCTGAAGGGAAGGAGCTGCAGGGGGAATCTTCTTGGCTGTGATTTTGTAGCTACTGGCTAATTTCTGCCATGTCCTGTGGAAAGTCTGACTGCAGGCAGTGATTTCAGCATGTGGCAGTTTGTGTCACTCGTGAGACAATGCCCAGGAGCTCCGAGGAACTGTGCTGGGTTTGGCAGCTCTGCAGCGTTTCCTCGTTTGCATCTCCACAGGCATTTTGGGATTTTGGAAAATGCTGTTTAATGATTACAGTGTGCTGGAGGTGGCAGGAGGCCTTGGCAATAGATTCACCAGGGCCCAAACAGTGTCACCTGTGTCCTGCTCTGGACTGTGGGTTCAATATCAACTTGTTAAATCTGGTAACTCAGCTTTAATTTTGGAATATTTTCGGAGGAAATGCCCATTTATAAGTGCAGGCAGTTTCAAATTTGGTACAATTGGTTCAAATTCAAGGCTTTCCATGCCTTCAGGCCCCTGAGTGCTCGGTGCTGCTCTCTCTGTACCCAGAGGTGGGAGCGCTGGCCAAGAGCTGCCACCACCTCGGGCTCTGGGGCTCGTCCTGTCCAGGGCCACTTGGAGTCTCAGCTTTAAAAGACACAAAAGGGCATTTGCTGCACATCTTTTGGTGGGAAAAGCCTCTCAGCCACAGCTCTCAGCATTACTGGGCACAAGAGCTTGATGTGGGAGTGTAGTGTGAGTTCCAGCCACACAGTAATTAATCTTTTATTTCAGAATTAAAAGCAGGAGGTTGATTTCTTTAACCTGTCCTGCCTCAGCTGAAGAGCAGGTTGTTTCAGGTGGTTCCCAAAAGTAATATTTTAACTAGAAAGCAGCATGAGGCACCATCCAGCCAACTGTTCCTTGCTGTGCAGGGTGTCAGCGGCGTGTACATTATTTATTCTGTAAATAAATCTAATGAGTCTGTATTTGGTAACTCTCCATATAGCAGGCTTGTATTATATTGGCAGGTTAGCTGAGTGAAAACAGTGTTGACAGGTTGTTCAGCTCATAGAAGAAGATATTCCTTTGTAGAGTTACATAGGGATTGTCCTGTGTGTCAGAAATGTTTCTAAATGTCAAATAGTTTTCTACAATAAAATAGCAAAAATCAAAACAATTCGTCTTGGATACATTCTTTCATATACTAGAGCATAGCTTGTGGTGGTGGTTTTGCAACCAAAAGTCAGATAACAAGCTCAGTATCTGTTTGCTCTCCCCCACCCCCCCCGCTGAAGCTTTCTCTCTCTCCTTTTAGAGCTGGAATCCCCCAGGACCAGGAAGATACCAACATGTTTGTGTTTATAAGTGGAAAATGAAACTTCATTAGGAAATGGGTAATGAATTCCATCTTAAATGAATGATAAATGTTCCAGTTTTGCATTGTTAATTCCTAGGGCTGCTCATTAGGACCACATGAGGTTGTTGCTGCCAGTGGCATTGCACAAGATGGTTGAGCTGCTCTGTCACAGCTGAGAGAGGAGTCTGTGTCTGTCTCCAGAGCTTGCACAGCTCTCCCTGTTCCTTTGTGCTTGTGCTGCTGCTGCCCTGACCTTTCCCTGAGCCAGCTGAATTCCCTGCTTGGCCAACCCATCTGCTTGGGAGGGGCATTTTTCTGCCCAGTGAATGAACTGAATCAGGCCATCAGAGTAAGGAGTTGCTAGAGGTGATGCAAGATCAGTGGTGAGAATATTTGGGGGGAAAAATGGTGCTGGCTGTGGATCCCCTGCTGGCCCAGGTAGGAGGTTCAGCCCTCTCAGCTGTGTGTGCTGGCCCTGGGTGTGTGTTCAGGTGGATTCCGTCACCATGTGTGAGGTCAGGGCTCCTGTGGGTAACTCTCACCTTCCCTGAGCTCCCTCTGCCAGCTTTGCTGCCTGTGTTTGTTCTTCCCATCTTTGCAGCTGGTCCTGTCTGCCTTCCCATGAGGAACTTGCTGTCATCAGCAAATTGTTGGCATTCTCCTGCTTTTCCAGATGTGAGAGTGTCTCAGTGTGGCCTCCAGCTCATACTCAGAGTGTCACAGAATGGTCTGGGTTGGAAGGGACCTTAAAGCTCAGCTCATTCCACTCCTGGGCAGGAACACCTTCCTCTAGACCAGGTTGCTCCCAGTCCTGTATTCCTGTGGGACTTTCCTGGTGGCCTTGTTCTGTTGTCAGAGATGACCATTTGGTTGCTCCTTCCTTACCACATAACCTGCCCATGCCAGGCCTGTTGTTGCCATGGCAGCTTCATTAAGAGCCTTTTGTTAAATGTCCCTTGGAAATTAAAGCAGGCTTTGTCCATGGGTGTGTGGCCCTCTGAGACACCTCTGGAGGTTTGTGGAACTTGCCTTTCCTGTGCAAAAGGGAGGTTGATTCCCCTATCTAAATGCAGTTGTTCCTTTAGCTGCCTAGAGATCTATTTTCTAGAATAGTTTTTGCTAAGTTAGGCTCCCTGTAACATCAGTGTTGGGTGAGAGAGTAAACCCAGCTAGGAATTGTGCTCAAGAGTGAGCACTGCTTCAAGCAGTAGCATTATTTGAAGGCTGTTTTTTTCTGATTCACTGATGTGGCTTCTTTGGTGTCTGATAGTTTGGTTTTTTCCTGTAGTTTTACTTTAATAGGACTCTGCTTTTGGGAGAGGAATTAAAAATCTCTCTTCTAAGAAATGAATATTTTTTAAAATGTAGAGGAACTAATATATTTTGGGATCTCTGTTTTCCTGCATTCAATGGAAATTGGTCCATAGACTGATCTTTATTGGTAGTGGAGTTGGAGAAGAGAACAGGCAGAAGGATGTGCACACAGAATACAGTCCTGTAGGCCTGTTTTGTTGGATATTGGGCTTGGAAAACCCCCCAAACAAACCAGCTGGGTTGCAGTGATACTGTAAAGCAAATAATACAACATAGGGAGTGCAAATCAGCACTGCAGAGATCGCCCAGAGTGCAGGGCCAAGGTGTGAGGGGCTGCCTTGCCGTGGCTGCTCCCAGACTGTGCTCAGCCACGGTGGCCCTGCCCTGCTGTCCCTGATGCTCTGGCCAGGGCAGTGGGAGTCAAGCAGAGCTCAGGTGGCAAGGGAAGCTCTCCAGCCTCAGGAAAGGCTTCTTGGAAACACTGCCCCAATTTGGGCTGCTCTGCCCTCTGAGTTACAGATCATGGCTGATTTATTCCTCATCTCCTTTCTGTCCCAGTGTTTTCCTTAAGCTCCTAAAGGCTTTTTCTATTTTAGCACTAGCTGATTGTTCTGCTTGTATTTATAGAAATCAAACAGAATTCACCTATAATGTGTCCTTTCTCATGCCTCTGAAAAGGGTCGGTGTAGCTGCTCAGAGGAAATGGCATCACTTCTGTGGCTTTGTGCATCTCTTTTGTCTTCCCCAGTCACGAGTGGTTTTTCTTTTTCTTTTTTTTTAATATCTGTTGTTTCTGTAAGCTCCATTTGGAACAGTTTTCTCTGCCAAAGCAGTAAGATGGAGCTGAAATTTAATTCCTGTTTCAAAATGTTTTAGGGAAGTTGCGAGTACTAATTACTGTGCTGTTGTACAAGATGCTGGACACGTTCAGAACCCAGAGAGTAACAGATATGTGGAATGTTGTGCTGTTGCACTAAAAATGGCCAGTCTGGATTATGGCAGCACTGTCCACTTGCTGAAGTGCAAGAGAGGATGGCAGGTTGGATGACAGTGAGAACTTGTGGTTGGGCTCTTTCAAATATCCCCAACACTGGAGTGTGACCTGTGGAAGAGGAGGGAGGCTGTTCTGCACAACCTGTGCCCTGGCTGAAGATTTCCTTGCTGATACAAGTGGGAGAACACAGAAAATAGTCCAGTTTCAGGTGTAACCCTCTGGCACTGCCAGAAAAGGAGTGGAAGTGAAATGCCCCATTTCTTGCTTTTTTTGGGGTACATTTCAATGTAGAATTGTTACAGTTTTCTCCCCCAAAGAAACCAGAGAACCTGCTGATCTTTTGCCTTGCAAAGGGGAGTCTTTACACACCTGAGTTGCTGTTGGTGTGACTGTAAAGCGCCAGCCTCGTGGACTGAGAGCACTGGTGGGGGGATTATGTAAATTCTCTTGCCTGAGGTGGCTGTTGAATTGGAAGTGTCTTGGCTTTGAGGTCAATGTTTCTGAGTGGCCATTAGAGCTGGTAAGACAAGCTTTTTCCATTAGTATGCCTTACTTTGCCAATTCCTCTTGCTGGTTGTTGATTCAGGGCCGTTGGTGTCCTGGTGGAAGGCTGAGAAGGAAAAAACCAGGGCATTAGGAATCAAGGGCAGTAAAGTGTCACACTTGCAGGGGGGGAGTCATTGTCAGTTGTTGCTGCCATGATTTCCTGGACATTTTGTTTCCCTTAGGCCAATGTGTTGTTACAAAACTTCTGAGACTTTTCTAAACTTTGAGAGTGTTTTCTTGGTGATTTCTGTCACTCCTCAGCATCATCCAGAGCATTCCTGCAGAACCTGGAGTCTCTGCAGTGCCAGGAGGTACCATCAGCATTTTCTGTACTGAGTTCTGAGGCGTTGGCAGGGTGTGTCACTGGTGGAGTTCATTTGGCTGTGAAATGCACAGCTAGGAATAACCCTTTCACATTTTCCGTGCCCATAAATTTTTGGCAGTCAGCTCCTTTGTTGCCTGTCCCTCAAACAGCTTCCTTGCCCTAACATCTTGCTTTGATAACACCCCCATCCAGAGCTCAGCTATTGTGTCTGCCTCTGTCCTGCGGGCCACGTGTTGATCCTCTTTGTGCTCGTGGCTGCATTCAGGCCGTGTCAAAGATAATGGCCTTCTGTGGCAGTGATCACAAAGAGCATTCAGTGTGGGACAGGCAGCGCTGATTTGTGGCTCCCCAGTTCCCATCTCGTCACCCACTGGACTGGGCAATGACAAGCAGCACCACTGTGAAGTGTCACCAAGTGCCACTGGAGTTATTTATGCTGTTTGAGTGCTGGGTGTGTGTGTGTGTTCTCTGGCAGAGGAGAGCCTGACACAGGGGAAGGCTCGTGGAACGGAGTGCTCATGGAAGTATTAGATCACTGAAGAGCATGGGGATGTACAAAAACATTGAGCTGCAGATCTCTGGGAGAATAAATTCACAGTGAGCTCCCTTTGCACCAAATAAAGGGACAGGGTGGGCAAAACAGGCTGTTCCATCACAAGCTGGGGGAGAAAGTGTCGTGCAAAGTGACTGCAGCTCCTGCGGCCCCCCTGAACTCTCTTGTTTTATGCATCTGTAAGGAACAGGTGTCCTGTTTAACCTCTGGCCAAGCCGCTGGGTGTTCCTTGTGTGCCAGGCTCTCGGAGAAGGTTCCGAAGCAGCATGAGTGGCTCAGGTTACTGTGAGAACTGGCCTCTTCTTCCTGCCCTGACGTCACTGGCAGAGTTCCTGGAGCAGAAGCTGGAGCTGAGGAGACAAAAAGCTGTGGGGAAGAAAGGAAAGAGCTTGTTGGTAGAAGGTTAGAAATGATCTGAATATCATCTTACGTTCACCAGACTTGCCTTTTAAATGCCAACAAAGACCAGAACTTTCAGACACAGAACAACCTCCTGTGTATTATTTTTACTTTGCTGGGAGTTTGGGGCTTGGCTGATGGGACTTTCTGAATCCTCAGGGGGAACTTTGGTTTTCACATTGTTGTAGATGGCTCGGATGAGCACGCCTGTGGTTGAGATGGGTGTTGTTGGGCAGTTGCTCCAATCTTGTTTCAAATAACATATTCCTCTGACAGACCAACCTTCCAGGCTGGAAATTCCTGTGTTAGGCTTTTAGCTGCAGATTGATTGTTTTTGTGGTATTCCAACAAAACTTACTGAAATTAATTTTTGAATATGAGGTTAAGGAGGGGGTTTCTGGCTGTGGTAAATATGCATTTATTTTTTTCCTATGGTTTTCAGTGGGAAACTCCTCTGAGCTTTCCTGCTTCAGGTTAAAAGGCCTGTAGTTGACCTGTTCTATGGCTTTAATTAGATTGCTGTTACTTAAAAAAAAGTCTGGTAGCTTGACTGGTTTATAACTGTCTGCCAAACAGTGTAGCTGGGTTAGGAGTGCAGGGGCTGTTTTTTGCAGATTTTGCACGAGGAGCAGGTTGTGTTGCCACGTTGAGAGTGACCTCCACTGCATCCTTGCAGGTCTGTGGGGAGGGAAGGGAATCTGAGAGTCGTCAGTCTGGTACTGTGAGAACACGAGCCATTCGTGCACACCAGCCTGGCTAAGGTGGAGCTCCCCAGGCTTGAAAACCAGCCTGGCAATTCTTTGTTGCCCTAAAACTGCTCCAAGGTGGGTCCCATCAATCGAGGGCCTTTGGTGCTATATCCGTGTTTGCTCCAGTGCAGGCAAGTTCCTGAGGTCTTAGATAATGACCAAATGTTTTCCCTAACTTTGTTTAGGAGAGAACATTTATTTTGGATGGAAGCTTCCAGAGGAACTCCAACAGGCACCGGATGGGAGAGTAGTAAAAGCAGCAGCCTTTGTGTGCTTGGGCAGTGTAGGATGTCAGAGTGGAATATGAAAGAGCAATGTAAAGTGCTTCTAACCTGGTCAAAAGGTGGCTGCTGAGGTGGAGGTCAGAGCTGTCAGTGCCCCCAGGTGTGTTATGAAGGTGAGCAGGAGTGTCCCTGCAGGGACTGTCTCAGTTGTGCTGCGGCCCCGAGCAGAAGGTCCGTCTGTTGGGGGGCTCTTGAGTGACTTTTTTGTTGCACTGGTGTCTGTGCCCTCACTAGTGGGACCCAGTGCCTCTAATACCATTGCACCTGTTCATTCTAAATATCCTGATCCTATGTGATAAAAAACCAAGACCACCCTGCCCCCTCCATAGTCTGTTCCTTGAATCTCTGTTCCTCACTCTGCAGCTGATGAGAATTTTCCTGTGTTACCAGCACAGATTTAACCTTGCAGTGTTTTCTTGAGGACCACTACACTAAGTGTTCAAGTGGTTAAGAGCTTCATATAATACCTGCTCTGCAGTCTTCTACCTCTGGCTTCCAAGCAGAAATACACTATTATTTTGTCCCATTATTATTTTCCTTTAGGGACAATATTTTATTTTGAAAAATTGCAAAGCTTTTATCACTTACGTGGGACGTGCTGCGTAATGAGAATATAAGCTAGAAATACTTTCATCATTGAAGTTTCATTTAATGAATGAACAGGTATGGGGATGTGTTTATTTGTATTTTTTTCACTGATTTTTTTGTGCATTGCTGGAATCTCTAGGGACACAACTCTAAGTCCAAATTCATCCTGCTTTTACAGCCATTAAGGGATATTAAAACTAGTGTTCAGGGACCTCTATCCAGTCTTGTTTTACTGCAACAATGGACTTGTACTACAGTGCTTATTTATTTACTTTTGTGGCTCTTTCTGGCCTTTCTTTTTCCTGAAATAACACCAAACAAACAAGAGAATGGAAAGAGACCTTGAGTTAATCCCTTTCTCTGTCTTGGGGGAAGATAATTTACAATATTCCTGACAGATGCTTGTCTAATCTCTTAATTGCTGGAAATTTCACTGCCCTTCCTAAGCAGCTTATTCCAGTGCTATATATTCTTGCTGACTGGTTTTTGTTTCTAATGTTTAACTGACACATCCTACAGATAGCTTTGGTCTTTATTTGGCCATCTTGAGCTATTTCTGATGTACCTAAATGAGCATGAGCTGTCTTTTTTTTTTTGCCTTGATCTCTAACGCAGTCTGTGTGTTTGTATTTGAGCTTCTCCGTGTTTCCTCATGGATGTTGTTTCTTTGCCTCCTGATCCAGCCTCACTGCTCTGTAGACTTTCTCCTGTCAATTCCTATCTGGAAGCCCAGGCTGGACACCCTGCTTTGCTTTGCTGGTTCAGCAGTGCTTGCTGGGTTGTCCTTCGTTTATTTGTTGTGCTGAGCTCTTCATGAGGGCCCATTGCCCTTCCTTTGGTTTGGAGCTCAGGCAAGGCCTGTGAGCCATCCCAGGGTTTGAGATTGCGCCTCAGCCTGTGCCTGGATATCCAGAGTCACTCCAGGTTCCTGTCCCAGAGGGGCAGGTTCATCCTTTCCGCAGATGAGGGATGGAAAGGGGTTGGGAAGCAGCGTGGGAAGCAGCTGGCACAGGTGCTATTGGCCCCAAGCAGCTTCCCTGTGTGGTGAGCAGGAGGTGCAGTGGAACGTTTGGGTGATCACACAGGAGCTCCCTGCTGGCTCTGGTGGAGCAGAATCAGGCCCCTCCTGTTTGATGCAGCTCCTGGTGCAGTTGTCTGGTGTCATTTGATTATCTGCAGTCTTCAATATTCATGAGGAGCTGTGAAGGAGGAGGCTGCCTTGTTTGTTCAGCATCAAGCTGTTGAAAGCATACCTGGAGCATCACTTTCTCCACCTCCTTTGATTTCAAATGATGCTTTTTTGTTTCTATAACATGGTACAAATCTTCATGATGACTTCTGACAATGCAGAAATAGGATTTGCTTTTTTTGTGGTAAAAGTATAATGGCAGCTTTAGGAGGAAAGAAAAAAAAATGGGGAAAAAAATTAAAACATGCTAAAAAGGTGAAAAGGAGGTCAATTGAATGTGAATACAGTCTGTGTTTTACAGAATTCCCCTACAATTTGCTTGGGAAACAGTTGTCTTCCAGCATGGACAGCATTTTGGCTTTTGTTTATTCCAAACTATAGGTATATTTTTGTACCAAACAAGGCAGTTTTAAACCAGTCTTCCAGTTATGACATCATTAGCAACATTTATTTATTATCTGTCTGCATCCTGGACCCCTCAAATTCCAGTATCTGTTTCCTATCAGATTATTATCTTCAGTGAATAGATCTCGTTTGCTACTTTACTGTTTTGAGTGCTTGATGATTTGAAACTTGGATTTCACTCCTTGTTTGCTTATCTTGAAACTGCCTCTTGCTGTGTTTTACAATCTGATTTGTCTTGGGACTGGTGGTGGAGGTGGGATGAAGGTTTAGAATTGCAAAGGACCTACCTTGTGTTTTCTGGGCTTCACTGAATTTTGCTCATTTAGTAGCTTTACATTGATAAACATACCTAATCTTTTTTTAGTGCATTTTTTTTCTCAATTAGTGCTTTCCCACCTCTTTTCTTTTTAAGGTGACAATCACTGCTATCACCTCTGCTGCCCTCCTGTCACCCCAAGTGTCTGCTTGGGACTGCTGAGCCTCTGCTGCCTCCACCCTTGGCCCTGCTTTCCTCAGGAGCAGTTTGACCCCTGCCTGGCAGGGCTGGGGGTTGTTCCAGGCCTGCAGCAGGAGCAAGTGCTCCCTGCAGCTCCCAGAACAGACCAGGGGATAAATAAGGGTGTCCCCGCCTCAGCACTGACAGTGCTGTCTGCCTTGGCCAGTGGTGCTTTGGGAACACATTTCTGTGGCTCTCAACCTGAGGGAGCTTCATCTGAAACTGGGCATTTTACTGGCTGGAGCAGCATCCAGTCCAGCAGTAATTGAAGGAGTCCTCAGATAACCTGGCTGGCTCTCTGGGAATATGGATTTCTTCCCTGTCACTGCAGCTGGGAGAGTGTCAGTGCTTTATTCTTCAAACGGACCACCCAGGGAAGCTCATCTTCGTCATCATATCCCCTGTCTCACCAATATGTCACACTTCTTAATAGACTAGGAAGAGCCTGATCATCAATCTCTTACTTTCCCTTCTAAGAGCCCTCAAATATCCAAAAAAAAAAGTCCACTGCTCTCAGATCTCTTGAGGGTTTGGCACTGGGTGTGTAAAAGGTGCTTGACATAATATGTTGAAATCCACCTCCATTCAGTCTCACTCTGGTTCCATCCCTGTAGTGCTCAGTTCTGCAGCTTCTCCTCTGCTCTGTTCTGTTCAGAATGTGCAGTATTTCGAAGAGTCCTTTCCTGGATCAAGCTCCAGAGTTTTCCTGCCCCTGCTTTTCACAGTGGCTGTGTGTGAGTTCTCACTTCACGGACTCGGTACTTGAGTTTTCAAGTAAGAGAAAGTTCGGACTTTGCAAACTTGTAGCTCTTTCTTATCTGAAATTAAAGTAAGAAATCTAAGAAAAAGAAACTCTGTACCAGACCAAAACTGCAGCCAGTTGGAAGGGGAAGCTAAAGGGCTGAATGTGGGCTATAACAACTCAAAGCAGATTTTCTTGCTTCTCCCAGCACAGAACTTGATGGGTCAGCACTGGGAGCAAGAGCCTCACCAGCCAGTGGTTAGTCCCTAAAATCATCCTCCAAGTTAGGAACTGTCTTTTTGACTTTAAGGATTCCTTTTTCCTGTAACCTGGGGCTCAGCTCAGAAAAGAGGTGACAGACTTTAAATGTTCATTTCAATCTTACCTTGGTCTTGTGATACACATTTGTTGACTTGAGGAAGCTGTTATATTTGCAAGTCAGTATTTACCTACTGTGCTAATTATTTTCTCTTCCATTTCCCTGTCATGTGGTTTAATTTTATCCAAGTCTTTATCATTCTGGGAGTTTGTAAGCAGATGAGAAATTAAATTGTACAATAGAGAACACAAATAAAAAGAATTATAAAGCCCTTCCCATTAAAAATGATACTTTAAAAAGTGTTCTGGTTCCCATTTTTCTAGTGAACTAAAATCTCATTCTCTTTTCCTTTTTCCTCCTTTGGCAATTAATCTCATAACTCATTCTCCCAGATCATTCTCCTGGTGTTTCAGTAAGGTCAGCAGCTACTCTAAACTACAACCCTTTTTCAAGTGTGGCTGCCAAATTGCATTTTCAGTTTAGAAATATCTCCTGTCTGCAAAGGAAACACGGCCACTGCTTTGCACAAACATCTGCTGTTCCACTCCTGCTCACTGCTGGTCCTGTCAGGGCTCCCTCCTTCAAGGAGTACCTGAGAACTCGTGGAAGAGGCTTTTGTACCCCTTGGTAAGGAGCTCATGAAACTTCCTTTAGCTTGGAATACAGGATTTTCTCAGCACTGCTGTGGGAATGCTGGAGAGATGTTTTGAGCTTCAGTGTGAGAAATTTTCCTGAAACTGATAACTCAGCTGGTAACTGATAACTTAATTTTGCATTCTGTTGATCTGCCCAGTGTGTCTGGAACTGGGAGATGTCTGTATTGACTGCAGTTAATATGTGAATAAAACATAAAATAATACATGATATTATGTATCATATGTGTAGATATTATATATATAATATTTAAAATGAATAAAGGAGGAAGATGTTGAAGCATTCCCTGAGTTCTGACTGCCCAGGAAGGTTCAGGGCTGGCAGAGTTGGGCTGGCATTGGAGCTGTGGAAGCTGCAGTTGTGTCACAATGTCTGCATGGGCAAGTCCTGCTCACACTCCTGGCTTGGAATGGTACCTGTGGAAACAGTGTTGTAGACAGGATTGGACTTCACTTTTTTTTTTACTGAAAAGATGTAAGAAAAAAACAGGTGTAAAAAGCTCAAATGCAGGGAAGGATGGAGTTTTTGCTCCATGTATTGAATGGGAATTACCTGCAAATTCTCTGGGAGCTCTGTATTCAGGAGTTGTTGGTATGAAGGATGTGTGATCTTCAACATGTGCATTTTAAACGTTGGAGACCTGCCTTAGTATCCAGTGCAGTGCAGGTTTCAGCCTGCAGGGAACACAGGTGCCTTCCATAGGCAATGCAGGAGTAATTGCCAGTGTTCCTGGAAAACGGCACTGAGCCTAAATGGGTTAGTTTAAAAAGGTTCCGTTTTCTCCCCTTGGCAGTCTTAAGACCAGATTTGTGAGCATTTTTGATACAGAAGTGTAAAAATGAGTGATGGGAGTGGCACGAGGGCTGCCCAGCTTTGGAAGTGCTCGTTCCTCTGTGGTTGCCTGTTCCCAGCAGGAATGGGAAGGCCCATTGGCACAGCCCTGCACTATGTCCTGCTTCCCCAGGGGCTGGGCACAGGCTGACTGCATGGGGTGCTGGGATGTGACAAATGCACATCAGAGCAGCACATCCTGCTCCAAACCCGTTATTTCGAGGCAGAGGAGGACAGGGACAGGAGGAGGTGGTAACAACAGCAGGCCAGGCCAGCTGAGGTGCAGAGCAGGAGGTGGGACTGCCCCTGCCTTCCCTGCCACTCCCAGCCTGCCATCGATTCCTGCTGCACTGCAAATGTGGAATTAATGCTGAAAAGAGCCACCAGCAATTTGGAGTGCATTGAACGCGAGCTGGATAATGAGGTGGTGGGGTGAGCTCAGCCACAATAAATGGGAGAACCTGTCACATCTGTAATATTGAAGAGCTGTCTTAGTATTAGAAAACTGCAGTGGTGGAGTACTTGGTAATTGAGAGTATTTAGCATTAAAAAGTCTGAATGAGGTAATTGAGGGTATTAAAATGGCTGCAATAGAATTTGAATACTGAAAGTTTATAGAAGCCCTAAGCAGTAATTAAGGATGCTATTTTAATATATAAAACTTATTAAAGTTGAGTAAATGAAAATCCTGCTGCAGCTCACAAGGGAAAATGTAAAAGGAAAAATCTGCTTTAAATTCTTATCATGTCTTTATTGGATTTAGTTAAATAACTAGGAAACATGAAACAGGACTATCCTCTCATACATAGTATAATTTGGGATATTCCCATGTCCTTACTGAAATTGGAGAAGATAGTCCTTTGCATGTTTTTCTAATTTTATACTTCAGTTGATAGGGGATTAGAAACTCCATTGTGAATTTTTTGTCTGCTCTGTGTTTTCTGAGACTTTTTCATTTCAGAGCTTCTGAGACCATGGCTGAAATGAAAGCTGTGCTTTTCTGCCTAATCAAGCAGCTTCCTCAGTTTTAGTGGTGAAATATTTTTGGCACCTTGCTGGCTCCTGCTGCTGGGGTGGTGGCAGCTCCCTGTGCAGCTGGGTGACCTTTTGGTGCTGGAACCTCCCAGTGGAGCAGCCAGAGAAATACAGGCAAACTCCCCACCAACCTGCAAGTGATGGGCCTTTGGATGAGCTCAAGCAGCAACCAAGAAGCTGTTGGGAAATAGGAGAAAGCTCTTTGGTGAGAAGTTACTTGGTCTCTCAAATTGCTTCAGAAGCTCACTGGAGACTTCATGGGTTATTCTGAATATTGAGAGTTGTCCCCTGAAAAGACACTTTTCAAAACAAGGTTTACATGCCTGTGGTTTTTAGCCATCCACCCTTCCTTCTTCTAGTAAGGTGATGGTTCAT
This sequence comes from Hafferia zeledoni, assembly GCA_035583235.1. Lineage (NCBI taxonomy): Eukaryota > Metazoa > Chordata > Aves > Passeriformes > Thamnophilidae > Hafferia > Hafferia zeledoni. Next base: position 19,252,961 of record JAWWEV010000011.1, read on the forward strand.
CTTTTGTGTGACACTGAGTTGGATTAAGTAAATAAAGTGTGGCCTTTCACTTTGGCACCAACTTCTTTTTTAAGCGTTTTCTCTTGGGGATGATCAGGATTTTTCCTTCTTACCCAGATGTGTCCCTTTCTGCTCAGATTTGGGTGTTGTTTCTCCAGCACGTGCTTCTGCTGCTCTTAATTTGGGCCATGGCAGCATAACCTTCTGTGGGTGAATCTGAGCAGATTGGAAGGTTCAGGGTGATGCCCTTTGGGGCAGGGGGTCATGCAGAGGCTCTTTCATGAACTGTGGTTATTGATGAGCAGTCTTTGTTCATTGACATCTGTGTTTATTGATGACTAATCTTTGATTGGCATCGGCATCACTGACTCCTCAAGGTCCACCGTTACCTTCCTCCAGGAGTAGCAAATACAGGAGGATTTGTATTGAGTTCTGAGCTGTTCTAGCTCACTGTTAAAGTGCCTCCCCTAAATGGTGTTTGAGCATGTCCAGTAGCTCCTTTTGAAACTCAGTATAAGAGACTTATTTTCTGGTGTGTCACTGAACAAATAATACTGGACATGTTTTAATTTGCTCTGTTGCTCTAAGTTTGACACTCACTGCATCTTCCTTGAGAAGTATTTCTGAGAAATAAAGTCATGAGTTTAGTTGGCCTTTCCTCAGGTTAGAGGGAAAGTGCTTCTTGGTACATCTGGCTGTGCAGGTGGAGGTTTCCTTGCGCGCTCCACTGAACCCTCCATGCAGCAGAGGCAGTGCCCTGGGAGCTCTCCTTTGGGGCACTGCATTCCTGTGCTCCCCAGCATTCCTCTTGGCAGGACCAGGATCAGTCCAGTGCTTCGTGTCTGGGGTTCCACTCGGGTTTGCAGGGACTGTCACTATTAATGTGTACAGACTGTTCTTGGGAGTGATTTTGAGTCAGTGTGTTCAACAAACCAAACCCACCTGACCTGCACCAGGAAGGAGCCTCCGATCTGAAACTCTTACAATGATTTATTTATTGGGCTCTTTGCATTCAGAGATGTCACCCATTCACGTCGCTGCTTTTCATATCACTGGAGAAATCAGTAACAGCTTCCTCTTCTCTGACATGTTTCTTTGAAGCCACTTATCAGTGAAAGGTTCTTTGCTTGTACCACCTCCTTTCCCTAATGTTTGAGCCCGTTTTCCCCCCAGAGAAAAAAATTAAAATAAATAAAAGCCCCAGCAACTCAGAAGGACAAAATGCTGAGCTACTAAATCCTGTGCTACTGAAGATCTGGGATTTTGACTTTTTACTTTTTTAACTGTGCTGTATTCTGGAAGGTTTTTGAAATGAGCCTTTGAAGTAACAAACATGTTTTTAGTTTGGAAACAGTGAAATCAATCCTTTAAAACAGCTCTTCAGTACAGATTTAGTTATCTGTGTTTATTCCAAATGCTTCTGAGGTAGTAAAGAAGCCTAAAGATTTTTGGCAAATACATCCTGCTTGGATAGAAATCCAAAAATTTTAACAACTGTTTTCTGGGGAATGTCTTGGCTTTTCTTGGTCTCCGTGATATGATGTCACCTGGTCAAGACACGATTCTCACTTTGGCTTTCTAAGGCAAGGGGGCTTTGCAGGTGTTTGAGTGGCTCCTGTCCCTGCCAGGACAGTGGGGCAGAGGAGGGGGTGGCACTCCTGGTGCAGGAGAGCACAAGAACAGCACCTTGGGATGCTTTTATATTGCTAATTTTTGGTCTTGTTTTTAAAGAGATTTATGGTATGACATCACCTGTTGTTTAAATGCATTAGAAAGATTGAGTTGCTCCCTGTCTCTTGTGCACAGTGACTAATTTCAATCAAATTTGGAGGGTGTGGCACGTGTCCAAAAGACAAATTTCTGCAGTTTTTGTGAAAGTAGAAAACTAACCAAAGTTCCTGTCTTTATACCACCTCCCTTTCCTGTCCCTCTCCTGCACTCTCTTCTAAGTGAAAGCAGGAGCAGGACGTGGATTGTCACATGTTGGAGAATCCACCCAGAGTTCTGGAACAGTAATCCAAGGAGAACCAGGATTCATTGTTTCCACAGCTTGTGAAACTGCTGGAAAAGACAAACATGAGGAAGGAGTAACTGTGCAGCAGTCTGGGTTGGCCAAATCCTACAAAGAGAGCTTTTATCAGTGTATCAGCATGGCAGCGAAGACTTGTGAGTGTGTAATTCCTGAGAACAGAAATAACTTGCATGTTCTAGAAGAAAATCTCCAACACAGTTTAAACCAAAGCAGTTACATTCTCAGGAAGGGCAGCAGAAGGGACAGAAAATGCATCCACAGCTCCTCGGGATTCCCCCAAAGCAGCTGATCAGATTTAGGATCTCACTGGAGGACACATGATGTGTCCTTGCAAATCCACTATTTTTAAAGTGGGGTGGTGCCTGACTGTGCCAAAGCCACATAATCCACTTATTGCACTGACAAGGAGAAGTCTGTGTACAAAGTACTGTTGGGTGAGGTTTTCTTGCTCCCTGGGTGAGGGGCTGGTTTTGCTACTGCCTCTCTCCCTGTGAGGGCAGAGGGCTTGGTGCCCTCAGCCTGTCACCAGTGAGGAGGTGCAGGATGGGATTGTGCATTTTGTGTAAAATTTTACACAGTAATACTTTACTTCTAATTTAAAAAGCAATTTATTTGTATTAAGAATTACTTTTTGAGGTTTGACAGCTTGCTGGGAGCAATGATTCACTTACTGGGGGAAAGTTCAACTCATTTGAGGTTTCAGGTCGAATTTGAGACCTTCAAATCTAACTCTTCAGTGCAAACTCAGTTTTATTTAGTGCTGATGGCAAATGGGAAATTATTGATAGTTTGCTAATAAATAAAACCTTACGCAGTTTAATGTTCACAAAACAGAAGGAACCCCAACCCTCATGTTAAAGGAAAGCCTCACTACTAGTATCTTTTAAGAATTAAAATGTGGGAATTATCTGCATGTTGAAAAGGTTATTGGGAAAAAGCTGGGTAAGATTAATTTAAACAGTAAATTTTTCATGTTATTGCTAATGTATTAATTCAGTAAGAAATCATTATGTTCATGGAATCCTGATAAAAAAGCTGGTATTAATGCGGCTTTTTGACTTCCACCTGAAGAAAATGGGGAGCCAAAATACCACATGACTTTTCAATGATAAGTGTCATACCTCAAACATTTAATTCCAACGGCAACTTCTGTAGGAAGGGGCAGTGGGATTTGTAAAACATCCTGTTCGTGTGAACCCCAGTGCTGTGTCCCTGTTTGGAACATGAGACTGCAGCAGTGCATGAGGTGAATCGTGGAGACTCATCTTGGGGTGAGAAGAACCCAAGAAATGCTGGGCTTGAAAGTTTGGGGTCAACCAGTTATTGCTGAGGGGTTTTAGGGAAGGCAGGTGGGAGCACAGTCCCTGGTGCCCCGGCACTGACGGTGTCCCCCCGGCACTGACAGTGTCCCCCCTGGCACTGACAGTGTCCCCCCCGGCACTGACAGTGTCCCCCGCACTGACGGTGTCCCCCGCACTGACGGTGTCCCCCCCGCACTGACGGTGTCCCCCGCACTGACGGTGTCCCTGCACTGACGGTGTCCCCGCACCGACAGCTGGGGAGCTCCAGCTGGTTCTCCTCCATCCTCCTCCTCTCCTTCTCCGCAGTCTGTGCTCTTGCCAGCTTAGTCTGCATCATAGTAACAGTTAACTTTTCCAAGGAATATGTTCTAAAATTGTGAATATTTCATTTTTCAGCTGGAGATGTCTCTTACAAGAGGAGGCCTGGGGAAAGATAGGAAGTATCTGAGCCCAGAGTAGAGGAGCAGGAGTTCAAAGGGGTTCTGCTGGTAAACCTGGTGGCAGGAATGGAAATGGGGGCACAGCCCCAAGAACGAGGGTGGGGTGGGACAGGACAGGATGGAACCTTCCTTAGGGCCAGTGGAAGCAAAGGGACTGAGAGGGAAGTTGGTTCCCGGCAGGGAGGTGTCACATCTCTGGCTGAGTCTGAGGGTCTGCGGGATCAGGGTGCTCTCGGGTCTGTGGGAGAAATCAGCCTCCCTGAGGGTGCACAGGAGAAGCAGGAAAACTGGAAGCAGCACAGCCTGGCTGTGTGGATGGAGAGCTGGGAATGGGCACAGCTTTGAGGCTGCTCTGTGAGCTTCACCCGGGGCCTGTGCTACCAAGGAGGTGTCAGGGGGACAAGTAGGGATTTTGTACTGAATAAACGGAAAGATCAGAGGGGAGAGGTAGATTTGGAAAGCAAATGAGAGCAACAGTAACACTGAATGTAGGAGGTAAGGAAAGATGACCTGGTTCGTTTATTCTCAGAGGGGTTTGTTGGGCTGGAACATAACTAAAGTTTTGAATAAGAAAACCCCCTCACATACAGGGTATGTATTGGGGAATGAGAAGTATCACCTGCTGGGATAATATTGATGCAAAATCTAATGCGTGTCAGCACAAGCAATTGGGAAGATCTGGATTTTGAGGGTGTTCTGGGGGAGTATGGCCACAGACATGCACTTGTCTTGTGACCGACCTTTTGGCCTCAAAGTATTGGTCTTTACAGGTTTTTCTTCATCCCTGTGGTGTTTTTATTATTGGAGATTCATTTATGCTGGTGTTAAAAAAATTAGCCAGGAATAGGCATCATGTTTGATTCCTGAAGCTGTGATCAGCTAAATTTTGGATTTAAAAGAAGTTAATTACAATGTAAGGTTCTTGTTATAAAATTGCAAAGCTGTGGTTGTTGGTGGCTCACTGCAAAGATTCAGAGAAACTTGATTGTCATATTTAGACACTATTTTTTAATTAGCCCTGTGCCTCACGACTGCTGCCAGCCGTCCATGGGCAGTAGGGAAAATGTGCTCCCATCTTGGGGTGAGAAGTGAGGTTTTTAGGGCAGAGCTTTCCTTGCTGTTCTCAGTGTTAGATTAGCTGTGGCTGGAGGTGGGCCATGGGCTGGGTGTGCCCCTGCCTGTCCTGCTCCCAGGAATGTCGTGCCAGGTGCAGTGAGGCAGAAATGCCCCTCTGGCCTGGCTGAGCCTGGGCAGGTGTTGGTCTCAGCTCTCAAAATGTATTTTATGTATCTGTGTAAGGGTCAGACTTTCAAAGGTGGTCTGTGTTAGCCAAGCCAAAAGGATTGTTTGGGATTCAGCTTTTGGCAAATCCTCTGTGTGAAATCCAGGGCAAATGGGATGCCCCTGTAGGAATTGTGGCACACCCATATCCAGCCCAAGGTTCCAGCAGAGCTCACCCAGCGTGAGCTGCTCACTGACCTCATGCACAGGGTTGGGCAGTGCGTTTGCTCTGTTTTCTGACACCCACGGTGCCCTCCAGAGGGACTTCAGGTGGCACCAGTGCTGGCAAAGGCTGGGTCCTGTCACCTTGGTGCTTATCTCAAACCAGAAAATGTAACAGGAGAGCATTTTTTGTCTTTGTCACGTGAGAGAATGATTTGAAGTGGATTTAGAGGATGTGAGAAAGGAAATTGAAACACTTCAAGGTGACGTTGGAGCTCCCAAGCACCGCAGTGTTTGTTCCCTCTCAGTGGCGCTGGCAGCGCTCGGTGTCAGGCTCTGCAGAGCTCCCTGCCCAGCCCTGGTGTGTGTGGAGAGTGTTCTCCCCTGGGCACTGCACTGCCCTTTCCCGGGTCACACAGCACGACCAGGGGCAGCACATGTGCCACAGCTGAGACAGGCAGAGATTTGGCACTGCCCGTGCAGGTGCAGGGCAGGGCTGTGAGAGGGCAGAGCAGGAACTGGGCTGCTGTTGGCAATGCTGCAGCACAGTCAGGCTTTACATTGGGCTGCCTCTATTTCCCTCAAGTTTTTTCTCTCTGAGCTGACATTTGACATGCGTGGTCCTTTACTGTGGCTGTGCTTTATGTCTCACAGTTATCACCAAGTGCTGTAACCAGAAACTGCTGGATCACTGGCTCTGGAGAGGGGGACAGTGTGATAGGCTCGGCCTGATGATCATCTTAGAAAGAGCTTGACCACAGGATTTCGTGAAGTCTAGTGAGGTTGGCAGTGGATACCCAATTTTTTGTTTACTCAATGTGCTGTAAAATACATTGCTTGTTACTACAGGGCTTTTACCCAAAACACAGAACAGAAACCTCTGTTAAATTATGTTTTCCATACCCTCCTATGGTAGATTTTACAAGTAGCTTGGACCTGCTTAAATCAGACATTGAGTGATACAGATGAGTGATTTCCCACTTCAAGATCACAGTGAAGTTTTTTCATACTTCATGGATTTTATGCACTTAAACAGGAATATAAGAGTTACATCTTGGTACTAAATATGTGTAGTTTGTTTTTTCCATTGGTGGTGAGTCTAAGCCTGCAGTGGGTCTCCCGATCCCTGCTCTTGTGGACATAAAGCCTCAGTGTTTATTTGTTAATTTTTTTTGGAGTATGTGATGTGTTCCTCTCAGCCGTGGTTATTAATTGACAGATGAGTTACACTATGATGGCACTTAAAATGCACAACGTGTATTTCTGAAAGCAGTCGTTGCTATAGCAACTTTCTAGTAGGTCACTGGCAGTGTTGTGAGTGTGTGTGTATGATTTGGCTGTTAATGCAGACTAATACTGATAGAAAAATGAGAAATGGGAGAGGCAGGAAGGAGGTAGCCCTTCCCCCCTCCCTGTCCTCTCCCCCCAAAACAGGGTAAGAGAATTCTGGGGAGAAAATGCTTATGTAGGATATTGCATTTATTGGCAAGACACTGGCTATCACCTGCTATAATTAGATGCTTTCTTTCTATTTATGCAAAGATTATAAGGAAGCCTCCAAATTGGCTTTATCTGACTCTGCTTTTCCTTTGACATCTTCAGAGTTCAGTTAGGAAAGAATTCCATAATCAGTTGATTCAAAAGTAATGAGTTGTATTTATTGAGCATTAATGTATATTTTTAAAGACAAAGCACGTTTGCATTATGTGCTGGAAGTGGGAATCTTGAGAAGTTGGGCTTTTTCCTCATTTGTAAGATCTTTCAGCAAGGTACAAAGCATTCCCATAGCAATTGAGGCCAGCACAGATCTCCTGGTCCTGTTGTCCCACTGTTGCTCCCACCTCTTCCAGAGCCCTGGTCCTGTGCTCTGCAGACAAGGGATGAGCCAGCTCAGGGAGCTGATCCAGGTACAGACAACTGGAAAACAATGTTTAATCTTGCTGAGGTTTTCCTGGATTGTGCCAGTGGGCAGAAAGCCACGTGCCAGCACAGCCAGGCAGGGAGGGGCACGGGGGCTGCAGGTCAGGGCAGTGGCCGCGGGTGGTCCTGCCTGGGCTTTCAGAGATTCATTCAGGTGTTGCTTCCCACTGACTGTGCTTCAGTTTGCTCTGAAACTTAATGAAGAGTACTGTGCAGAGGACTCCATCCCAAACTCTTTGCATTTGCCTTTTTCTCTAATGCAGTTCTCTAACAGTCTCTCCTGAGGTTTTGTTTAATTTTTTATTTCTACTCCTCTCATTAGAGAGCATTCCTCTATCTCTTGTAGAGTGACCAGCCTATCACCAGGCCATTATTTTCAGCCTTGCATTAACACTGCCTTAAGATACTAGAAAATGAATGATTCTAGACTGTGATAAATGAAAATAATGTCAGGTGTAGGAAGGGGTCTATGGCTCTGCAATCTGCTGGGGGTTTCTCCAGCTGTAGCATGGAGTGTTCAGTGTGAGCTTGAGTTGCCTCTTGTGTCCCCCCAACAGCTGTGAATCGATTTGGGGGAGCTGTGCTGCTCTCTGGGGAGTAGGGGAGACCATGGGGGTGCAGGGGGGGCACTGGGGCTGCAGCTGCTTTGCTCCCTTCTCTTCTTTTCCAGTGTCTCCTGTCCCTCCATCCAGTAGTTTGTGAGGTGTCCCAGCTGCCCTGAAAGAAGGAGCAGGAATGTGTGGTCAGGAGCAGGAGGAAGGAGCAGAACTGCATTTTGGACAACAGCAACCCATCAGATTGGTTCAGCTGGTGTATGAAACCACATCCCAAAGCTCTACTGGAAAAAAAAAAATCTCTTCCATGTTGTTTTCTTTTTTTGTGTTATTCACTGATACATGGTCATGTTCTCTGTGTTTTGAGAACGTGATTTGTGACAGTGCTAAGTGTTGAAATAACCCCTGGAAAAAAACCTTCCTTGACACTATTTTAGTATACAAATGATTGCTGAATGCTTTATTAAAGGTACTTGTGTATACTGTGTGCTCTGGAAAAGCTTGCTCTGACTTTGCCTCAAGGGTGAAGGCAGTGCTTATAGATTAGTGTTTACATTTATTTGAATAATTTGTAGGGAGAAGGAGGCAGGACCAGGTACAAGAAAAAAGAAAACTTATGTCTTCGTTGTGTTTTCTGTGGGGATTATTCGTAGATGAAATGTTCCCTTATTTAACTGGGGTTACAATTTTTAGTTAGAACTTGCCCTTATCTCATGGGAGTTGAGAATCTGTTTAAGGAAATGCTTCAGCATACTCTCACTCTTCCTCTTACAGCCTGACACTTTCAGATATCAGTTACTGGATGTATTTTCATTTTATGTAACTGTGTAAGATATACTGCAAATCCTTGCCTGTTGTGCTGGTTTCAAGGTAAACCAGCAGGAGAAATGAACTCAACACGAGAGAGATTATAAGGCAGAGCTACAATTTAATAATAATGATACAGTAAATACGCTGACACAAAGGGAAGTTGCTTTCAACTTCCAAAACCCAGCAGTGTAACCCAGTGTCCTGGGGTACAAACCCAAAGGGGTTTGTCAGCCCTTGTGCTGAGACCCGC
>JAWWEV010000011.1:19261810-19276528 GCA_035583235.1 Hafferia zeledoni
AATAGAGGGGGTAGAATACACGGCCTTGATCACCCCCACACAGTGCCAACTGGTCTCACCTGCTAAACTAGGACACCTGTCTTTCCAAATGCCAGAAGAAATTATCTGCAAATTCTTCAACATTTAAACTGTATGGCCTGATTCCTTCTGTGTAGAAACAAAAGCCACAGAGTCTTATGGGGATAATATCTACTTGTGTGGATCAGCTGCTGGAATTTCCCCCCTCTCTGGAGAGCCTCAGCTTCTCTTTTCCAGAGCTGCTGAGAAGTTTTGCTCAGTTTTACCAGCAGTGCTGAGAGAACTGTGCCTTTTCGGTGTCTTGTATTTGATGGTAGGAGATATTTCTTTTCTCTTCTAGGCAAGAGGTTTTCTTCTTTTCTCATCTGTTAAATTGTCTTTTTTTCTAAGTTTGCCATTCACCAGGAAGAGCTCAGTAAGCCGTGTGTGTCCAGGCAGGGCTGGTGCTGATAGGGACCGTCATTCCGTGGGCAGCAGGCGTTGGGCTGTTCCAGCTGCTGGGGACAGTGTGATCTGTGCTCTGAGCACTGCCCTGAGTGGAGCTCTGACCTTCCACACACACTGAAACCAGGAGATGTCCCTGGACCCCCAACACATTTTTGTGCAAGTTTTGGTTGTGTCAGGAAAAGCTCAGGACTGCACAGTGTTCTTGCTGGTGGGCCCCTGGGAGATGCTGGTTTGTGCAGAATGGCTCCTGCAGGTAACTCCTGATTGCATCTGTTGGCCTGTGGGGCATCTCACTGCAGCTACTCTGTATTTTGAGACTTGGTAATTAATCCTTGTTTTCCTTTCTCAATTCACAGCCAAGGTTAACTATCTATGGGGATAAAGGTGGGGAAGAGGTTTGGTTGCCTTATTTTTACCCATGGGATTTTGGGTTGCTGGAAGATCCCATGTTCTGGCTTTCCAGTACTGTAGGGTTTCCTCTCTGTTTGGGTATCTTTAGAAAAAGAGAGCACTCTGTCAGTTCATGCTGGAACTGCTGATAACTTCACTCCCAACATCATGGAGCAGCTTTCATCTGATGGAAGCCTTTCCAAGGGAGGCAAGACCTTTCTTCTGTCTCTGAGTGGTCCGTTTTGGCTGAGCTTTATATCTAAACTACTGAGCTGAAAACTGCTGCATTAGTCCAATGAACTGTTTGACTAAGTATCTCCCAGATCACAAAGGTCTTCCTTGTCTGGGGGGAAGGACTGGTGTCAGTGGTACTGGGAGAAAGCACTTCTGCCTCTGCTTTAAAGTTGGGAGCACAGAAATGAGTGATGCTTGTCAGGCACTGCCGCACTGATTGCAGTTTGTGCCATCTGCTTGTCTGTGTAACTCTTAGGAACGAAAAAGGTGTTCCCATATTTCTGTGAACATTGCAAGATACAGTTAATAAGGAAATCATCACTGTTTGCAACTTACAGACAGAGTATCCAAGTAAATTGGTGACAGCCTTGCAGTTTGAGCATCATTGTGCCTTCAAATGAATGTGTTTGTAATTGAGTCAAAGGGCTGAGAGGAGGAAGGTGAGAAATAAGGTGGTGTGTGGTCAGTGGAGATAGTGAAGCAGATTCTGGTGTTCTGTCCTGTTCCTGTAGTCAGTCCAGCAGTGTAGTTTGTGTGTCACACCTCCAGTGCAGTGTCCTCAGCACCCTGGCTGGGCTGGGCAGAGCAGGACACGTGGGTGGCACCCTGAGCTGGACAGAGCAGGACACGTGGGTGGCACCCTGGGCTGGGCAGAGCAGGACATGTGGGTGGCACCCTGGGCTGGGCAGAGCAGGACACGTGGGTGACACCCTGGGCTGTGTCCTGATAAACAGGACAAAGAGCAGCTGATCCCAACCCACCTCCACCCTCGGCACAGCGCTGGACTCAGCCTGGACTTGGTTTAAAAAATAACCTTGAGAGACCCCTGTCCTGACCCTCTGTCAGGTCTGGTTGTGTTTGGCAGCGTGTTCAGAAATTGTCAGGAGTTGGAGGGCAAACAGCTGGGTGTGAGGTCCTTGGGAGATGGAACAGAACCAGCTTCTTGTCCAGGTCATGCATTGGCTTCTGTGTTGCTGCCTCTCCTCCTTCCATTTCAGGAACACTTGTTTGGGTTTTCAGCTTGTCCAGTTTGGAACTGGGCTCTCAAGTGGTTGCACACAGAGTGATCATCACCTCACCTCTGTACAGTCATCATTCCTCTATCTTGAGCAATAAACAAGCAATGAAAGAAATACCATTTTCATTCAAGAATTTTTTTCTGAGAAAAAAATTTCCTGGATTTATTGTGGTGTGCAAGACATTTTTAAACAGCAAAGAATAGACAGATTCACCCCCTGCCAGTTCTTCCTGGGGTTGTTGACAAGCCAGAATTAATCTCAGCACTGAATGATAGAAGATTTTCTTCAGGATTATTTACTGGGCTAAAGTAGATCTTGTTCCCAAGTGCTAATTTGTCTTTTCCCCAGTGACATTTGCATTTTGGACGGTTGCAGAACTATTACCAGTTTTACATAGTACTTGATAATAATTTATCCCTATTTCTTATTATTTCATTGATTTCTTGTGCCTGGTGTGTGAGGGAGGTCAGGAGGGAACACTGGTGAGCAGCCAACCCTGTTTAGCTTGTCTTTCATTTCTTGAGTCCTTGGATTCTTCTTTTCCTGCCATGTCTGAATCTGCATCAGGAGAGGTTTGTAGGTGCAGGGAGTGTATTTTGTAGATCAGATGATATTGCTGTGGAGAAGTAGGCAAGCTCCTGATCGAGCTGCTTTAGACTGCAATACAGTCCCAGTCCCCAATCCCAGCACAGGCAGAGGGCAGTTCATTGCTGCGAGCTCTGCTGAGGTGTGGGGAGGGATTGCCTGTGGGGGCAGAGAGATAACTCACAGGGATGGAGGAATAAATGTGGGATAAAGCCACTTTCCCTTATGAGTCAGTTATTTAAAAGGATCATGAGTTTTTATTTTCCTGCCATGTGCTTTCCTAAGTGTTCAGGATCAGGAGTGAGAACTTAGGGGTGCTGTGGATTTGTTCTGGGAAGTGTTCTGCTGGTAAACCATTATTTTGGTGTTTGCTGCCAGTCCTGGTGTTGTTCACCTGTGTAGTTTTGGCAAAGCCACTGCTGGGCTTTGGTGAATTGGGTTAGTGTGGGATCTGTGGATTTGGGGTTGAGTTTTGGTTGCAGTGTGAGGTCACCTGGGGAGCAAGTTGCAAGGCTTTTGATTTTTAGTTCCAACATGGTTGCAGGTGTCCACTGAAAAAACACACTTCTCCTCAGAGCTTCGTTGTGGTGGTTGGGTTGTTTTAGGATTGGAGGATGAGAGGAAAGAATTTCAAGGTGTGCTTCTGCAGTGGAGGGTTTACCTGTGTAGCTGATACAGGTCAGTGCCGTGGGTAATAATCAAGATGTGCAGCTGGCAGAAGAACATCAGTGATGTTTGTTCAGCCCCTTCAAAGTGCTGCTCTGTTTTTGTGTAACCCCTTTGGGAGGGCTCTCCTCAGGTCAGTGCTGGTGCTCAGTGAGCACCTTTCCTCACACACTGGGCTCCTTGGAACACTGCCCCGACTGGAAGGCTCGTGTGGGTTGCACGTTGTTGGCTCTGGCAGGAGTGTTGTGGTGGTGGACAGAAAACTACCAGCAGTGTGGGCTCTGGGAACAGTCTGATAGCAGAGTGTCTGCTTGGTGTCACACATGGGAGGACTTTGAAAGTGTATGAGTTTTCAGAGTGAAAAATAGGTGGTGTCTGTGTGTTTTAGAAGAAGGGTAAGCTTGGTTATATCTTTAGAATCTTTCCTTAAGTAAGCCCACGAGGATTTTGGCATGTTTATGGGCCTGTTCCAGTGCCTTCAGCCTGGGGCAGTGTCAGGTTGGGATGGATTGAAGGTATTTAGCAGCATATGGACTCTGGAGTTAGTGGTTTTTTTAAGTTCTTAAGGCAAAATATGGTTTCACAGAATGAGAAACTGGTGATCTGACTTAATGTGTTGGTGGCAGCAGTGGTGGTTTGAGGGAGGGATGATTTAAATTGTGTGGTTTATAGGTGCAGTTGAGTTTGTCTTGTGGGTAACCAGCTCACTGAGTAGTGAAGGGAAATTCTTTAATATGTTCTGTTGGGTTTTGTTCCATCCATTGTACTGGAGTGGAGACCTGCCAGGCCTCTCAGACTTGGGGAGCACATGAAAGCCTCCTGGAGCAGGAGAGTGGTGGTGCTGCTTAACTGGGGGAAGAACCTGGAGCAAGTTTTAATAAAGAGGTACCAGGTCAGGGTTGTCAGCTTGTCCTGCTGATTGTCAGGGTGTGGGATTACTCTGAGCTCTTCCTTTGGTGTCTGGGACATGGTGGGATTTAGGGCTTAGGTGGTTTTTCCTGGAAAGGTGCAGCTGTGGCTCCTTTCAGAAGAGGGACTGGAGTGGTGCAGGACACAGGTGAAGGGTGTCTGGTTTGATATGATGTTGGATTTCATCAGGAAATGGTTGGGGGTGGAAAGTAGGGTTTGATTCTGTAATTCATAGACATTCATACTTCTATTTAATGACTTTCTTGGACAACCTAAACTTTTATGGTCTGCTACTTTAGGGCTCTTGTTCAGTTTTCACAAACTCTTTTAGGAGCTTTTCAGGTGTTTGTAATTTAGGTTCTTTGGCTAATGGATAGAGGAAGGATATGGAAATGACTCCCCCTCCATGGTACATCCCTATATTCTGTCAGTACTCCAGCAGAGTGTCAACGATCAAGAGTCAAAAGATCTGTGCTCTTGTGAGCTCTTTTGAGAGGTCTCTGTGATGCTAAAGCAAATGGGATTTTTCTTTTAATCATTTACAGAGTTATTTGGGCTAAAAATAGTTAACAATGGAAAAAAACCCAGCTTTCCTATGTTTCTTGTTGTAATTTATTCCTGCTTAAATGAAGAGCATCAGTGGAACCCGTGTCCTTTTAATGGTAGTACAAGTTAAAAATGGTTACTAAAAGCAAGGGCATTCAAGTGCCTCACTGCAGAGATATTGCTTAATGCACCTCAGAAATGCCTGTTGGTTATTTAGTAATCCCTTTATTAAATGCAACCTCTCTTCTGAGGAGCTCAAAACAAGAGAGATTTAATTACTAAAAAAATCCCACATACCCTCCTGTACAAAAAAGATGATGTTTGAGTGAATAAATGAAACAGATGCCAATGAGCTTCATGAGGCTGAGGGTGAAGCTGTGTCTCCAACCTGCTGACAGTGAGGCAGGAGGACAGGAGTCCATGGGGTTTTGTCATTTGAGCATCACTGAAGTCCCTGGACTTGGAAAAACTGGTACTCCAGGATCTTCCAGGTCCTGAACTGACAGCACTGAAAGAGTCTCTTGGCCTAAAACTCTGGAAGGTTCTCTCTGGAGTGAGTGAATCCAGAGCAGAGGTTTTCAGTGCCTCAGCCACCCCTGGTGGTGTCCAGGACCGTTTGCTGTTGGAGGGGCCTGGATCTCTGCAAGGCTGAGGATCCTGATGGGCCTGGCAGTGAGGGAGTTGATGGAGCTGCTTCTGGAAGCTTTTGGGGTGCAAGACATGGGGGGTTCTGAAGGATCAGCATTCCGGAGTGGGAATGCTTTAACCCAGTGCTCCACACACCTCCTTCTTTGGAACAACCCCTGTGTCTTCATGTTCTTTTGAGGGGAGGGTATTTAAGGTGCTATCAGCAAATTGGTAGAATATTACACTTTGGAGTGGTCCTACATTTTCTTCTGCTTGGTACATGAAGAGTCTCTCTCCACTAACCATTAAACATCCTTTCTGGCACCAGCTGAGGTGTTTTAGTGACCTTGTTTTCATCGAGCCTTTGTGCACGTCCCCTGTAAGTTCAAATGAGGACCAGAATCAGTTACTTCCCAGAGGTTTTAATTTATATGTGACTTCACATTGCATGTTTTCTTTTATAGTCTGGGCAACCTTCTGCAGTTCCTCTTGACTTTCTCCTTGGAGTCTCATATGAGGAAGAAAGAAAAGACAAAACAAAGGGAACAAACCCCTGAACCATTCTTAGAGTTGTTTCCTTTATTCCAGTGTTCTGCATGTCAGGCTTTGCTTCTTTTTGTGAAAATTGGTTTTATTGTTGGCAGTTTTCCAGATGCAATGAATAATAGAACACCAGATGTCCACTGCTGAGAAAAATTACAGATGAGTAAACGCTTTTCTGAGGTAGCATCAAAATCTATTAACAGTGATTCTGGTGTGCCTGTGGCCTGTGTGTGCCCTGGGCCTGCTGTGCTTTGTGCTGCACAGAGAGGAGCATCCAAAGCCTCCGTGCATGTCTCACTTGTCTGCCCTCCTCTAGACATGGATTATTTTGCAGGAATAAGCACTCACTCACTGGAGTGCTTGAGTGTGAGTTTAATCACTGGATTTAATTTCAGTTACTGTGACATACGGGTTTGATTGAGGGTGAAGTCACAGGAGCATTAGAAGTTTGGGGGTAAAGGAGTTTGTGTAGGTCTCAGCCTTTACCCTGCAGCAGCAGTTACCCTTGCACTGTGTTTTAGACCCAAAGCAGGCCCTGTTCCAAAACATGGGCTGGTTTTTCCCAGCTGTTTCAATCTCCTCAGAATAAGCTTTTACCACAGACTTTGCCTGTTGTACTTGACAAACATGACCCATCTACTTGGGAACAGCAGAAATCTTCAGTGGTAGATAATTCCCAATTGATTGAGTGAACTATTGGAGTTCTTCACTAGCCCTTGCAAAGTTGGTCTGGGTCTTACCTGAGTTTTCCTTGCTGCAGTACAGACCCACTGCTTGTCCTGGTCTCCCTGAGAGAGAGATTGTTCTGCTCTCCATTGGATTTGCAGCAGTTTTCACATGTGGAAAAGGAAGTCATCCTCCCTCAGTGTCTGTCCAGTGGTTCTCTCCTGTTGCTCTCCCATGCATAGGCATGTCTGAGCCTCCTGGAACTCTGACTTGGCCTGCTGAAACCACCTTGAGAAGTCTGAGGCCATTTTAGTGAGCTGAATTGGCTTCTGAGAAATCAGCTGATCAGGCTAGTCCTTTCTGGGGGAAGCATTTAATTATCTTGATAACTCACACTTGTGCTGTCCCTTTCATTATTTGATCTTTTGCAAGTTTTTATTGGTTGCTCCGTCTTTTGTTTGGAGGACACCACCACAGTTTGTATGATAGGCACAATCCCTCTCAACTTGAAATTTGTCCCATGGGCTTTTTTGTGCCTCTCAGTTTTCTTGCATCATCTTAAAAAGGTGTTTGAATTCATCTCCTCAAGACTCCTGAGTTTTGGATATACAAGTGCAGAGGAGCAGGAGGCTTCAGGGATCCCTGTGCTCGTGCTCAGTCTGAGGGGGGTAGAACCTGACCTTAGGGAGCCCTTTTCATTCCGAGTGTTTTGTGTTCAGAGCAGGTCGGCAGGAGGCTGGTGGGTGGCTGGTGTTATCCCGAGAGACAGATGGGAGGGAGCAAGTCGTTCATTTAGACCTTAATCATCCAGATACTGGGCTAACATTAGAACTCAGTGCCTTAACTGTTAGTCTTGTGCAGTCAGACCATGATGATTTGCCCTTTGAGTGTCGGAGTGGCCGCAGCCCCCACTGGGCTCAGCCCCAGCTGTGAGTGCTCAGGGCTGCAGAAAATCAGGTCAAGTGTCTCGGGGAGTGTCTGCCGAGAGAGAGTCTGGAGGGACTGTAAGGATCACAAAGAAGCAATATTTTCAGATGCCCAGTCCATCAAATTTGTTTATTTAAAAAAATAATAATTGCAAATTGAAAAGGATGACATTTCTGTTCTTGAGCAAGCCAGATCTACAGGCAATAATTTGCACAAAGCATTAATTAGTACTTACAGTGTTGACCATTCCAGGTGTTAGAGGAAAGCAGTACATGATAATATAGTTAAAAGCTATTGGAATAAACACTGGAGATCAAACAGAATTGTCTGAGTGATGTGTGATATTTAAATTGACTGTGTTGTTATAACTGTGGTTAAAAAAGGTTGTATCAGCTTTGCTGTGTGATCCTGGTGTGGGTGCCTGGGCACAGACCTGCACAGGACAGGAATTAGCTGCTACCTCCTGGAAACAGGAGCAGAAGATACAGCAAAACTGATTGGGTTTGGCAGTTCACACATTTTTAGAGAAGAGAACTAAATATAGAAATGTGGCAGTAGGGCTCAGAGGTTTTGTAATGTAAGACTTTTATTCCCAGCTCTGGAAGAAGTGATTTGTGTAACCTCTCAGTGCGAGGCCTTGCATTTCTAATGGTGAAGAGCACAGAATAACATCATACCCACAAAGTCAGACTTCAGATGGTTCTTCTGGCTGACTGGGCAGGACCTTTCTAGGCTAAAGGCATTTGGTGAGAGGAAGCAGCAACAGCTGTTTTGCCTGTAGAGTAAGTTCTCCTCATTGGTGCAACTGAGGAGACAACTGCATTTGAAGGCAACGTTAAATGGAGAGCTCAGGGTTGCCACGAGAGTTCTTGTTCCCACAGGTATGTGTGACATGTCTGGAAATACCTGTAAGAGTGGGAGAAAAAAAAAAAAGAAATTTTAGTCAGTGCAGTAGACATCTACTGAATGTTTTAGTTTTGTGTACAGTCCCACTGTGTTGTCCTTGGCCTTATATTTCAGTTGCATGACAGGCATTGCCTCAGCGAGCTCACCTCCCTGTTTTTGTTTTCTGTATTAATTTCCTACTGACATTTTCTGTGGAGAAATAATTGTCTGTGCTCAGCTTGCTGTCCTGATAACCCCATCCAAACTGTTCAGAGTTGTCCCCTTACTGCAGACAACGTGTTTCTCCTGCACTGGGAGCCCAGCACAGGGCACAGCTCTGGGTAGACAGGAAGGGTCCCCAGTGCTTGGCAGGGCCTCAGGCAGCCCAGGGTGCTCTTGGCCTCTGCAGCAAGAACAGATTCCTGGCTCCTGTTGGAGTTGATGTCACCAGGTCTCTTGGGAAAGCTCCTTTCCAGAGGGTTGGTCCCACCCTGTGCATGGTGTTGCTCCTGCCCTGGTGTGACCGTGCGGTTCCATTTATTGCCCTCCCTGGATTCCTGTGTGTCCCTGGCTCCTGCCTGTCCAGCTCTGAGTGGCAGCACAAACATCAACTGGCTCTCCCAGTTGTGTTTGCTGTCCCAGGGGTTTGTGTTTGCTGGGAACTGTCCACCTATCCAATGATCCTACTGGAGTGGTGGCAGCAACAGCAGAGACGCGTGTGGGGAGGGCTGTGCAGTGCTATAATAACATGCCCAGTAGGACTTGGAGGGATGCAGGAAGTGGAGCTGTGCTAGCCTGGCTGCTGCTGCCATTTCCTCCTCCTGTCATGGTTTGACTGGATTAGGAATGCTGGAATGCTGCAGACCACATACGGCCAGAGCTTGCCATGCACTGTAAGGAGTGGGGAACTCACCAGTGCTCTGATCATTTTTCTGTCACTTGGATTTTCAGTCTTGGTTTAAGTACCTACTGAAATGTGATAAAGTAAATGTGGATTTTGCATAGAACTTCAGTGAAATTATCTTAAACATAGGCTAAATAACCACAGTGCCTTAAATGATGCTGTGGGCTTTCAAAATCAGAGCTGGAAGTGGTGCTGTAACTTGGCTTTCAGATCCAGTGGCTGGAGGGTCAGCATGAATAAATTTGTTCCAAGTTCCAAACCTGTAGCAGGAATGAAGCTTATGCTTATATAGAAATAGCTAATCCAAAGCAAACAAAAACTCCTGAGTGGTGAAGAACACAATCACAGCATTTGTTATGGAGTTAGTTCCTGGGGACTGTTTTTCTAGTTCTGCAGGATTTAGAATTTACACTTCCAACTCCTAAATATTATTTTCCCTTTGCAGATGGGCAGGAAGGATTTAAGTGGCATTCCCAAGGCCTTGCATAGATGGAGCAGTAAAGGCTAGAATTGTAAGATCCTCTCTTCCTCCTCACGTGGTTGATGGAAGGGGTTGGAGCTCCCCCTCCAAGTGCCGTGCAGGATTGTGGTTTGTGCTGGTGGGGACCTTTTCCTACTGGTCAGACGCTTTTTTTGGCCAAGAATATTGAGGAGGTGAATCTTGTCTGTAAATTGAGTCTGAAAAGCTTGAGTTTTCCGTGTGTTGTTCTGTGGTGCTGAGCAGTGCCATGGCACACCATCATGTATTGCTACAGGGAGCACTGAGGGAGAGGGCAAAGTTATTTCACATGCAAAATGAGATTATGGTGTACAGGCACTGCCAGTCAATAGTAGAGGACATTGCTCCATTTGTGTGAGCCATTGTTGGAATAATTTTGCACTTGGGTGGGACAAGGTCAGTTGGTCAACAAGGAAGGGATTTTGAGTTGGGATTCAGTCTAATACCAGTTCCCTTTGAGTATCTTCCAGGCAATGCAATTAATTATGTTGTACTTTCATTACTAGATTTATCAGTTGGGTTTCTTTGTTTGCTGTTTGTTTTAAGGTTTGGTTTCATCTTTAGAAGGTGTAGGTGCCTAGTTCATTGTAGAGTTAATTGAACTTGATTTGCCTATTGCTACCAGAGAGCTGCTTGGCAGGACTCTTTCAGGTTCCAGGGGTTTGTCTCTATCTTTTTTTCATTCCTTTGTTGATTGGCTACAAAGAGGCCAGTAAACAACCTAAGGACTGCAAAAAAATGTAGGTAGCTTTGCATGTTAGTGGAAACTACAGGAAATATTGATGGAATGCATGTATTGGATTCACTGTTATAAAATTATAGAGCCTTTTTTAAAGCTGAGCTCATTGAGACACTTTCTGAAGAAAAACTGTAACAAACCTGACAATTTACTAGAAAATACTTTTTTTAAAAAGAAGCAGTTGTATATAATGGTCATTATGTCTGCCTGATTATTATGTATGGTTGGAAAACAGAGGCAAAAAAGGAACATTTGCTTGTTTCCCATTGTATGTTTAAACTGACTGGTGTCTTCTGCTCCCTGCTTTATATTCCTCTATAGGTCATTTTAAATGTGCCAGCATAAATTTATGTCATCTTAAAAGATAGATGTGCAGGTTCAAAAAGCTGGAAACATGCAAAGGTCATTAAAATTGGGATTCAATGAAAACATCAGACTTTTTTGTAAAAACTAAAATAGAATCAGTTGACTGCATGTTAAAGGACTGTATTGTGTTTAAATAAACCAAAATGCCAAAGTATGAAATGTTCCTCCCCCTGCTCTTCTGTTCGCCAGGATAAAGGTGACAAAATGGGAATATGTCTCAAGCTTTCAGGTGTTTTTTATCACTGGCTTTATTCTCAGGCTGAATGAGAGTAGGAGGAGAGTTTGATTTTCCTGGTCTTGATCTTCCATCGTCTTTTCATAAGCATAAAGGTTAATGTTTGTGTAGTCTGTAAGGATCAATGAATTTTCCACAGCTGTCAAACTCAATTTAGTTGCACAAGTGAATTGAGAGAACAGTTCTGAGCACACCAGCCCTTCACTAGTCACTACAGGGCCTTGTTTGCTTTCTGCCCCACTCCTAAGCAGTGTGGGTGATAATTTGAGGCTGCCCTTTGGGAGGTGTTTCTGTGGGTGCAGAGGAATGTTAGTGCAGATGCAAGTGCAGGGCAGGGGGCCCAGGGCTGGGCAGGGGTCCTGGAGCAGCTGCCTGGGCTGAGGAAGCTCCAGTTGGGGCAGCAGGGCAGGATGGATGCCCAGCAGGGCAGGACGGACCCCCCAGCAGGGCAGGACGGGCCCCCAGCAGGGCAGGACGGACCCCCCAGCAGGGCAGGACGGACCCCCCAGCAGGGCAGGACGGACCCCCCAGCAGGGCAGGACGGGCCCCCAGCAGGGCAGGACGGGCCCCCAGCAGGGCAGGATGCTCAGCAGGGCTGTGCTGAGGGATGGGGCTGGTTGGGCTGGGATCCCGTGGGAGGCTCCAGTGCTGGCCGGTCCCACATAATGGGCAGGATCCTGCCACTTCTTATGGGGGGCTCTGAGTTCTTCATTTTCTGGCTTGTCAGCACTGACAGTTCCTGTATTTTATCACACTCTGGCTTTATTAACACAAGGAATAGAAGGGCAACTGTGTCATCTTCTCATGGTCCAATCTGGACCTGACAACGTGGATGGTTTTTTTCCAGGCTTGTTTTGCAGTTTCCTGTTTAGCACAAGGACAGTGAGAGAACCCTCCAGGCCCTGCAGTTCCCTGAGTGTCAGATCTGCCTTCACCACCATGTCAAAGCTGTGTGTCCAGCTGCCTGGGTTCTTCAGTCACCTCTGAGTGAAACAGCTCCTCTCTTCTACTTTTGGCTCTTTATACCCTTCACTCCGTACTTTCTTTCAGGCCAGGACTTGGCTTTTCAAATAAGCCCTCTCTGAGCAAGTATCCTTTTTCCTGTCTGTGAAAGCACTTCCTGGAGTGGTTTGTGTGCTGCTACATCTGAGCATGCAAAGCCCAGCAGTTGTGAAGGATGAGAAGTAAGTTAAAAAAGAAAATTGGAAAGAGAAATCCCACATAGCAGTTGTGCAGGATGCCTTAAACATCTGTGGGAAACAGCTCACGTGGAGCACACATAAATTTTTTTGAACTTTGTTAGAAAACTTCTCTGAGAAGTAAATTGCCCAGTATCTTGTTAGAATTAGGTAATCTGAAGGTTCAAGCTGGGTAGGTTTCCTTTGAAGTGCAGTTAGCATAGGCATATGGGGTACAGAAAAAGTACCTTTTTCTTCAGTCTTGTTCCCATTTGAGTGAACTTCTCCATGTCAGAGATCTGAGTGTTGCCTTTATTTTGTTTTATAGGAAATCAACTGAGAACTGAATTCAGTCTGATGCTGTGTGTGTTTATAATAAATTCTTACCAGTGTTTGAGGTGGTTGCTTTATGTTGTGGACTGGCCATGCCATTCCCCTTCAAACCATAAGAATGGGCAGTGTCTCTAGTGAAGAAACACTTATGGAAGTAGCACAAATAACACATATAACATTTTTGTTCCTGAAAAATTCAGACTAACTTCTGTCTCGTAGTGAAACTGGAGAGCTTTTACACCAACATGGCTGTGGAAAATGACCCCCTTTAAGCCATTAATGCTGGAGTGGTACCTTTAACTCCAATCAAACCTCTTGTTTTTAAGCATTTTAACTCCAATCAAACCTCTTGTTTTTAAGCATTTGTTTTGCAGCAAAGTGGCTTGCTAATTATATGGTAGAAAAAATGGCCAATGAGATGGCAGCATGTAGTGAAAAACTTCAATGTGATGCTGAGACACTGTAAGTGAAACTGGTGGTAGCACAAGTAGTAAGTGCTGAAGAACTGGGTGTGTGCAACTGTGAGTCTAATGGGAACTGTGGTGTCCAGAGGCAAAAACATGTGAGTGCTGTACAGTTTGGTGAATAAACACTGATGTGGTGTAGTAGGATGGAAATAATCCTTTAATGTTGCACTGTTTTGTTTAGTGGTGTTCCATTTAGATCCTGTGTCTAATGCAGGTCACGTTACCTCTTCCTGGCTTGATTTTCCTGCTGCCTTGTGCAAAGCTGTTAAAGCACAGAAAAACTTGCCCTTTCAGATGAAATTAGGTGTTGAAATATGAGAGTTTGAACATACTCCATGTTTTAAAACCATGCAGTTGGTGTTCATTGCCACTGCTCAGCTGCAGTGCTTCATGCCCCAGGACCTGTGGAAGGGGAGAATGGAACAAAGAATTTTGTCTTCTCCAGGACTTGCATTTTCTTGAAGAACTGGATGGCAGTTCTGTGTCTATTATATCAAAGATTACTGAGTCTGTCACATTGTGCTGTTATTTAATGGTAAAGCCACATCTGCTGCCATTGGTCAACTCCTTGGTTGGCCTTTTGGGTGCAGAGATGTTTCTGGTGGGGGCAGTGATACCCCAGGTGCCCTCTGGTTTATTAGTTAAACTTACAGCTTCACTTGGATGAAGTTAAGGTACCTTCTGTTGCAGTTATACACTTGCAGAGGTTCTGCCTGTTCTGTGCAGTTCAGCCACATCCAGCTGAGCCAGGAAGCTGATGGAGTAAGTGTGGTGCCATTGAGGCAGAGGTGTGTAAATATGGGAGATAACACAGAACCCAGGCAGTCCTTAATTTTCTTTTAAATTGCACAGGGTTGCCTAAACAGCATTGTAGAAAAAATGCAAGAATATGGTTAAGCTGTTCTGGGACCATCCATTCTAAATTTCATGTGCTTTAACAGTGGTGCTACTTCCAAATTCTCCTTTTTTGTTGACAGTGCTTTTTATTCAATGTATGACTATCTTGGAATCACATCTAACAATTTTTTTCTCTCTCTTACAGACTGGACTTTGACATTCTTTTCATGAAAGAGGTTTCCAAGTAGTTGTCTTATAATAACTTTGGGAAGAAGTTCTATGTAGCTCTTACTTTTAAGAGTGCTGCAAAAATGATTACTTCAGATTTGCCAGTACTACAGTGAGTATATGTTTCTCTATATATTTGAAATCTTTGTTTTTAAAAAGGTTGAAGTAAACAGAGGTGATTGTGAGGGTAAAGCACAAGCTTGAGGGAACTGCAGGTTAGTGGGACTATTCCAGGCCTTCTGTGTTTTCATACACTGAAAAACTGTGTAAAAAACATAACAATTAAAAAGGTGTTTCTATGTATAGAGACTGAACTTTTGCTGTGAAAAGGGAAACAAGATCTTTGCTACTGTTATGCTTCTGGATGTTCTGAGCTCTCAGAAGCCTGTGTTGGTTTGGGTGGTAGTTGGCCATGCCAGGTGTGCTGGGCAGAGCCGGGTGTGCTGGGCAGAGCTGGGTGTGCTGGGTGT
>JAWWEV010000011.1:19276662-19301995 GCA_035583235.1 Hafferia zeledoni
GTGCTGTGCAGAGCCGGGTGTGCTGTGCAGAGCCGGGTGTGCTGTGCAGAGCTGGGTGTGCTGGGCAGAGCTGGGTGTGCTGGGCAGAGTTGGGTGTGCTGGGCAGAGCTGGGTGTGCTGGGCAGAGCTGGGTGTGCTGGGCAGAGTTGGGTGTGCTGGGCAGAGTTGGGTGTGCTGGGCAGAGTTGGGTGTGCTGGGCAGAGCTGGGTGTGCTGTGTGTGCTGTGCAGAGTTGGGTGTGCTGTGCAGAGTTGGGTGTGCTGTGCAGAGTTGGGTGTGCTGTGCAGAGTTGGGTGTGCTGTGCAGAGCCGGGTGTGCTGGGCAGAGCTGGGCGTGCTGGGCAGAGCTGGGCGTGCTGGGCAGAGCTGGGTGTGCTGGGCAGAGCTGGGTGTGCTGGGCAGAGAGCCCTTCTGCGCCTGCTGCAGGGGAGGCAGCAGGGGCTGGGTGTGCTCTGCTCTGCCTGGGGAAGCAGGAGCAGTTTGTCCGGGTGGAGCAGGGCTGGGCAGGGAGGGGGAGCTGCTGGGAAGGACAGAGGGCAAGTCTGAGATGAGAGGGGCTGGAGAGGACATCAGGTGGAGTTAGGGAGGAATTCTGGAGGCAAGAGACTACTCCCTGGGCACAGGGCAGAGGGAGCATATGGGGGAAGTGTTAACAGGGAAATAGCAACAGACCAAACGGGCTCAGCGTTGGGAAAACTTGCGTATTGATCAGTAAAAACAATCTGGATGATGGAGAGGAAAAACACACAACCCACTAAGTGGGTTCGTCCCTGTCCTGTCCCCAGTTCCCCCCATGTTCTGCACAAAGAGCCCCCCCATCCCCTCCCAGAGCCCCCCTATGCCCTCACAGAGCCCCCCATGCCCTCATAAACGCTGCTATACCCTCACAGTGCCCCCCATGCCCTCACAGAGCTCCCCTATGCCCTCATAAACACCTCTATGCCCTCACTGAGTC
Organism: Hafferia zeledoni; assembly: GCA_035583235.1. Classification (NCBI taxonomy): domain Eukaryota; kingdom Metazoa; phylum Chordata; class Aves; order Passeriformes; family Thamnophilidae; genus Hafferia; species Hafferia zeledoni. Next base: position 19,277,616 of record JAWWEV010000011.1, read on the forward strand.
CCCCATCTCCTTAGAGTGCCTCTATTCCCTCACAGAGCCTCCCTATGCCCTCATAAACACCCCTATTCCCTCACAAAGCCCTCCAACCCCTCACAGAACCCCCCCATCCCCTCACAGAGCTCTCCTATGCCCTCAGAGAGCCCCCCTATGCCCTCAGAAACCCCTCTATGCCCTCACAGAGTCCCCCATCTCCTTACAGAGCCCCCATCCCTTTACAGAGCGCCTCTATTCCCTCACAGAGTCCCCCTATGCCCTCTGTGAGAGCCCCTTTATGCCCTCGCAGAGGCCCCCTTTGCTCTCACAGAGCCCCCCATCCACATATAGGTCTCCCCATTCCATTCCCTCCCCTCTCCCCCCTCAGACCCCAGTCCCCTCGACATTCCCACCGCCTGCTCTCTCCTCTCCCACTCCTGGTACATTCACCTGGAACATTCACCTTTGGATATTGGGTAGCCCTCTGATGGCAAGTTGTTTTGCTTGCCATGTGTCTGATGGAGCTTTTTTGCTGTGTTGTGTGAAGGAGCCTCAGTTCATCAGGACTGAGTGATGTTCCAAGCGAAGATATCAAATCCCCTCATTTAAGAAACTGAATGCTTAGACAATTGTGAAGTTATTTGCCTGACCTTAATAATAACGTGCTCTGCACTGTAGTTTTTTGAGTTGTTTTGAAAACCTCTGTAAAAACAAGAAGGCTGTGGGTGAGCACAAGCTCAAGCCAGGGGTGATGCTGCATGCAACATTAAGAAATAAAAGAAAATATGTATGCATTTTAGTTTTTGTAGAGCTGGGACCATTTAATATGCAAAGTGTTGGTGAGATACAATCCTCAGTGATATTTACAGGTTTGATTGCTTGTAAACAGGATGAGATATTTCTTTTTACAAAAAAAAAAATCAGTAGGATTTGCACATGGCTTTGGGACTTCCCTGAGGGCTCAGAGACAGCAATAACTGCTAATTCAAAAGGTCCCAACCAGGCTTTCTTCAGGAAGGAGTCTGGCTAAGTGTGAGGAAACCTGAAGTGATCTTTGGGTTAGGGGTATTGGCTTCTCACACTTAGGTTTGGGAAGCCACAGTCTAGTTCCATACAGAAAGTCAAGGTTTTCTTTCTAGCTCTTAAACATGCAGCTTTGAAGGTTTATTATGATTTCCCACTCCTGTGCCTTATTTCTCCTTTTTCGTAACATTTTCTAATCTTTTTAGCTACTCTGTTTAAGCAGATGGTCCTGAAGTCAATTTGATATATTAATATACTTCGCTTAGGACCATATCAAATACTGCCTCCCAAATTCTTCTCTGCTGAGGGAACGTGAAGGAGAAATCTTTAAACTTTCTGGGTCCATAAAACTGGCTTCAGAACGCATTGAAGAAATTATTTCATTTCCTGGTGTTTCAGATGTTTGGAGAAAACCTGTGGAGTATTTGACCTGTGTGATGGACAGTTCTGAGTCTTCCCCCAGTGGGATGACTCATGTTGGCTGTGAGGCATGTTCCTCTTGGAGTGTGGAGGATCAGCCCTGAGAGCTGATTCATCCATGATTCATGAGCCTGTGCATTTAGCCATTTTTCTTCATCAGTTCTTTTTTTCACAAGGCTGAATCTGGTGGCAGTAGCAATTACTGAATTTATCTCTGCCGGGACCTTGAGCCACCTCAGCAACACTGATAAAAGGTTATAGAAGTGTTTTTATTTACCAAAACCGATGCATGAGCTCAGGGTTCTGCTGTGGTGTGTTCTTAAAGGGGCATGGTGTATAAACTCCATAATTAGTGCTTTATGTAATAGTAGAAGGAAGGTAAATTTGTTTTCATTTATTTTGCAGAGACGTGAAATTTACTGTGTTTATGGAAATAAGGTGTTCAGAAACATGACATGGCAAAAGGCTGCCCAGTAATCTGTTAATTCTTTATTAATATATGGATAGTTTCAATGGCTAGTTATTATAACTCCAGAATAATAGCTGGAGTTCTAAGGAGGCACCCTGGATTTAGTGCCACTTTCTAAGATGCTTTAGTCACTACAGAAACCAGAAAGCAAAGCAGAGGAAACTTGAGCCCCTAGAAGGGTTTGTCACTTGCCTGCTTCGCTCTGCTCACCCCAGTCTTGTAGGTCCCCCAGACGGCCAAATTCTCTCATCTCTGTCATGTCAGAGGAGTCTTAGAGAGGAAAGGTTTAGCCTTGGGCACTGCCAGCTCTCCTCTTCTTGCATGAGACAGCTCTCCTTGGGCCCAGAGTATCTTCCCTCACTACAGCTTCAGGGAGGATAAACTGTGACTAAGCCGAAGTTTCCCCCTCAGGTGACCAGTCACACCCCTGTGGAATGAGGGAAGGATCATTCTGGTCTGTCGAGATGTGGGTCACTGCCACCAGATGAATTGCTTCCTGGCAGTTCTGCAACGTGTGTAGGGATGAGGGGGATGGATGCTGGCCAGCTGCTCCTCTCAGGGAGTGTTACCAGCCTGACAGAGCTGCAGGCTGTGGGGAGGTGCTTTACTGCTGTCTGAGTTCGGAAAGAAGAGGAAAAGGGGCACGTGTGTGTGCCCAGAGCAACCGCAGGGCTGTGACAGGAGCAAGAGGCACCACCTCCCGGGCTGAGGGGACTCGGGGCTGCGCTGGGAGGGAGGGCCTTTCTGGGCGAGTTGCATGATTCAGACAGAATTCCCTGCTGCCTGAAATGATGTTTATTTTAGTGTTAAACCAGCCAAGAACTGTAGGTTGTCCTTGATTCTGTCTCCCTACTTCAAATAAATGCAGGGATTGAAGGGGAATTTACTTGATGATGTTTTCCTCTTTCTCCTTACATATTTATATTCTTTGAAATTAATCTCCTCTCTGCCTCACGAGGTGGTAGAGTGAGATTGATCTTGTTTAATTTTACACATTTATATTTGAGCTGCTTGTGTGATCACCTTACCATCAATAGAGAGAAAATAAAATTTATAAAATTTAAACTGTCTGACCAATTTTGGACACTGACCTTAGCATCATGTGTGTTGCACCTAAAGATTTTATGCTCTGCGCTGTGCATGGCTCAAATTTAGATTAGAGGAATCTCACCTTTAGGACTGATTTACTGAGCCTTTCCCAAAAAGGGAAAAAGCCAAAAATGCTTCCATCAAGCCAGAGAAGTTTTACCAGAGGAATATTAAGAGAAGCAGGTTTGAGACAACAGTCTCAAGGCAGGAACAGCGAGGAAGAGAGGGTGGTTAATAATTTAACTGTTCCTTCAGTTGGCAGTGTTTGGAAACAATTGGAATTTCCAGAACTAAATACACAAATCTCCAGAGGTTTTGGTAGACCCAAACCAAGGCTGTAGCAAAGTCAGGATTTCTGTGCACTGATGCATGTGAAGTAGTAGTGGAGTTTAGTTTATTTATAAAGCTCTAGTGTTTCCAAGGAAGGGTTTGAGCCGTTTGCCTGGGAGGATTGCTGAGTCTGGTTTTAATAGAGAGAAATCTTCCTGTTCTGATGATCCTGGGGGTGCAGGTTTGTAAGCTGGAACAGCACTGTGTTTCCCCAGGAATGGCAGTATTGGTTGCACACACACACCATGCCTAAAGCTTTCCCAGTAAGGATCTGAGCAGACTGGACAGAAGCTTGGGGTTTTTTCTAGAGAGCAAGAGAAAATGGTTTTAATGTCTACAGCAGTAGACGGCAGCAAATATTTTTATGGAGTTCCTCACTTCTGTATTCAAAATTTATTAAAATGGCTGTTGTGAGGCCGTACACATTTTGGCCAAATTGAGTTGCAGTGTGATGAGGTCTCTGAGTAAAGGCTGGATATGTTCATCTGCATAAGCATGTTTACAGCTGCATTCACTGCACTGCTTTTCTCTGGTCTGGCCCCATCTTGCCAAGTCATTTTGAAGTCCATATGGGATATCTTTTATTTGGTTTAACTTTTTACATTTTTGGGTTTGGTTTTTTTTCCAAATTCATAGCTCGATAGATAGTGAATTTTTCAGATCTCATATTTTATGAAGCAGAAAAGGTACTTTTTAATTTGTCAAAACAAAGCTGCAATTTCAATATTTTGTAGAGATACTGTTTTACAAGCCTTTAATTTGTGTACTCAGGTGTACCTGAATACTGTTTTTGAATCTAGGACATCTGGCTTTCAAGGGTGTGTAGAGTATTTTGAGATAATCCATTGATGTTTCTTTCAGAAAGAGATTCATATATGTTTTATTCTGGCTTTTTTAAAGGATTCTGTGGGCCCTTGGTGTTCCTGTGCTTGCAGAATGAAAAAACTTGGAAAATAAAGCCTTGATATTAGAAATTCGTCATAGTTCTGCCAAATGATTTGAGGGAGAGCAGACCTAGAAAATACAGTAACTTCAGTAAAGAAGAGTATCAGAACATTCCTGCTTCTGATACAGTGATATCTTTCTGCATCATTAAATAGTTTGCTTGGTCATACAGCAAATTTCTGAATTCCTGATCTATGAAACAAAACAAAAAATAACCCCCCAGACAATGTGGAAGATCTGTGCAGATCTGGGCTCGCTGAAGCTTCTCAGTTTCTGGAAACCAGATCGCTGATGCCTTTTGTGCTTGAGACTCTCTTAAATACCACATTGGTCTGGTTTTCACCTGCATCTTGCACTAGTCAGACAGCAATCAAACTCCTTTCACTTCAAGGAAATGGTACTGGATTTAAAGAAATCTACGATTAGAGCCAGATTTGACCCATCTGAGTAATCCAGGACATTCTTAGTTGTGAATGAAAGTGTACAGAGATCTCATGCACTGGTGGCCATGCACAGTGCAAATAAAGCACATCAGTAACAGGTGTGGGTTTGTGTGTGGGCTGCTCTTTGGCAGGATCGGATGCCAGGTCTGTTTTGAAGGCAGAGAGGTACCTGTTCATCTGGTTGGGGGGTGGTGAAAACTGGGGGAACTTTTTTTCTCCTTAGTATGGTCTCAAATCTGAAACAACAGGGAATGAAAAATGCCTGTCCTGGGGGTGCCTGGGAACAGGGTGTCACCTGAGTGGGACCAGTGTCACTGTGCTGGGGAGGTGGCAGCTGCCCTGGGCTCACATCCTGCCTGTGGCCTCGGGCGCACTCACTGAGAGGGAAGGAAAGGTGATATTGGGGAATACCTGGTGGGATTGATGTATTGAGGATGTACTGTGTAATATGGCCAGTTTGGAAGTATAACATGGGTTCAAATGAAGCTGTTAGTTTAAAGAACTTCCAGTCAATAAGGTGACATTCCAGCCCATGAAAAGGTAAGGCTTTTTGCCAGGGCTAACTATGCCTGGTTCCTTGGTTTGCAGAATAAGTGTGGCAAGCCTTTTAATGCTGACTTCTTTTGTTTGTGTTTTCTGGCTTGGGACGAAGTATTTAATCAGTCTGTTATAGATGACTTGTTGGTTTCAAATCATTTGAATTTATCCAGTGTTTTTCCCCCTAGGGACTCTACAAACGAAACTACTGCACACTCAGATGCTGGCAGTGAGCTTGAAGAAGCAGAAGTCAAAGGAAAAAGAAAAAGGGGCCGTCCTGGCAGGCCTCCAGTATGTGTAATTTAGTTTTGCTTTGTTATGCATCTATTTAAAATTGACTGCAAACTCTTTTTCAACTGATCATCTTGTGGTCACATAAATAGGATTTTAGTGAATTCTATGTCAAACTTTATGAAGATTTGGAGTATGAAATATTTATCAGATGATATGCAAACAATGTTTGGAATGTTTAAAAAGGGACATAAAAATGATCTCATAATAGCTATTAATTTTTCTTTTGCTAGCTGCTCACATGAACATTGCAGTTTTGATTTTAGTGTGATATTACAACGTTCTTGCAGACATGAGAACATCCTCAATAAGCACAGCCACACTGTTTGAAAGTTGTGATGAATCATCCGACAGGTGACATTTGAGCCATCCTTTCAGTAAATGATAATCTGTTAATGGGAATGGAAGAGTTACAGCATAATATTAACTGGGTGCCTCAAAAAATCTACTGACGTATCTTAAAAAGGAATGTAATTGCCATAAGCTGCATCTTACCTATAGCTCGGGAGGCTCAAACCTGTTCTCTGGTGTAGTGCAGGTGAGGATGTTGTGTCTGCTGGGGAGGACCTGCTGCTTTGCAGGAGTCTTTGCCCACTCTTGGCCCATGAATAGGAACATAGAGAGACAGTTCCCCATTATACAGGGTATTTAAGGAAGCCTCTTCTATTTTCATTTATTTTATAAAATAGCCAGTTTGTTGGAAAACAAAAGGGAAGTTCTGTGTGTCATGTTGTTCTTCATCTTCGTTCTTGAAGAGCTTCCATCCTAAGTCTTAAGTCTTTCATGTGGGCTGCTGAGGCCTAAAGACTGGACAGAACCTTGTGTTCCCTTCCAGTGCTCTGGCCAAGCTGAAGCCAATGCCTCCTTAGTGTTGGGTTTCAGTTTGCATCAGGCTCTGGGCTTGCTTGGGGAGCCAGCATTTTAACTCCTGGGCTTTTCTGGGCACATTGTTTTCCTTTTTGAAAGGTTTTGAACCGTGTCCTACAGTGCAAATATTCATCATCAGATGGATGGGTTTGCTGATGAACATGGAGCTTCCTTACAGGACACTTTAAAGCAGCCTGTAAAGAGAACAGCTCACCTGTTCATATAGCTTGTAACAAAGGGCAAAGTCAAAAATTATCTTACCAATAGCTCATTAGTAAGTTTATGGGGGTTTGCAGGTCTAAGGAAAAAACCAGGCTGGCGCAACCTGATTGCTAACCCAGAAGGTCATCAGAATGTAGGAACTGAAGTTACAGCTACACAAGTGGTGTTTTGTACCCAGCACACATTCACTGGAAGGGAAAGAGGAATGTCTCATCCCTCTATTTCAGTTTATTGGTAGCTCCTATGGGAACATTCACTGAAACACTCTATTGGTCCTGCTCTCAGGTTTCTACAGGAGGAATTGCTCATTATGCTCAGAGCAACTCCAGGCTCATAAAGTGCATGATTGTAAAGTGATGAAGATGCAGAGGGAGCAGCCATTGCTTCATCCACATCATCCAGGGTGATGTGGCTGTGAGCTGCCTGGTGCTGCTCAGGAACAAGACTTGGGGGTTGTCAGAGGTGATTTGGTAAAAGCATCATCTTAATGCTCATTAGGGATAAAAAAACCCCAAATCCAGTCTTAAAACTTGGAAGAAGAAAATAGAGAATAAAACAAATACGGTGTCCTTTATAACACTGTGGTTTGCCAAAATTTGGAATAATTTGCACTGTTCTACCTTCTATTCCCCTCTTGACCTCCACCTTGAAATCTCAAGGAAGAGTATATTAGGACTGGAAGAACTTCTAGCTTGGAAAACCAATAGTGATGAGTCATGGAATGGGAGGGACCTCAGGAGGTCTCCTTGCAACCTCCTGCTCAGAGCAGGGTCAGCTTTAGGATCAGACCACATTGCTTGTGGCTTGTCCAGTTTGGTCCTGAAAGCCACCAAAACTGGAGACTGCCTCTCTCAACTACTTGTTTCATTTCATTTCATTTCATTTCATTTCATTTCATTTCATTTCATGATACATGTCTTCCTTGGTTCTTCTACAAAAAAAAAATGCCCAGAAAGCCACTCAATGTCTAATATCCTTGAGGAGAAATGCAAACACCTTGGAAAGGCCAATGTAGGCAATTAAATGTACAGTGTTATTTCATGTTAAGTCATGGTGTTAGTGACTGACTTAGTGGTTTTGCAAACATTGTGTTGCACTTCCCTTCCTCCTCCACATTCTCACCTCTCCATGTTGCCAACTATCCCCTTCCCTCAGGTGAATTGCCTGGTTCTTACACTTTTTCCCCTCCTTTGCCATCTACTAATGTGATTTTTGTTTCCTCTACAGGTACCACCTACCTTTACTCTCAGATGTGAAGCATATTAAAGTATTTAATTAAATTCAGAGATGCTTCTGTCAATTGATACTCAGTTTTGATGATTTTCATTTCTGTTACTGACCTAAAGGAAGGGGGTTTTGCCCAAAGGCTCTTCTGGGGTTTGTGGCTGTACTTTTTTTTAACTAACTACAATATTATGGTCTAATAAGATTTGATCTACCTCTGTAAATGCTGATTTGCTGATGTCCTTAGGCCATCAGAGCTACAGTGGCCCATCTGCCGTAAACATTGACTTCTTTAGGAAAGGGAATTTACTCCTCTGTGTAGCATCATGGTTCTATTACAGAGCTGCACACAATGTACTCCTTTAAATATGTTTCTATTTTAAGCAGATTTCTGCTGTAGTGTTACAGAATGAGCTTGACCTTTTATCAGAAAGATTACTACTAGAGGATTTTCCAGACTGTTTTTCAGAGAAAGGTTTTCCTCTTTGCAGATCTAAGGCTTTTGTAAGAAGATGGTGCTCATTTGAATAGTTGCCCCTTGCAGCAAATACCTCTTCAGTTCATAATGAAACTTTCCCGTCCTGAAATACTTGTAACTAGCTGATCTGTAAGATCCCTTTCAACCCATGTCATTCCATTTTAAAACACTGCTTTTCAAGTGGCCCCTCCACTTCTGTGGGACTGTTATAGTGAGTGCTTGACTGAGTAGACCTGACAGTTTGCAAAGAGATTGAGTGTACTGGTCTTTCAGAATAGCTCTCAGAATCCAACCTGACTGTCCTGAGTTCACAGCCCTCGCTGGGAATTCAGCAGGAGTTCACTGTGTCCTGTTCCAGCATTGCTGGTGGCTGAGGCCATTGCCCGCATCCCCTTCCAAACATCTTGTGCACCTGTGGAGTGACTGGCCAAGGGGTGAATCTGTCCAGGCAGCTGGGATATTTTGGTGTGTGTTTTTGTGGTGCTGTATGTGAGGATCCCACCTGCATATATATTTAGTGAATTCTGTGAGCTGTATTTAAGGAGTGACCTATAAAGGTGCTCTTGTTGAAGTTCCTGAGTAACACTGGCCCAAATGCCCTTTCTGTCTGCTGTGACTGAAATACTTGGGTATGGGTGTGCTCTCCTCTTCTGGGTAGGGGATTTGAAAGCCCAAGGGCTTATGATGCAGTGCAGTGTTCACATTAATGAGCTCAGGCTCAGGTCAGTTATTTGTCTGTCCTTTTTGTCACCTCTCTTGGATCAACACTGTTCAGCATTGTTGGCATGCTTTATTTTAGCCTACCTGGCCTTACCTTCCCAGGAGCTCAGAATAGCTTGGCTCAAACCTCAGCTGTTCAGGGTTGAGGGAGTGAGAGATCCCTGGCTGTGTTTCAGCTTTGGAGTGGGAGTAGACAGATTCAGCCTTTGTAACTCAGAGCACAAGCAGAGACATCAGTGTGTCTGTTCCAGAGGTGGCAGTTCAGAGATCTCTGCTGGTGTCTCTGTCATCCCATACTCGGGGCCACAGTGTGTCTTTCTCCAGTTAAGGCAAGATGGAACAAGGCCCTGCTGATCCTTGGTCCCTGGAGCAAGCTGTACAGTTTTGCTTCCAGGTCCTTCTGTAGTTTTTGGTATGGAGGAGACAGACCACACTGCCTTATCTTTGCGTTCACAGGGGAAGTTTCAGCTTTGCTGCAGACTCCTGGCCTTATTTAAGCTTGTAGCAGAGATGTTAGAGCAGAAGATTGAGTTCTGCTTCTCGTTCCAAATCCTACTTGTCCTGATTAATAACAGGGAGGAATCCTCTTGGAAGAATTTCTTCTCATAGCAGTGGAGGTTTGTGGTTTGGTGTGATTTACATCAGTGTCCTGTTTCAGCTTGCTTGCCTGTCCCTGAAACTGAAGTGAGTCTGTAATTCAGTAGAAATGCAGTGCATGTAGAGCATCAACAGGAAGACTTATCTGTCCTCCTGCCTGTGGCTTCCTGGTGGAGAAATCCTAACAGCATTAGAAGTTTTCCTTTTAAGCTTTTTTTAAAATTATTTTTTTATTCTTGGCAATCTGTTCTTAGTTTTTCTGGGGTAGTAGTCTTTATTTGGTAGCAATTGCCTCAGCTAGAAGAATTGAAGTGCTTCAAGAATTTATAGCAGACTCCTTGATTCTTTAGGTGACTTAGAACTCTTGATAGATTTTTACATAGGGGTGGAAAATAGCCCCACCACGCCCAAAGCTGCCTGTGCTGGGTTTTTGTTCAGAACTGGAAGTGCTGCAGCTGGAGCAGCTCTCTACACTCTGCAGCTTGGGGGTCCTGTGTCTGCCTTTATTTGCAGGATGAGGCTTTTCACAGGGAGCACCTTGTTTGGTTCTATGACCAAAAAATCCCAGAGAGTGACCCTTTAAATCCAGGATGACTGTGATGGTGGCACAAAGTGTGCCATGGGGTTTTTTAATCAGGATTAATTCAGAGAGAGCCCAGAGATTACCACTCTTCCACTTAACATGAAGTTATAACACAGAGGCCTCTCAAGAGGCTGATGCCTTGGAGAGGCAAGTTCTTCAGTCTTACTCTAGTGGAGGCCAAAATGCTTCATCCATCTATCTTGAGTAATGGGTATCTATTGCTTTAAATTACTTACAGTGTGAATGCACATACAGGCCATCATTTTACAGTGGCACTTTAGGTGGAGTTACTGACCTGTAATGCTTTCACTGTCTTTATTTCTTCACGAAGTGCATCAGATCAACTTGGGGGATGTTAATAAAAAATGTTAAGCCACTTTTATTTTGTTTTTTGGTAGTGTGCGAATTAACTTTCACTGTATTTCTTGATTTTACAAATGGAGGTCACTATTTTTTCTTCAGAAGCATTTTGAAGACATGAAAAGTATTATTACAACATTCTGAATTGCCATTGTTTTAGTTTAATTTCAGGCAAGGGAAGTATTTTGCTTCCTGTTTGCCTCAGTTTAAGCCTTAAAGCAGCAGGTGAGTTGTGTGGCATCAATGTGGCCATTTTAGAGTTGCTCCTGGAGCATGGTCTGGAACTCCTGAGTTTCCTGATACAGGTGTGTATAAACCCTCAGCTTTGGTTGCTGGCAGTTGAATGTACTTCACAGACATGAAAAATCATCAATGATTCCTGTTTTCCTTTGGCACCTCAGTCCTTTTTCACACCACACCAGCCCGACTGTCCTGCGTCCGAGTGACAGCACAGATGTGACTGCTGCAGGCTCACAGCTCCAAGCAGCACCTTTCTTGGGGTGGGATTAGAAAGCCTCAAGCATTCCTGCCTTGTCAGGCTGCTTTATCCTTCCCTCTGGTAGTCCTAATGTTGGCTCTGCCGTTGCAGCAGATGCCTGGATTCTGGAGGTGTTTCTGAGGATTTATGAGTACATTTAGATATGGCATTGCTAACAAGCTCATCTTTTCCAGAGCTTTTCAGAGATCCCTCCCCCTCAAACAGGAGAAAAGTCAGTTTTGAGTCTGGAAAACAATCACCATCACAGGATTCTGACAGACCGGTGCTTGAAAACGGAAGTCCCAAAGATGTCTGACTGTCAATGTAAGGGGGCTTTAGGCAGGAACTTTCTGGCTGCAGGAGATGTAAAGGGACATAGAATAACCACAATTACACTCCTGTTACGTCACAGACGTTCTGTTTTTCCTGTATCTTGATGAGCATTGGTGGATCTTCACAGAGATCTGCTACAAATTCACTCTGATCTTATGAAACATGTCATTTTACACCAGTCAGTGATGGTCTAACGGGTTTACTGGAGCCACACTCATCCTTGGGCAGGGCTGTTTCTGTGTAGAAGCTCTTCCTGGTTGGGGTTTATTTTGTGTTGAGCTGAAGGATCACCCTTTTGTGAGTGCAGGTGTCTTTTCTAGGATGCAGGGCTACCTCTTTCTGGCATCCTCAGTTTTAGATTCATGGCTTGACTTTGCCACTCCATTTCCAGGAGCACCTACCTCTGCAGATACCCCACAGGTCTTCCACGTCATGAGTGAGTCCTCTTAGTGCTTCTGTGGATGTCACAGTCCCTGCTTTTCCTTCACTTGCTTCAGTGGTGTTGGATGTCTCCATGCTGGGATAGAGTCATAGAATAATAGGTTGGAAGGGACCTCAAGAATCATCTGGGTCATCTGGATTTCAAGGATCATCCAACCTTTCTTGGCAAAAGCACATCTAGAAAAGATAGCCCAGCACCCTGTCCAGCTGAGTGTGAGGTGTCCAGTGATGAGGAACCCACTGCTTGGTCCCACTGTGAAAAATTTTCCTTTTGAAATAGGGTTTCCTACTGAACTTTGTGCTCAGGGGCAGGAGCCTGTACAAAGCCCAGACATGTCAACATGGCCTAAAAACTTTATTGCAGTGCAATATGGGGGCACTGCAAATAATGTTTGACAAGGCATTGTCGTGCTGTATGTTAATGAATAAGGTAATGCCATGTGCTTTGTGCTTGCAAAGCTTTAGAGTAACAGGCAGTTCTAGTTTTGGATTTGCTTCAGTTTCTAGCAGAAGATCCTTTGCTTGTTTTGTCTCAGGAGGCAGGATTCAATACAGATCCTGCATCTGGATTTAGGTGCCCCAGCTTAGATGCAGAATGGTTTTTGTTAAATATATGACTTGTTTTCTCCACTATGAGAGATGTTCAGATTGTCAGAAGAAAAACTGTACCAGAGAGAAGTGGCCTCAATAATGTATCTGTTGTTAATTCAGGGCCAGGATGCTGAGGTACTTACCTGGGCTCGAGGAATCTGGCTTTGCCCTTCAGGTAGTCAGAAGCACATCTGTCAGTTATTTCTCTACCTCTTCTGGGGACTCAGTGGTGTTCTCAGCCTCCCAGTTCAAACTGTGAGTCTTAGTCAAAGCACCTCCCTTTTCCCAGGATACCTGACAGAAGGGGAATTGAAACTGGGCATTTACACGTGCAGTGATTGCTCATTCTGAGCCTGTGCACTGCTCCACAGCACTCCTGCTCAGGCCCTCAAGCAGGTGACCTTTCTCATTGCTTTCCACTGACAGGGTAACTTTGTGGGTGTGCCTTTCACATCCATCTCTCACCTCATTTCCCTTCATCCTTGCAGTGTTTAATGCCTCCCTTTGAATTACATGTTGAGAAAAATTGAGTGTAGAGGGGCTTGCATTAGTGCATCGACCTGCACTCCTGCTTTCATTTAGCAGTACTTGTATCTAGTTGAGGTGCTGTCACCCAGACTGAATAAGCACGTGGATTATATATCTCCAAAGAGTCAATTTACTTCTAATTCTCTGCCATTTTATTAAATAGTATCATGTGTCTCCTCTGAGCTTGTTAGAGCTCAAACATTTCCTGCGTTGATAACATTCTTGCTGGTACAGGCAGCTTTGCACATGTTTAAAAATTCATTGAGGGAGATACTCTTTTGATACTAAGTGCAAATGTTATCCAAAAAACTTCTGAGATTGTACCATTATTTTAAGCTTGCCAGCTTACATTTCTCTGCAAGCCCTTAACTGAGTATTTGCAAGAGGCAGTTGCACTCTGCCTTGGCCTTCCTTCAGCTCTCTGTCCCCCAGCAGGGCTCCCTTGGAAAGCTGGACTGCAGGGCTGTCTTCTGCCAGCTCCCTGCCAGAGATTAGATCCTCTCCCCTGAAGGAAAAGTCTTAATGTGTCTACATTGGAATATGCAACTGAAAATGTTGACTTTGTGTTCTTTACTAAAAGCTTTAATAGCAGCTTGGCTGACGGCGTGCTGGTAAATGCTACCCATGAGGGTATTGTCCTAAATGTAAGCTTTAACTTGCTCATGTATGGTCTTCCTTAAAATAATTCCTCAAAATAGCTTCATTGTTCTGTGTAAAACAGCAGCTTTTGCTTTTTTTCTGCCTCACAGAAAGGAGGAGAAATAGAATACGGAAGTAAAAAAATCTGATGTCGTTTTCCCCAGAATTTTTTTTGCTTCTGTTTCACAAGTGACAAATTCAAATCAAACTGTTCAGAAGGTGAATCCTTGGAAGTGGTATCTATACCACTGGTAAAAAGGTTGAAGAATCTAGAGGAACTTTGCATTAAATAATTTAGATTCACAGGGAAAATGTTTCAACTCATAAAATTTTGAAGCAAGGGGCTATTACGATGATCTGGCTGTGATGATCAGTAAATCTGGCTGTACAAATCCAGTGATCTGTGTTGAAGAGCTGACTGCATACACAGTTTCTTATGAAAGTTACATAAAAATGAAAATACAGAAAATTAATGTTAATTTGACCAGTTTATTTTTAATAACTTGCTGTCTTTATTGTCTTACAAAGATCACTAGTTACTCTAAAAGTTTGTGTTCTTGACTTCATCTGTGTTGTGTGAAACTCATGTGGGTATTGACATGACCTGGTAGTCCATCACTGGGAGTTCACCACTACTTACCCTGACATGGCAGTGGCTGTTAAGTTGTTCCTCAGCGACTGGTGACAAATGAAGATGTGTGTGCCTGAGTGGGTGAAGCCCTGAGCAGCCTGGTGGCATTGCCAGCTGCCCCTGCGGTGGGCAGGAGACCAGGCTGCAGACTGGGCAGCTCCCTCCCAGCCTGGTTTATCCTGTGGTACTTACATATATGTGTGTAAATGTGTAATACTTATGTAAACTTTGTAAAGAGGCCGTGGGTGGTGTCAGATCTGCTATAATAAACTTTCCCTGTGCTGGTTTTCTTTGCCCAGTCTGCCACGAAGAAGCCGCGCAAGTCTCCGGCAGACAAGGGCCGGCCCGAGCCCGGAGCCCGCGGGGCCAGCCGGGGCAGAGCCAATGGGCACCCGCAGCAGAACGGAGAGGGGGACCCTGTCACTTTGTTCGAGGTGGTTAAGCTGGGGAAGAGTGCTATGCAGGTAAGGCACCTCCTCATGTCACCCCTCCCACTCTGTGTCCTGACAGCAGGGCTTCGGTCTGAGCTAAGCTCTTGGAATCGTGTTTTCTCATGACTGTTGCTCCAATAGACTGTGTGTTAAAGTGTGGGACAGAATGGGCTTGCACTGAGGTCGACCCTGAGATTAGCTCAGTTGGTTAAAAAACTTGGTTGTAATAATGCCAAGGTCATGAGTTCAATCCCCTATGTGGGCCCATTGACTTGAGAGATGGACTTGATGATCCTTGTGGGTTCCTTCCAACTCAGAATAGTCTGTGGTTCTGATTCTGTGACTGCTCCATGTGCTTCTGAAGCACGAGAGACAGATCACAGAGTCATGTATTTCAAGTTCTCCATTATTTTGTTCATTGCTTCCAAATTAAAAATACTGTAACTATTAAGCAGTGCCTTAAAGAATATCCTGGAATCAGTTTTATTGGAGGAAAAGGTATAACACGTTAGTTATGGATCCAGGGCCGTTTTTGTTCACTTGTGTTTTCAGGAACACCTGCTGGCACGAGCAGTTTGGAGTGCTTTGCACTGCAGTTTGCATTCTTCTGCTGTCCCACCAGAACTGCAGATGGAGGCTGAAGTAGTGGCCCAGACTTCCTCTGAGGGAAAACATGGGCACATCCTAAGGCGACTTTGCCATTGTAAAATAAATCAGATAGTTGTAGTGAACAGCCTCTGGAAATGTTTCTCACTCTCTTTATGTTCAGAAGTCGTACAGGATCTATGGGACAGATGAGTCCACCTCAAGAGCCTGCAGAAATGATTGGTTTTGACAGTGTTGTGTGTTTTTAGCAAAGCTACTGTGCTGCAGCCACTGGTTTTGGCACTCAGAGGAGAGACAGGGGGCCCAAAACACGGATCAGCCGGTCCACTGCAAAGCCAACAGTCCTTCCTACTGAAGGATTGTTCAAGCCAACCTCCTTTACTTCACATTTCAACAAAACAGGAGTTTCAGCACCAAAACAAACTGATCGTGCCCAAGATGAGAAAATTAAAATTTGGGAAATAAGGCATCAAGTCCCATTTTCAATTAAAGTCGGGTCTGATTAACTCCTAAAGGAATTGAGTGTTCCAAGTGAGTGAAAGCTGTTGAAAATCTTCTCTCAGTATGAAATCTGTAGAAGGTCTGAGATGTAATTTTAAGGAAGTAATAAACAGGAAGAAAATGAGACTTCCTTTTAATCATAGTTTCTTTATTTACACTTATTCAGGATTGACCTTCTTATCTAGTAGGTGAAGACAGAACAAATTTACTCCTCACAAATCTACAGATTCCTTGTGCCTTTTTTTTTCTACATCAGAGCTTCCAACTTTGCTTGGTTTGTAACACTTTGAAATTTTGTTTTTGGCCAGAGTTGAGGAAACATCTGGAGTCTGTTTTCTGGTTTTACTGTGGTACAGAACATACAATATACTTTATATAGTATGTTTGTCTTAAGAGTTACTGATGTTTGCAGGAGCCAAATGGAAAGCTGTGGGTGATTGCTTTGATATTTGATGACTCTGTGTGTCTGTGTGTGTGTGTGTGTGTGTGTGTGTGTGTGTTTGTGCATGAATTGACTCTGATAGGTTTCATCTCTTCCAAAGGACATGCCCTAGAAATCTTCTGCAGATGAAACTCTGAAAAAGAAATTGTCTGCATGTTTGTATTAAGAAACCTTTGCAATTCAAATGCAGAGGAATTGTTTTGAGAAATGGGGTACTTGTATGTGCATATGTAGATGGATGTGTCTGTATATTTGAGTGTATGTGCAGGTGCCACACATGGTTAAACTGTGCCAGGCTGCAGGGAGGAGGGAGCAGGAGACAGCACATTCCCAGCAGTGCAGAAATTATATGCAAACAGTAAAGGAATTGGCAAGTGTATTTGTAGGCTTGGGATGCAAACAGGTATGAATGAGCCATCATTTCAAAAATTTACTGTTGGTAAAATATTAAGAAAAATAAAGAAAACCTATAGTAGGAAAGAGAATGCAATTAAACTATGAGTTAATATTTTTAACTTGCATTTCTGGAGAATAATCTCATGTAAACCCAAGGTTTTATAAACCAAACTTATTAGTGTCTTTATACTTGTGTTTTTCTGTAATAGCTTAGGGATTTTGATGTAGGATTGCTTGGCGTTTTTGGTTTTCATAGTTTTTATGCAGGTTTTTTGTGGTCAATTTTAGCAATTTTGTCAGTATTCCAATTTTTAAACAAGTGCCATGTATTTGTACTTGTCAGAACCTATTGTTTCTCAATATTTAGTTATTTCCCTGTAATATGAACGTTCATTTTGTTTTTTTTTTACTGCTCCCATGTTTTCTTCCAGCAATGAAAACCCAGGAAAACTCCATCAATATATTCTGAGATTACATGGGAATTGTGTGCTTTCATTTCTAATCTCTCTGCTCCTGCTGCTTGCTCTCAGGATTTATTTTATTTGTTACATTGCCCTGGCTTTGTGATGCTTACTCATGGAACTCTGTGGCTGAATTCAATTCCCACTTGTTTTAAGCTTCTGCTCTCCTTTGGTTCCTATAGAAGGATTCATTTACTATTTCTCCTCAGTCTTATTGGTGTTTCCTTCTTCCAGGGGCACAAAGTCAGGTTAATATTTTGTATTTCCAGTGTACTTAACGTCAGGGCTGCTTTTTGCATGAAGTCTTTGCCTCTGTCACTCAGTGCTAGTTGTGTTGGTGCTGAGTCTCATTTGAACTCTAACTGTATTTGATACCTACACTAAGTTGGTGTCTGATTGTTGTCAGTGGTTCCAGTTTGCTCTGTAACCCTCTGTACAGTTAGTTGTCTTCTGCTGTGTGTGTGTGGTGTGACAGGACCTGCTGCTCCTGTTTTCTGCAGGGACATTTTTCAGTTTTCCTCCACTAAAACTGTTCATAGAATGTTTTTAGACTGGGTTTTATATTTTCTTATGCAAACATGGTACTCTCCTGCTTTTTGTCATTTGTCTCTTTCATTTATTTAATTTTTCCTTCAATAATTTTATGGAGGCAACTGCATTTCCTCACTCACCCTCCATAGGCAGAATGGGCTGTATCAGCATTTCTCATGAGCTGAACTGCCTGAGTTTACACTGGTGAGAATGAAGGCTTGGGAGAACCTCCACCACTCCTGCTGAGCCCCCAGGCAAAAGCTGAAACCTTCACAGGCACTTCTGCTTTGGTCTCTGTCCCTGGTGTCAAACTGCCAATGAACTAAAGATCTGATGATTCCAGGTTTTGTTTAGGCCTCAGACCGGAAATTCCTCCTAAGTCAGTTATGACCAATTTTCTCTAATGAAGTTTGTACTTCTGTTGGTCAAACCTAGCATAGAAATGTCCTGCTTTCTTGTGTTCTAAGGGAATTTATTTCCCCAGAACTTCACAGAATGGGGGATCAGGAATTCCAGGAGGTGTTCAGTGGGAGAACATGAGCAGGTCTCTGCCTCAATTCCTCTGGAACATGACGTGCATTGCAGTCACCCCTGACTGATGTGTGCAGCTCACTGCACATTGGAGGCTGATCTGGAAGGGAAATGTGCCCCCTCTGTCTGCACTCAGCCAGTGGAGGTCATCCTGGTGTTCATCAGACATGGCCCAGAGGAGAAGTGGCTCCATTATATGCCAGCAAGCATTTTAAGGCCTGTGTCTGAACAGAACTTTCTGGTGTGCTGAAATGGAGTTTTTCATTGTGCCACCAGTTCTTTGTTTCAGGAATGCACGTGGTTCCTCATGTTCTTGTCTGCAGACCTTGGCACATGGAGACCTTTGAGGTTCCCTCTCTGCGCAAGTACAGCTCTGTTTGGAGCACTGCATTCCCTGCCATGCAGAGAAGTTTTCTTGTTTCTCCTGTTTCAGTTCCCCAGGTTTGGTCACCTTTGCCTCTGCTGGGCTCACTGTTGGGCTCCTGCTCACAGTGCTACACTGGCCAGAGAGTCTGAGAGCAGGAACGTCAGGAGGCCTTTTCCCCTCTTCAGCTGACTGTCTGAAAGGGTTAAATATATTTTGATATTACTAATTTAAGGTATTTCTGAAACGTTAACAGTACTTTCAATATTACTTTCAATGCAGTACTGATTTTGAGTGTTTACCCACCTGTCTCTTGCGGACTGAGGTTCTACATGCAAAAACGAAGGGGATGCATCCTTAAAAATACACCTTTGATCTGCTGGAAATAGCATGGAGAAAATAAAGGAAGCACTGCCCCCCTTTAATCAGGGCTCTTTTTTGTCCTTTGTGTACTACATGTTAATGGTGTGGTTGCCACTTTCCCTTATCACAGTGTGTCAGGTTTGGATGCCATTTAGTCATGAACATCCGTTTCTGAAATGATTTTCTGGTTGGAATTCCTGGTACCTCCATCTTTTCTTCAGTCCTTTTGAGAGTTGATGATCTGCACGAGCAATGCTGACCCATCTTTCTTGTCACATTAATAAGGCATATTCATCCAGCTCCAGTAGTTCTTGTATTTTCTTAGTGCTCAGGGCAGGAGTGAGTGTGGTGCCCCTGAGGGCGAGGCTGCTCCTCACAGGGAGGGAGTTGATGGCAGAGTTTCTGCTTAGCTTTATCAGCCCTATCCTGTCACATCCTGCATGGATTAAGCTTTGCTTTCCCTGCTTCTCTTAACACCCCTGGAATTTCATCTCACAGTTATTTTAATCACATGATCATTATGCAATATAGGTAATCCCAATGTTCCTTTGCCCTTCCTTGTTATGTACCTGCTTTGATCTTGCACAAACTGCAGCTGCTGATCAAGAGATCAATCCCACCTTCTCCCACACCTCATGGGCTTTTTTACACCTTTCTTGTGTGTTTTGGTCACACCAAGAAATAGATACAACTAGAACCTGACACTGGTGGATTTTTTTCAGCTGGATAAGCTCCTTGATTCAGCTCATCTCTGGCAGCAGCTCCCACTTACTCATGATTAGAATGACGGTACAACCATATCCACCTCATGCAGGAGGAATTACATACATGTTTTTACATTTATACTTGAGATTAAAAACGTCAGAACAGCTGTTACTGGATTGTCCCAAAAATCCAATATTCTGTCTCTGACAGTGACAGTTGAGAAGGAGAGTAAGGGGATGAACAGGAATTTTTGGGAATTCTTCCACCACTGGCTGTTGGCAGCTCAGGTTGAATGTGGTGTCTGTGTTCTCACTGCCCTTAATGGCTTTCTCTTCCCCAAGTTTCTCTTCTCCCTACTAGAGGCCTGTTTTGCTGGGTCATATCTCTATGTCTGCCTCAGCTTCTGAAAGGAAGGTCTTGGAAGATTAGTAATGTACAAACATATGACATTAAGTATTATCCGTGTTTTTTGTGCTCAGGGCATGTTTTTGTGTCATTGTGCTTTGTTGTATTTTAACAGTGCTATATTCTCCCACTGGAAGGAAGGATGGGAACTTAGGGTTTCCCCACACTGTCTGAAGCTCCTTAGGAGTGAGTTTGCATTCTCTGAAGTTTACTGGGTAAAATGACTGCAGCTATTGTTGACATTTAAACTAGTATTTCCTTCTCATTTTGCCAGGTGGATTCCTTCTGCAGCCTAATCTTGCTTTGGTTTTGGTTGTATCCTACAGAATTAAAAGGAAACAAAATCCAATCTAGGTACACGTATCCATGGTTGTTACACTGGGAGCAATTCAGCCACCAAACCAAGCACTTATTAATTAGAAGGGTTTCCCTTAGTACCAGATGGATTTTTCTGCAGTTGTCATGAAGAGTTTATTTTCCCTTGTGAGGGAAGAAGATGTAAGGTGATTTTGCTGCTAATGTGAACACATGTGCCAGCAGTGCAGGGTGTAAAGCATTTGTACCTGAAAATACCCCTTATGTTTCAAACCAGAGGAGGCTTTTGCTCTCTGCAATGCTGCCATTTTTTGAAGTGTCTGGGGTGGTCTGTGAGCCCTTCACAAGTTGTGGAAAGGAACACGAATCGTGTCTTAACACATTGCTACGTCTCTTCTACTGGAACACCTGCATTTTATTTCTGCATTTCTCTGAGGATTTCTCCATTCTTCTCTTCAAGGCTGGAGTGGTTTTGGTGCTTTGTACCACCCCGAACCATCATGGCCATGACTGGCCCAGCTCAGACAGACACAGCCCACTGGAAAAGGTGTAACATCTCAGTTATGAGACACCAGCACATCCAAAAACTCTGCACACTGGTGGAAAATGTGCTTGGTGTGAGGCCTTGGCATGGTGAGGAACTACAGCCCTGAGCAGTGCAGTTCCTGTGATTTTAATGCAATTGGAAGGAGAATTTTTCCACTACCTTTTATGCACATCAGTGTAATGCCAGTTAAATTGTGCCATTCTAATACTCATAAGAGAACTAAGCGTTTTTTCTTTAAGTAGTATTTTTTCTCCCAAATGGCTCACTGTAAGGTGTTACACTGATTTCCCTGCATACTGATATTCTACTGCATAGAAATATGTGTTTACACAAAATGCCAAACAGAGATAACTGTAGGGAGGGTATAAATCCCTCAGTTTTATTTGGAATAAATACTTCTAGGATTGTATTCTTTCCCTCTCTGTGCATTAGGAAATAAAAAGTTATACCAGTAGACACAGCATAAAACAGATTTCCCCATCTTTGTTTATGACAAAAAATCAAGAAACAGGTACTGTTACCTTGAATTATTCTTTTTTAAAGAATAGAATAATTTTGGCTTGTCAGAAAGTGTTTATGATGTGTTAGCGAAGCGTGAACTCTTTCATAATTTAAAATTATCATCTTTAGAGGAAAAAGGATAAAATGCAGCTTCTCTGCCTACAGTTCTTTTTTATTAACCCTATATTAGGTTTTTCAGTGGGTGCTTATTAGATGTGCATCACTCATCTGACAGTGTAGTGGGCAATCTAAACTGCACACACTTTTCACATGCCAGGAACTACTTTATCCCAGTAACTGTGTGTGTAAGTACTCCAGACTTCACAGAATTTAATCTTAAAATACTTTTATTCTTTAAAAAATCCTTAAAATCTTAAAATTTTTCTGCAGAGTGTTGTAAATCTTTCACTGTTTGCCTTTATTTCCCTTGGTCCTTGTTTTCAACTAAGTTCTTCTTACTGTTACTGCTTATTTTCCACTTCTATTTGGGCTGCTGTTTATACAGTTAATTGAAATCTTTAATTTCACTGCCATTCGTTTTTTGTTTTAATAAGCTTTGCATTCCATTTGAGTAACTTTGGGCTTTTGGCAGACATTGTTAGCATCAGCTTGGATTTTTGGGTTTTTTCCTACCGTCCTGTAAACACACTGCAGACCATTCTGGAGTCATATTTTGTGTGTCACATTCACTGTAAATGAAGTGTGTTCATGATCAGTTGTCTGAAATGGCAAATTATTTCAATGTTCTTTATACTTGATTTGCCTTGGTTGGTTTACTGTTGGCTCAGATCTTGCATTTAACATGACTTCCTATATGATGTCATTTGTTTTCCCTTTTGTTAGTGGCACTGCTGCCAGATTGTTACTTCATTTAAATTGGGAAATAGCTTTTTTTTAAATCAACTTGCATTAGTATTTAGTGGGACTGTGCTAATTTACACGAGCTGGCAGAGTCTCCTCTACAGCTGCTCCCTCTGGTTCCTCCAGCGCTTAATGCTCCTAAATGTGGTAATGCTGTTGCACTGGAGGAGGATGAGATGGATTCAGAGCTGCAGAGCCTCCAGGAGGCAATAAGATAACTAGCTTCATTATTTCATTCATTGCAGCAGACTTGCTTTTACTGACAGTCTGAGCTGCTCGTGCTCTTCAGGACTATAAAATGCTCCTGTTTATCTTTGAGCAGACTTTGAGATGTCAAGGTCAATATTTCTGCAGGTTGATTGATTGGAAGATGTTTACTCACAATGTGGATCTATTCTGCTACTTGCTTGACTTTCTTTAAGCTTCTTACTTCTGTAGGGTTGCTTATTTGGCATATTCTTCAAATTGTGCTTGTAATTCCTAGAACAGGCTCACCAGAGAGTTCATTTCTGGGAGACTCTTGAAGGCTGTTGCAGGTTTTGGAAGATCTTTGTACTGACTATGTATTTGTAGCACACGTCGTCTGCCATTTGCAGGATATCTTGATTTTCCACTCAGTTCTCATAAGAATAGAAGCATTGTCAGACTAAAATAAAAAATGGGTAAGAGTCTTATTTTTGTTACAAGTACTTGTATGGCCTCGTTACGCTGACTGACCCAGAGCTGTGGTGCATCTCTGTGTGTATGTATAGAAGTGTACGTGCATATATGTTGAGATGTTTTCTGACAGCAGGGATTGGAAGAGGGTTGTTGGTGTTCCTGGAGTAATGTTGAGGCTTTGTCTGTGTAACTGAGCGTGTTGTCCAGGGAGCCTTTTCCTTATGCACGTGCCTTGGATTTGGTGAATCCCCAAAGCCTGGATCCCTGCCCCTGGGCAGGAGGCTGCAGCACATGTGCTGTGTGGCCTGTGCTTCAGGAAGGCTGAATTTATCATCTCTTTCGTGCACAGCATGAGAGCTCACATTTCCACTGACAAATCCATGCCCTCTGCTGCATCCGAGGGCAAAAACCTCTGGAAGCAGAGTGTGCCACCGGAGCAGCTCACACACTCACTGTCCAAGGGTTTGGGGGGGTGGGCAGCACAGCTCCTGGGGGCTTGGATTCGGGGGATGGAGCCTTTCCAAGGGGCTGCCTGGCCCTTCTCTGCTGCTGTGCTCACCTGTGCTTCACTCAGCATCCATCCTGTGTGGGATGGGTGACACGGAGGGGCCAGGGCAGATGTGTCTGGGCAGGGTGGCCACTTGTAGGTTGTTGCTCTTGGTTTATGTGTGACAAGCTCTTGAAATGAGGGGGATTGGCTGGAGATGGTAAACAAGATAAAGTATGCTTGGATGGTTGGCTGTAACCTGGGAGCTGCTGGTTAGAAATCCTTCTTTTTAATAGGAGTCCTTCTCTCTATGCATGTTTATGCAAAATAATTCCAGTTCTGGCAAGGACTGTGTGTTGCACCATTTGCTACACTGTTGCCTGTTGCCTGATTTCTGTTTTGCTCATATTCAACCTTTTTGCCTAGTATCTGGATTGGTGCTGTTGTGTCTTGGTGTAGTTGATGCTTGTCTCTCTTTAAGGTCCAATGTGTATAATTTTTATTTTTTCATCCTGTTTCCAGTTTTTATAGCACTTTTCTGTTACATGGGATGTCAACAGTTTGATTAAGTTCCAACTGTTGAAGCATATGTAGTCTGGCTTCATTATCTCCTGTTGCCTTAAACTGTAGTCTCTGACAAAATTAAGCAGCAAGTGTGCCAAGTGTGTGTGAGGGGCTGAGTGCTGTGGGTCTGTGGGTGTTACTTTGGGGATTAGTGATGCAGTGTATGCTCTGTGCTGATGCCACCAGCTCAGGTGCCTGCGTGGGACTGGCCACCTCAGCTCCTCAGACAGTCCCTGAGGTCTGCCTGGGGCAAACACAGGTGTTTGACACCTCACCTGGGCAGCACCTGCTGCAGGAGGGTGGGTTGTGCTGACAGCCCCACTGGATATTGCTTATACAGGTGTGTGAGTGTGTGCTCACACATGATCTTGAGTGTGAAGGGACTGAGGAGCTTGGGCATGTCACGTTAGGTCAGATGAATCCTGTGCTGGTTTCAAGGTAAACCAGCAGGAGAAATGAACTCAACACGAGAGAGATTATAAATCAGAGCTACAATT
>JAWWEV010000011.1:19302095-19335117 GCA_035583235.1 Hafferia zeledoni
GAATAGAGGGGGTAGAATACACGGCCTTGATCACCCCCACACAGTGCCAACTGGTCCCACCTGCTAAACTAGGACAATCCTAATACAGGGACCTGGACAGGCTGAGAGAAGGGCCAAATCCAACAGCATGGGGTTCAACAACAACCCCTGCAGCAGCACAGGCTGGGGACAGGGTGGCTGGAGAGGGGCCAGGCAGGAAGGGCCTGGAGGTGCTGTGACAGCAGCTGAGCACAGGCAGCCTGTGCCCAGGTGGCCAAGAAGGCCAGTGGCATCCTGGCCTGATTCAGAACCGTGTGGCAGCAGGACTAGGGCGGTGATCCTGCCCCTGGACTGGGCTCTGTCCTGTCCTGGGCCCCTCAGTTTGGGAACAATGTTGAGGTACAATGAGGCTGGTGAAGGGTCTGGAGCACAAGTCCTTTGAGGAGCAGCTGAGGGAGCTGGGGTTGAGGATCAGGGGAGACCTCATCACTCTGTGCACCTCCCTAAAAGGAGGTTGTAGCCAGGTGTTGGTCTCTGCTCCCAGGAAACCAGCAACAGGACAAGAGGACACAGTCCTGAGCTGCATCAGATGAGGTTTAGGTTGGACATCAGGAAGAAGTTCTTTACAGAAAGAATGATCAGCCATTGGAATGGCTGCCCAGGAGGTGGTGGATTCCCTGTCCCTGGAGGTGTTGAAGAAGAGACTGGATGTGGCACTCAGTGCCTGGGTCTAGTAGACAGGGTGCTGTTGGATCAAAGGTTGGACTTGATCTCAGAGGTCTTTTCCAATCTTGTGGATTCTGTGATACCCAAACATTCAAATTTTAGTTAAAGCTTTGTCAGTTTGAAGTCCAGACAGTCTTGGCCTGTTAACCCTGCTCAGAACCTTTGCTCTGATTTTTCTGCTTTTGTTCTCTACTGCTGCCACTGAAAACTCTGCATTGCCCCTGGTGTGGTCCCTGAGTCTGGAGAGGAGCTGCTTGTCTCTATTTTTCTGTAAATTACAGTCTGGTTCTGGGTTGAAAATGCAAGTGCCACACTAGGTAGGACAGTGCCCAAGGGCACAGAGTGTTCCACATGATCCTTTTTGTTTGAGAGGCAAAAAACAGTAGAAGAGAGAGAAGCTGCACTGATGCTGCAGTTTGAAGGTAGTGCTGCAAAAATGAAATAATTATTTAAAAGAAGCAGAAACAAAATCGAAAGATACTCCTCCACCCCCCCTTTTTCAGTCTGGGTGGGTTTCCTGGCAGTATTTAGAGCACAGTCCAGAAACAGTTGCTGTGCTGTGGCTAAAGGGGCCATGTATTGCAGCACCAAACAGGAGTGAGACGGAGCACGGGAAGGGATTTCTCAGGCCAGCCTTGCATCCACAGGGAGTGTTTGATGTGAAACCAGGCTCTGGACAGTGCACAGGTGCTGGGAACTAGTTATTAACACTCAGGAAAAGCAGCTGGGATTTCCCAGGCTCAAAGAAGAATATAGCAGACTTCAGAAACTGGTAAGAGGTGTATGACTAGAGTGGGCAAAGATACAGATGTAGAAGTATTTCTGTGCAAGCCACATGGCACAGAGGAGGATTATTGTGCCTGAAAAGATGTAACCAGACAGAAGCATGGAAAATGCAGCCAGGGGCTTGGGATTTGTTTTCTCTTATTTCTTAAGAGTTAGGGTGCATCAAATAGATCTAACAATTGACAAGTTTAAAACAGTTATTCTTTTTGTTTGCAGTGAATAATTAACCCTTGGGCATTGCTGCAAGATTATGTAGGTATAAAACTGTCTGGTTTAGACAGACACATTCATGAGAGAAGAAATGCACTGCAGTCTTACAGATCTGGGAGAGTGACTCGGAAATACCAGTTTATTCTTGCCCTTTTCTTAGTTTTCCCTCTTCCCCCTTGGCAGGTGAACTTGTGGTCTGACCCAGCACAGCTGCTCTTTACTTTGGTGTAAAAAGTAGCTGCTGGCAACTGCATGCTGTTCCACTATCTACAGTGACAGAGGTGTTCAAACGAGTCTTGGAAGTTGGTAGCACACCAACAGCCTGGTCATTAAGCTCTGTCAATACTTGGTTTAGTAAATAATTTTTACATTTGGCTACATTTGGTTTTATGTGCCCTGGAGAATTGAAATGATTGATACTTACAGGAACAGGCCTGAATTCATGATGAAATAGCAGTGGGGTGTTCTAGATAACTCCTTCTGTGCTGCTGCTTCGTGTTTCCTCAACTTGTGTGAAGCTTGGTTAGAGGCCAAGACTTGCTTTCTGGTTCCTTCTCAGTAGCAGATGGACCCCTGTGTAAGGTTCCTTCTCCTGCTGGGCGTGTGTGTGTGTGTGTTGGGAGACAAAACCTGTG
Source organism: Hafferia zeledoni (assembly GCA_035583235.1). Lineage (NCBI taxonomy): Eukaryota > Metazoa > Chordata > Aves > Passeriformes > Thamnophilidae > Hafferia > Hafferia zeledoni. The sequence goes on from JAWWEV010000011.1 coordinate 19,304,432, forward strand.
CAAGCATCCCCTGCTGGCCAGTTGAGTGTTTGGAGTTTGGAGGTGGGTGCTGGTTGCTGCACTCACGGCAGCGCTGGCACTGCCCTGCTGTGAGGGGAGTGCAGTGCTCTGGGTTAAACACACACTGTTTGCTCAGCTCACAGCTCTGTGTGTCTCAGGTTTGCTGCTTCCTTCCCTCCAGCACCTGCCCAGGTGCCACTGCTGGCCAGGGGAGCTGGCACTTGGGCAAGCTGGAGACTGCAGGGGGGGGTTTCAAGATCTGTCCTTGGAGCTTAGTTAAGAAAAAGGCACATTTTTCTCAGAGGTGGAATTGTTTGGATTTTGTCTTTGGTGTTCATTGGCTTTCAGCATGGTGGGAGCCAGTTGTGTGGGCATGGGTGTGTGTGTATGTGTGTGTGATTTCTTAAAAACTCATTTTATAGAAATTAATTGTAAACCTGAGCTGTCCAAAATAAACTAATCCATCTGCCAGGTGTGCTCTGATAGCACAATCAAGCTTCTCTTAATGAGTGCTGCTGCAGGGATGGAACAGTGAAGACTGGGTTTTATTCCATAAGTAAATCATAATATTTTATGACATTAAATATGCACAGTTCCTCACCTACAATGTGGATGTAGCTGAGGAGCTTGGAATATCAGGGATTATAAAAATATCTTGTGGCTATCTATAGTTCTGAGTCGCTTTGAAACTGGGACTCAGCCTGTGATGTATCTGACTTACCAATTCCCAACCACGCTTGGTCCAGCTTCTGTGTATTATTTTCTTTACCCAGTATTCCTCATTGCATTTAGTCCTCCTGAACTGTGCACTGTTGCTGAGTGACTGATACACTGCTTTGGCCTTGAGAAATACTGAGATGTTCACTATGCCATGTAAAAATCAGTATTTAGCCCAAAGTGTTTCTACTCACCGGTTTTCTGGGAATGTGTTGGTTGTTCTGAATGGAGTAACAGTGTTTGGTTTTTTTCAACACAGTTTTGGAACTGAAAAAGTACTCTAAATAGAGTTTTGAGGAATTACAGAAATTTCAAATTGAACTTGTGTTTTTACAATTCCAATAGCAGAAAACAATGGATTTGGTTCTGCTTTCTGACAATATTTGTTCTGTCTCCACCCTGAGAGAAGGTGCATAGATTTCTGAATTTGTACACATGTATAATTGTGCAAAATAAATGGTCAGTTGTGAAATGTTATTCTGAAAAAATACATCATTTGCCTTTAGTAGAACACTCTGTAATAGTCTCTGATAAGTATTCTTTTTTTCTTGACAGTCTGTGGTGGACGACTGGATTGAATCATATAAACAAGACAGGGACATAGCACTTCTGGATTTAATCAACTTCTTTATCCAGTGTTCAGGATGTCGAGGTACAGACCGTGCGAAACAAGTTGTGTGGAATAAATCTGCCTGTGGTTCAAACGTGTGTTGCTCAATGTGGGTAAAGGTGTGGGAGACACTCCTGTGCATGGTGTATGTGGAGATACTGTCTGCAGTCCAGAATGACTTTATTCAAAGCTTCTTTGTCAGGGGCCACCCTTTCTCTTTCTCCCTTTCCTGTCATCATCCTCAAGTGTACAAGTCCTCCCAGAGACACTCTGCTCATCAGCGACAGGAGACACAAGCTCTGGTGCTCAAGGTAGGCTTAGCTCTGCTTCCCCTCTCTGCTTCTTCCCCATTTGTTAAATTACAAACGTTAGTAGGTGTAGCTATACCTTAACTTTGTTATTTTTTCTTTCTTTCTAGGAAAATGATATTTTTTTTATCTGAAGAGGAAGTCAGGCTTCAGCTAATTGGATTAACAAGACAGATTTCCTGTGGATGAAGCACCAGTGTTATTTCTTCCCCTGTGATACTTTCTCAAGTCACCAGCAAGTGCCCTGCCTTCTATCCCCTCCTTGGGCAGTCTCCATTGCCAGGCATGGAGCACTCAGCCCCTCTGCTGCTCTGTTGCCACACTGTGCCTTCTAATGAATTTTTCATTTGTTGTCTTTTTTCGGTTAACTCAGCCTTGAAAAGAGACAAAGATGGAGCTCTTCTCTCTCTGTAGTGTTCAGAACCAAACTATTTGCTGTTTCCTGATGCTTCCTAGAATTTGCTCTGAGTAGAGTTGAAAATAACCCACAATTCAGAACTTCTTCATTCTGTAGCTGATGTGAGAATATACCTTTAGGCATCAAATGGTCTGGGTAGAAGTCCCTTTTCTTCCTTCTTAGTATAAGGTGAAGTCCCAAGTACAGTTAAAAGTCTCAGAGAAATGAAATAGGAGCCATCAGCAGGTTGAGCAACCCTTTTTCATAGCTGAGGGAAATAAACTTACTCTGTGGATGGCAGGAACTCTGCAGCACTGTGGAAGTGCTCTGTAAAAAGGCTGAAGGTTGTGTTGGGGGTCCCACCCTGTGTCAGTGTCTGTGCTGTTCACACAGGATCCTGAAACATTGTTCAGCTGGGTTTGGCAGCTTATGTGAAAATAGTTGTATTCTGTTTGCTTTTTATAACTCTCTCCTAAAGGTGGATATGAAAAAAACCAAACCCACAAGCTTTTTTGTAAGAATTTGGGCAGCTTTAATCCAAAGGCATCCTTGGCCATATGTTTTTATTCTGGTTGATGCAAGCTTTTGGTGAAGGCATATCATAAATACCTTCATTCCCCTGCTTTTCTGATTTATACTTCCCTTTTTTCTCCTCGTTAGAGAAAGCAGCACTCTGATAAGATTCCTGTTTTTTAAAGCTCTTGTTAGTGACTGATGCAGGCTGAGTGCCCACTGTGAGCCTTGTGCTTCCCAGAAAAGCTTTCTGGTACTGGCTGGGGCAGCAGTGCTGATGGCATCGACTTTCTGGGCTTTTTTTTATTCTAATGGTGACTTTCTATCCATTTTCAGTACCCTGCCCTGTGCCCTCAGGGATATCTCTGCAGAGCTTCCTCCAGTGGCCTTCTGGTCCCAAGCAGCAGGGATAGGAGAAAGGAAGCAAAAATTCTCCTGAATTTATAGTGTGCTTGGGAGATTTATTTGTGTGTTGTAATTCTTTCAGGGGATACAGTAACAGCTGTAGAACAGGGTTAAAATCCTGGCAAACAGTGCAGTTCTTTCCAGTTTCCAGTAACACGCCTCTTCTCTAGAATAAATGAAAGGTTATCAGAAGAGAGTGGCTTTATGGATAGTCCACTCAGGGTAAAGTGCATACAAAGCTGTCCTTAATGGAAATGAGGTACAGAAATACAGAGATGTTCTGTATTTTAAGAGAGAGACCAAGTTCCTTTCTCATGGCAGGATTATGTGTTCTATTGTGACATCTTTATTTCCCTTTAAAGACTGTTAACATTACTGCTTGTTTTTATTTCTGATAAATAACAGACCTTTATGAATCTCAACGACTGGGTTGTCTTATTTAATATTCCTTAATTTTCTTCTTTCCAATTTTGTCCACTAACAGTCTTCGTTTCCCAAAGTTGGATAACATGTTTGACTTTGTGCTCATTAACTGGAATGGAGGAGCACAACTGGCTTGGGAGGAAGTGCCTCAGCAAACTGGGAAAGTGGTGCTAGGTTTATAAATCTACCACTCTACCAGTGCCTAAAACTACTGGATATCTAAATATTTATCAAGTATGCTTAGCTGGACATGTCTTTCAGAAGTTTTAAGCAGGTGAAGAATATGTGCCTATTTTCTGGATTTAATTAGAAATCACTGAGGCACCAAACTGTTTTATTTAGCAACAGTATTGACCCTGACAAAAATACCTTTCTGCTTAGAGAAACATTGATTTTTTATGTATTTATCCCATTCTCCTGGGCTGCACAAGCACTTGAATGAACTTCTTGGCATCCTCCAGCTTTGCTTAGAGATGTTCCTGAAGTAAGACGTGATGTCTTGTAAATATGAGTGATCAGGCATGTTGTGTAAATTGTTAATACTAAAAAATTGTTAATGACTTGCAGATCAACTGAGAAGGTCTGTGCAACTTAAAGCTGAATAAATGTACACCAGATTTTGAAGCATGTGTCCTTAGCTCTTCTGAGTATCTGTTTCATCAGTTGCTTTGTATAATGCATCCTGTTCATACTTTAATGTCCATTAAAACAGACTCCAGGAATCTTTCTGGGTTTGTAGAGAATCATTTGGTGTGACTGAGAGGTTTCCTGCACCAAACTGTCACAGCATCTCAGCTCCATAACCAGGTTTGTGTGGCAGTCCCTTTTCAGGCCACCTTTCCTCTGGTTTTCCTGCTCAGTCTGTACATTTGTTGCCTTTGCTGATTTTGGTTATGAAGAACTGAAATAGTTTCTTAAAGAATTTGTCTTTATCTTGCTGGTTTTCTTCTCCAAGAGTACAAACAAAAATCCCTGCATTTCACAGCTTGTCTGTGTCTTCCTCATGATATTACATTGGCCTTGTGTGGCAGAAAAATAGTTAACAAGGACTGATACATTCACCTATTAACTTTTTGATTCCAACTCTTAAAATGTGCTGCTTCTTCTAGAAGGAGGATATTGTGTCAGATAGCGCCTCAGAAAGATAATAAAGTTAGTTTTAAAATACATTTTCTTCCTTGAAAACCATCAAGTAAATGCTGTTTCCAGTCCTTGAAAAAAATCCAGGTTTACCTGTTGGTAGTAGGTATTTAATTTTCCACAGGATTCACAGTCTGTAAAGCAGGTGGTATTATATTTACCTTCTTATTTCTAAGTCAGGAGCTAAATTTGGGGGTTTGCAGTATTGGATATGAGGGAACTTTTTGTCGTTAGCTTGTCCTAATGCTAACCTGGTTTTTCAGTGAGCTGCCCCTGGGCTGGGCTGGAGGTGACTCCTCTGCCCCAGGTGGTGTGGGCGTTGCAGCACTGTGGACACCAGAGCTGCAGGTCAGTGCTCAGAGTTTTCTGGGGGGTTGGTTTTCTTCTTTGTAGGAACAAATTTTTGCTTTTTTCCCTTTTCTCTCCTTGTTTTGAGCACTTGTGTAAGCAGAGCATAGAATGCTGAGGTCTCTGAGCAGCTGAAATGTCTCGTCAGCAACACACGTGTGCAGGTCCCTCAAGGATCATAACTGTGTCAGAGTGATGCTGGAGCTGGGCTAATTAGCTCTGCCTCTCAGCCTGAGTAATTAGCTCAGGTATCATGCTCTGCTGCCATGGCAACCAGGCTGTTTCCATTCTGGAGCTGCCGTGGGTATCTGCGTGGCTGTCTGCTTTGCCTTCTGTTATTGATAGTAAACAAACTGCAAACTCCTCAGCACTCTGACCTTCCCACATTTTAGAGGCACAGAGCCATACTTGTGGAATAAATAGGGTTTTTTCCTTGGCAGAAGCAATTAGTGGTTGGAACAGCCTCTTGAGCTGTGAAGGAAAATCAGCCATCAAGTCCATGGGAGGAAAGGTTTCTTTTGCAGGGGAAAGCTGTCTCTCTTGGTTGAAGAGGAAACTTCCTGACTGCTTTCAGGTGCACAGTGACGTTATTCCCATTCTTTCTCTCCCATCCATCTCCTTCCCTCTCATTTATTTTCTGCTAGGTAAGCCTAAACCTGTAGATTCTTCAGGAGATTTCCAGAAGTGGTTTGAGCAGTGCTGCCACTGCCTGTCTTGCCTCTGGCACGCAGCTCTGAGACACGGGTTGCTGATGGAACAGAACAGTGGAACTCCCTCCCTGCTCAGTGCCAGCAGTGCTGTGGCCTCTCTGGACTGGGGGGCTCTCCATTCCTGGATGGGCTGTTTGCACTTGGCACACTCAAGTTGTCCTTAGGAGTAGCTGGTGAAGGAAGCAGATGAATTTCCTCTATACTTTGTTTCTCATGTTGTGATTTCCCCCTCGGAATCTTGTGTGTGGGTTCTTGTGAGGGATCAGTGATGGATGAGCAGCCAAAGTGCCCCTGTCAGCACTGATTGCTGGCCTTGCCTAACGCTGGGGGCTTGTCCCTGTGAACGAGCAGGGATCTGTGTATGGACTCTTTGCCCAGTGCCTAAAGCAGGACACCTTTATGGAATTTTTCCTGTCAATCAGGCACTTGAGGTTCCACACACTCATCCTGCTGGAGCAATGTCGAGTTGTTCCTCACCTGTTCTAGTAAGAACCTCTGAAAATTTGGTATTGAATGGTACAAACTGAGTCAGTAAGTGCAGGAACTAGAGCAGCTTGTTTGCATGCAGGATGCGTGTGCAGACTTTTATCAGTGTTCTCTGTGCTTAATTAAGGGAAGCTCATAGACTTCTGCTTTGCCAAAGGAAATTGAAGGCTAAAACCAGGAAAGAACACCATGAAGTATGGGCTGGAAAAGCAGTGGATAAGGAACTGTTTGCTTTGCTGTTGGACAGGATTCCAGAAAGCAAATTAGCAAGGAAATAGTGTTATTTACTCTGATTAGTAATATTTTATAGGGGGTATAACATTGTAAATAGAGTAATGGTTTAAAAAGATTGTTTATGCAGGGTTTTATTTTGTGATGGATGGAATAATTGTTCTCTACAGATGGATGTTATTGAGCATGGAAAGACTTGGACAAATATAATTTCTTGGGTATGGGCCTTTTGCAAAGAACTGCAAATAATGAGAAGTGTTGCTGACTTTGGCATGTGATAAAAGGCTTTATCTCGTCAGTCATTTATTATTAAGTTAGTATCATAAAGATTTTGTATTATGAAGAAATTAGAAAATAATGCAATTCATTTCAGTGGAGGCAGTGTTGTTGTTAAGGGTATAAAGTCTGCTTTCTTTAACAAAATCCCTTTTCAGTCTGACTGTAGGGGAGAACTTGCAAAGTAAAGGACTAACATACAGTTTGAAAAATTATCATTTACTTGTACAAGATTGAAGTCATAGCAATGTCAAGGATTTATAAAATGTTCTGTGTGCACAGTATACAGAACTAAAAACAACCCCAAAACTATACTAAGCAGTTAAAAACATGCCTTTAACCACATTCAAAAAAGGAATGTAAGTCTGAAAGATGGAAATTGCTTAATTTTAATGTGTGGTATAGATAAACGAGATCTGAACTTTGTACTTGTTGTTTCTGAACCTCGAGGTCATTTTTACAGTGTGTTTATCTTGAAATGAAAGTTTATAAAGTTCAAACTGAAAATAAGATGCAAATTATGAACCAGCTTGGGTGGAAGGTAAGTTGGGTTGCCAGGCATTCATTAAATGTTTCAGCAGCTCCTTAAAGGGAGATAGGTAAGGTTAAAAAGTTCGTAGGTAAGGTTAGAAAGTTCGTATCAGACACTTGACAGTTCATATGGTTACATCAAAATCAGGATTTTGTGAAGAAATACAAATGATTAATATTTGTTGACATTCTTGAAACTAAAGCTTTGGCTTCATTGTGTGTATTGTTTCAAACCAAAAGGTTTCCACCATTGCTTTCTGTTTGCTGCTGGATGGTGTTTGTATTTGTCATCTCATGGACTCTTTCTTCCTACTAGTTCTTTTTCCTGTTCTTTAGCTCTTCAAAGAGTCTTTGGCTATGGGAAAAGTAGCTGCAAAATTGCTTTTTTGATTCCTTTAAGCTTTGCATGTTCCTAACTCTTCTGGGCGTGGGAAGCCTTGAAGAGTTACCATAAAAGCTTGTTCAGATCTGGAGATGTAAAACAGCATTGACTTTAAAGCAGTGACTTTAGAGCCACCTGTGGACTGATGGCATCTCTTTCCCTAAAGGTGCATCCTGCTCCTCTCAGAAAGAGTGGGAAAAGACCACAGGGATTTGCTTCCAGTGCAGGAGATGTGGATGAAGGGCACACTGGGCTGTGGGTGGAAAAGCTGATTGAAATGCCTCCTGTGCTGAGTGACTGCAGTCCAGGATCTCTGGGAACTGGTGCAGGAACAACAGTGATTTAAACCACACATATTTTTCTTTATTCCTTGCTACCTGAATATATTGAACTAGTCATGTTTCACATATGACAGCAGACCAAAAATAAGCTGGCTTAAAATCAGCTATTAACTCATTTATGAGTATGAATTAATATAAACTTTCAAATAACTTAAAATAAATCTATTGATTTAATTGACAGAACTTGTGGTACCAGAATATTTTAGAGAAAATGTATAATGTAAGAAAAGACAAATTACCTTTGAAATGAATTCTGCACTGCCAGCTCTGTGTAATAAGTTCAGATCTCTGTTGAAAATGAAAGCAGTCCTTGTAAACCCTGAACAAAGTCTGTGTTCTGCTCCTGTGTGCTGCTAAGAAAGCTCTGAGCCTCTAAAATTGTTTTTGGCACTGCTCATTGGAGATAAATTGTGCAAGGCCTTCAAATACCACTGCTTGTTTTCCACTGTATCAATTTAATTACAGACACATCGATCTGGGAGACAGAGCTGCTTCTGTGCCTGCAGAGGTTAAATTGAGGAATCGTCAGCTCAGCGATGCTTTAAAGCTGCAACCTTTTGAGAAAAGAGGAATAAACACCTCTTGATGCTAATGATTCAGAACAGTCACTGTCTTACCAGCCAGATCTGTGCTGTTTCCTCTTTACTTATGTAAAGTGAAAAAGCTATGTTGGATTTGTTTTGACAGTATTGTTCTAAGGCTTGTGAGGAAATGATGCCAGACCTGAGTTTGCCACCTGTGTGTCCGATACATTGCTGGGTTTGTTTTAGATGGCATGGATGGTCCTCTCCGTGAGGACAGGAACTAATTATCAAAACAATCAAATACCACCAGATCTTAGCACTTCCTGACTGGATTACAAATGGGAAGAGTCCTCATGGCTTTGGTTTTCACAAAGGTGCAGATTCTGCTGGAGATTGTCAGACCTTTTGCAGACCAAGTGTAGGAATTAAATTGCCAAAGTGACATTTCTCTCAGCAAACACTGTAATCAGGAGTCTCTCTTTTGCATTAAGGAAGCTGTAGGCTTATTTGATGAAGTGCAGTGCTGGTACACTGCAGTAATTACTTCTGGAGAGAAAGAGATGGGGATGATTAAAAAGAACTGTATCCTAGTGGAAAACTCATATTCTCTGGCACAGAGAAGGTGGTTAAACCAAATCCAGTATTCTCTTAATCTGCAAGTAGCTGGATTTAGGGAAAAAGACAAGCTTGGATTTCAGAGAAGATACATCGTAATTTGGAAAAAGTGGCCTCTTAAGCATGTGCTGCTCACATTCACCTCTGCCCGCTGCTTTCCTTGTTCCTATAGGTCTCCCCATCCTGCCTCAGCAGTCTCTGGGCTGAGCCATGACCCGCTGAGCCTCCTGTTCCTGCCCTTTGAATGGAAGTTACAGCATTTTCTGGCACTGCTGGGGTCAGTCACTACAGGGCAGGAAGGTGTAAATGGCCTTTGCCTTGTGTTTCCCTCATTTGTGTGGAGCTGGAAGTGGTGGAATGAGTTTGGTACCTGGAGCAGCAGAAAAGGCTGTTGTATCAAAGTGCTCTTGGATCTCGCAGGAGCAGAGGAGTTCCCTCCCAGCAGTGTCTGTGCCCTGTTTTAAACCTGGCTCTGATAACCCCCAGTAGAGCTGAGCCAGTTCTGGGGTAACTCACCAGCTCAGGAGCGAGGGGTAGAGTTTGGCATCTCTTCCTGTTCACACCATTAGCTTAAATTTCAGCTCAGAACAGGTGGCATTGGTGCTCTGCACCTGCAGCACCAGGGCCTGGGTGCAGAGGGGTGGCAGGAGTTGGGAGCACTTGGGAGGTTCAGACGCCTCTGATTAGAGCCTGTTCCCTCAGGAGCAGCCTGTGATGTTTAATAGGCACCATCTGTTGGGGGGATTGCCCTCTACAAACTCGTAAGGTCACCTTTGGAAATACCTTTGATGGAGTTTGTCATGTTTACTACATGCTGTGTGTTTTGGCTATTTCATCTTTATTGAAATAAGTGTTCTGGATAACTTAGAAGTATTTGTGACTTAAGAAAAAGGGCCTAGAAATACTTTTAACAACTTAGGAGAGTGAAAACTTACTGTAGAAATATGTAACTATGTAGATAGGGATGTAGTGGAATTTCAATTTGTGGTGACAAAGATAATGGCAATTTTCTGCTCTTTTAATTCACTCATTTTGCCCCCTCTTACATTCTTTAAATCACTTTAATTTGCCATTCAAAGTGATTTTTTTCATTGATGAAGAAAAGGCAGATGCATTTCAAGAAAAAAGCATCTTTTGATGTTAACAAAGGATTGGTGTTAACTCCTGTGTGCTCACAGACTGCCTTTTAAGCTGCTGCGTTTTTTCTTATGGTGGAGAAGACTGAAGAATAGAAAATGTAACACACCAAGTGGGACCAGTCTGTTTCCACAGATATCTGTAAAAACAGAAGTAATTTCTTGCAATTAGAGCTGCATTTCTCAAGAGTTCCCTTTTTCCTTCCGAAGTTTTTAATCAAAAGAAACAGAGGATCTTACCAGCCAGGGCATGTGTGTTTCCTGTGGAATTCCTCCTGTAGGAAGTGGCTGTGTGTGCAGCAGTGCATGTGTAGGGAGCTCCTTTGGCCCCAAGGGTATGGCTCACATGGCTCTTGTTGGACCAGAGTCCTCAAAGCACTTCAGACCCTTTGAGACCCAGAGGGGCCTGGGCTGCCCCACCAGCCTTGCTGCAGCTGTGACTTGGCCTCTGACCGTGGCACCTGTGTCGGTTCTGGAGCCTGGCACTGCCAGGGAGTGCCAATGACAGCACTGGCTGGGCCAGGCAAGGTGCCAGTGACCTTCCTACTCTTACTGCAGGTCTTGTGAAAACAATTCTGTCTTATGTTTCTTAAGGTTTTACTTGTAGTTCAGAGCCAAATGCAGAATCTCACTTCTTGTGCACCACTGGGAGCACAGTGGGAACCATTAAAATTCTTTAGAACCCTTGAAGACAAGTAATTTCTGGTCTGCAGTGAGGGGCTTATTCTAAAACTGCAGCCTAACAAAACCAAAATGTTAAGTGATTTTTGCTGTTCATGAAGTCACAGACTGGTTTGGGCTGGAAGGGACATTATGGCTTATTCAGTTCTACCCCCTGCCATGGGCAGGGACACCTTCCACCAGCCCAGGTCACTCCAAGCCCCATCTAACCTGGCCTGGGACACTTCCAGGGATGGGGCAGCCACAGCTTCCCTGGGCACCTGTGCCAGGGCCTGCCCACCCTCACAGGGAGGAATTCCATCCCAACCTCACATCTAACCCTGCCCCCTGGCAGTGGGAAGCCATTCCCTGTATCCTGTCCCTCCATCCCTTGTCCCCAGTCCCTCTCCAGCTCTCCTGGAGCCCTTTCAGTCACTGGAAGGGGCTCTCAGGTCTCCCCGGAGCCTTCTCTTCTGCAGGTGAGCCCCCCCAGCTCTCCCAGCCTGGCTCCAATGGGGCTCCAAGCCCTGGAGCATCTCCAGGGCCTTCTCTGGACTCGCTCCAGCAGCTCAACATCCTTGTGCTGTTGTTCCCCAGGGCTGGGGCAGCTCTGCAGGGGTGGTCTCACCAGAGAGGCAGAATCCCCCCTGCCCTGCTGCCCACACTGGGGCACCACCTCGGGGCATGGGGGACCTTGGGCTGTGAGCACAGTACTGGGCCATAGTCACTTCTGCACCCACCAGCTCCAATCACATGCACGGCCATATTTGCTTTTAAAGAGAGAAGAAAATAAATTGCGCAGTCTAGAAATTGCCTGCCTAGGAATCGTTTCATCCTGGTTTGGAATTTTAAGTCCTGATTAACAAAGGAAAGACTCAAACTGCTATGATTTCTTTATCTGAGTTACAAAGGGTTTAATCTTAATGATGCAGAAAATGGGGCTGAGTTAGTTTGCTTTTTGTTCTCAAGTTTTGTGATAATGCAGTATTTTTAATTTTTTTCCCCTGGGGACTGTAGGTTTGTGGGGCCAGCACCAAAATAGCAAGGATTTGTGGGCATGGAGAGCAGAAATTTGACTTACTGGTGTGGAATGCAGAATACAGCTTATGTCATATATTTGACAATTTATAACCAAATCCCTGGCTTAGAGTTTGATTTATGTTTACATTGGGAGTTACATACACTTCTGTCAAACAAATACTACTTCTGCTTTTTCTGTTTGTGGTGGGGAGTCCCCTGGAGCTGGGAGGATTTGGGGACACTCTGTGTCCTGTGTTCTGCTCCACTTGCAGCACTTCAGGAGAGTGTGGCACACAGGAAAGGCTCCAGGCCAGGCCCATGACAAGCACTTGCCAACCATTCTGTCTAATAGCAATGAAGGGTGTTCTCACTCTGATTTGTTTGATACCTAATATTCAACCCTTTTTTCCCCTGGTTTCCATGGCACCCTGTAGCAGCAGGATTATACTTCAGTTGTGTGCTGTGTGGGAAAATCGCTTTATTGAGCTCTCTGGTAGTTCACTGGCTGCTTCCTTGGCATTTTTTGAGATGTAACAAATGATTGTGTCTACACTTTTTCTGCCCCACGTGGAATTTTGTAGAGACTTCTCATAACCCTCTTTTCACTACTCTTTTCCATTTCATTCCAGTTGTTTTGGTATTAAAAATGCATCAGTGAAGACCATGGAGTGAGGCTACACCCACCTGATGCCTCTGAGCTGATTGTTGGTGCCCTGGGTGTCACCTGCTCGCTCAGGTGTGGCAGCCACCTCTGCCCCAGGTTTCTGAGGCAGTACACCATGTAGTACACCATGATTGTTAATTGTATTTATTGTAGCACACAATGGTTGAGTTTACTTGCATTGGCTTTACTTCAGTTAGATATGGTATAAAATCAAAAGCAGCACTATGAACCAGGGTTAACACCAAGCTGTGGAGATGTGAGACAGGTTAGAGATAAACTGCAGGGCTTAGGTTTAGGTCTGGATTTAAGGTGCACAGGTGGATGTGCCCCAGCTTGCTTTCAGGGAAACACACAGAGAACTGACCTTTCCAAGTGGCTCTTGTTTCCTGGGGTCCAGGAGGCAGAGCAGGCCCCAGGCTGCTCTTGGGAAGGGGCAGCAGTGCAGTCCCCAGCCCAGGACTGCTCCCCTCTGCCGCCTGTGCTGAGCAAAGCTGGCACTTCTGATGCAAACAGGGCAGGACCTCACTGTGGGGGAAAATGCACTGACCCTTAGGTATTCTGAGTCTTTGATCTCATGGAAACAACGTGATGGCAGGGACTGTGGAAATGGGCAGTCCTCTGTCCCCTCTGCATTTCTTTGTAGCTCTTGTCAGCCTGTAATAACAGCAAAAAAGCACTAAATGTCCTAGAACCACACACTGGATTGGGTGGGAAGGGACCTTAAAGCCCACCCAGTGCCACCCCCTGCCATGGGCAGGGACACCTTCCACCAGCCCAGGTTGCTCCCAACCCTGTCCAACCTGGCCTTGGACACTTCCAGGGATGAGGCAGCCACAGCTTCACCTGTGCCAGGGCCTGCCCCCCCTCACAGGGAGGAATTCCATCCCAACCTCCCATCTTACCCTGCCCTCTGGCAGTGGGAAGCCATTCACTGTATCCTGTCCCTCCATCCCTTGTCCCCAGTCCCTCTCCAGCTCTCCTGGAGCCCCTTTAGGCTCTGGAAGGGGCTCTCAGGTCTTGCCAGAAACCTAGAAAAAATTAATTACGTGCACAAATTCTCATTAATAGGGAAAATGCAAGGAGAGGGGGAAAATGAAACACCTGTAACAGTGTCATCAAGGAAGAAGAGGTAAACTTGTACCTTTAAATGCAGGAAAGTGGAAGGCAAAAGGAAGCAATTACAGATTCTGGAAATGGCAATAATGTGTTCTTTGAGGGCACAGAGGAGCTTGGGAAGCAGAAGAGAGAGGCAGGCAGGGGTGTAACCCTGGTCATGCTCTGCTCCAGCAGCCACAACAGCAGTGCTCTTACCTGAGAGCAGGTTGTGGGGCTGCTGCAGCTGCTGCAGAGCAGTGGGGTCAGAGTGTGCTGCTGAGCAGGGAAATGCTCCAGTGGAACTCTGGTCTGGAACGCTGTCCTTGGTCCATGGATAACATCCTTTGGTGCTTTTAGTGTGGACTGCAAGGAAAGCTTCATGGGGGAAGGACAAGAAAGCAATTACTAGGAGTCTGTGTTGGCAGGGAGGTACAGCTGAAAATGCAGCTATGCCCCCCAAAAATGGGAAGTGTACAGAAAATTCAGCATTATGGTTAAACTGAAAAATAGAGCATGTTACAGTGAAGACCTCCAGTCATCTTCAGCTGGTGGGAGGGGAGAGGGAGCAATGGGAAACCTTCAAAGGAAAGTTTGCCTGAAGTGCTGAAAGCTGGGGGGGAAATAGTCGTTTGTTACAAAAAGTATTGATGAAACTAAATGCTTTTTATAAAATAAAACATCAGCTGTAGTTTTTATTTAAATACTTTATTTTATGCGAGCATTGCTCTGTGTTTTCCCACTTTAAAGATTTTCCCACCCAGCTGTAAGACACAGCCAAAGGAGTTGTGAGGCTCTGGTCCCTGCCCAGGAATGAGATGAGTTTTGAGTCCCTTCCAGCTCCACTGTCCTGGGATTCTGTGCTTCTGTGAGCAAGGTTGCTGCTTTACTCTGGGCCTTGCATTTGGGGATCTGCAGTGGCAAGGTAATACATGGTGTATTTACACAGCCATTTTTAATTTGAGCCAAATACACAATTTCAACTATTTCTGGTGGTAAAATCTGTAAGGCAGAGGATCCAAAACAGTCTTAGAGGAGTTATAAATAAGGGTTTAGCATTTTCCTGATTAAAGCTGCCTTACTTGCAATGTTCCTCTGTGTTTTTCTTATTTCCTTTTTCCTCAGCTCCTGATTAATTTTTCCCCTTGAGTCCACTGTGTTAATTAATGTGCTCAGACTCTCCATTCCCTCTTGTATTTCAGCTGCTAGTTATTACTATTTGTCTTTCAGCACTCTTTTCAGGACTTGCTGCTGTCTTTCCTATGTAAAGTTTTGTGTTTCTAGTGTTACTGAGTTTATATAGGTGTATTTTTTTATATTTTGCTCTCGAAGAGTCCTTAGTGAATCCTAGACATACACTCTTGGGAAACAACCTGTGTGTTGAGCTTTCCCAGTTTTCTGCTCCTTTTTTCCCCATTTCCACTTTTATTTGTCTTGCCAACCCTTGCTGTGATCTGTGTGTGTTCCAGCCGTTTATCTTCTCTCTACTCTGAGCTGACAGTTCCCTCTTGCATTGTATTTTTAGCAGCATATCCAGACTTTTGCTGATTTTGACTCTGATATGTGCTCTCTTGTTCTCTTACCCGTGCCAAAACATGTTGAGCAAATACTCCTTGTGTTGTTTTAACTTCACTTCTGATATGGTGCTTCCTCTTGCTTTTCCAGAGTAGCCAAGTTCCACTCAAAATTTTTTTTAAATAGTGAAGTTTTTCTCACAGGCTTTTTTTCTATAGGGTTTCTTCTACTGATCTTTGTAAATCCCTTGTAAGTAAAGATCCTGTCTCTGCTCTGGAAATGGCTAATCCAGGCACAGTCATTGATACCACCAGCAGCAGATACATTTCTGTGCCGCTCCCCATGGGGAAGGTTTTCAGATAACATGTGACATGTTTAAGCCATTGCTGTTATTGATTTCCTGGTCCTTCTCCTCAAATTGCTTAATCACTAATCTCGGAGTGCCTGGATTTCTTAAAGTTCATGGAATGGAAACCTGAAGTTCTCAGTTTTGTGTGATGGATGCCTATTTTCAGTCAGGAACAGCTGAGGCAAAATAGATTTTTTTTTTTTTTCCTAGCAAAGCAGGAAAAAATAATTATGTGAGAAAGGAGAACTCTGATCTTACATCCTTTTAAATGAAGAGGCAGAAAAGTAAGTTGTTGCTTTGAGCCAGCTCAGCTAACTTTTGCATTGTCTTTTCACAGATCATTGTCCATAAATGCTTGGTCTCTGATATACTCTAAGTGATTTCATGAGAAGCAGAACTAATGAAGAGGAATTTCTAGTGGATCTGTGTTGGTCAGTTTTACTGAATTACACAGAAGCAGTTGAACCTATTTGTGATGTGGCATGTAATCTTTATGAGAGGAAGTTCTGAAGGCCATGTGACTTAAGGGGCTCATGTTTTTTGAAACTAGAAAAGCTGGGGACGAGGTGGTTGTGCTGCAGGTGAGGCTTTTGCTGAGAAGCAGCAGCACTGACAGAGTATCCCTGTCTGTCTCCAGCTCAGCCAGGGGCTGAGAGAGATTAACAGAGACTGAGGTCGTGGCTCACACTGTGCCCCAGTGACCTCTTCGGCTTCTGTTCAGTGACCTGCTTCTGTCAAATTTATATCCAAGATCAGGGAGATTTGGTTAAACAGATAACTCAGAATTTGCTGAGCAGGATAATTACAGCCAGAAATGCACCCAAGTATCTGCCTTCTTTCAGGCTAAGAAGAAATCATAGAACTATGTCAGGTAGATGGTGGCTTTCACTGAGTGGGGGAGATCCAGTGGTTTGGATTAAGTTGTTTCACAGATGTTTCTGTGTGTGCAGTGTCACTGAGGCACAGCAGCTTTCCTCTTGCACTGACAAAGCTCTTCTCGTTTCTGCAGCAGCTCCACAGTACTTACAGCACCTCAGTGTCACTGCTGTTTAATGACTGGGTTTTCCCTTCTCATCAGTGGTGTTGGTGGACACCAGGCAGCCCTGGCCTGCTGGCTGTCCCCGTGGTGATGGTGAGCACTGAGCAGTGAGGATCAGCTTGGGGTGCCTGGGGCCCAGTTCTGCCTGGTGCTGCCACTGCTGGTAAGGCTGGCACTGAAGAGGTGCTGTGAGTGCTGGCACCCCGTGAGTCCTGACCCTGCCCTCCCCTGGCATGAGCTCAGCTGGGCAGAGCTCGGGGCTGTGGTGACATCAGGGTTGTGGGTTTGATTCCCTTACGGGCCTTTCATGTAAGAGTTGGACTCAATAATCCTCATGGGTCCTTTCCAACTCCGAATGTCCTGTGGTTCTGTGATGCGTCCACGGACTGGAGCAGCTCCCAGGAGCAGTGCAGAGGCCCTGTCCCAAGTGTGTTTCTTCAGAGCTGTGTTTGAAAAGCTCTCAGGCAGTTCACAGGAGCTTCCTCGAGTTAAATAAAGCACAGGCAATTGTCTCAAGGGAGCAAGAAGCAGACCGAGGTGGTCCTTCAGCAGCTGCACTTCCGCCTGCTGAGCTCTCACATCTTTGGCAACTCCCAGGTGTGGCACAGAAAGGTCTGATGCTTTGAGGGCAGAAGGGTGCTGTTTCTCTTTTTTCTTCTCTTTGTTTTCTTATGAGGTACTGGTTTTTGTGGAGTCTAGAACCAGCCACATCAACTGAAAATTTCTAGATGATGACTTCCCTTTTTCTAATTGTGTTTAGGATTTGTCTTTCATCTTATTTTCTTTACTACATCTGAGAAACACTGAGAAACAGGGTTAGAATAAAGAGTAGCAGAGGACTGAGGGAAGGATCAGTACTCCCTCAGGGGAAGCGGAAACAGTGAGGGAAAGAGGGTGGACCCTGACTATATAATCCTCCTGTGATTGTCTTTTGCTTCCTATCTTCTTGGAAAGTACCATGATTTATAAAGTTTTGTATGCTGGGAAAATGTAGACATTGACTGTATGTAGACATTTGTTTCTCTGGTATAGAAAACATCTCTTAGCAAAAACCTGTCTGAAGGGATGATGCAGGCTGCCAGTGTGTCTGTGGAGCACTGCTGAGCTGTAGGTGGGACTTCTAAGGAAAATAAGAAGCTGTGAGTTTATCCTGTGGAAAACATTTGGTAAAAATCATAGGAAGCAGAACAGGGACAAATAATATAATTTAAAATAGTAATTATATACTTACTACTTTCAAAATTGGGGCATTAAGCCTTTTGGCCATTCAGAAGAATGCATAATAAAGAATCTGTAATACATGGAGTGTCTTCCAGTATGGTGGAACAGAAATCCCTTACTTTTCCTTTGAGAAGTACTTAGTATGTTAAAAACTGCTCTTGGGATTATTGTAATTGCTGGGAAATATGGTGGGAAGTACAGTAGTGGTACAAAGCACTTGCTCTGAGCTGAAATGAGTTTATCAGACAGATTGCATATGTTCAAGGCCTTTGTTACTGCATTATCCCACACCTGAAGCTGTGTTATATCACACACACCTGGTTGTGACATTGTCCCACACCTGAAGCTGTGTTAGAAAACACACCCCCACACACACACCCACCCACACACACACACCTGGTTGTGACATTGTCCCTCTCCTGAAGCTGTGTTATATATCACACACACCCCCCACCCCTGGTTGTGACATTGTCCCTCTCCTGAAGCTGTGTTATAACACATCCCTGGTCCCAAGGCTGAGGTCACACAGCAGGTACTTGTGGCATATTGGGAGCTCCCCCACAGCCCAGGGCTGGGGCTGTGCATGAGGAACATGGCACAGGGATGGTGCTTGTGGGCTCTTGTGAGCCATGGCAATGGTATTTTCCCTGCACCCTGGGCTGCAGAAATGCTCACACAAAATTAGTGTGTTGGGGTTGTCTGGCTCTGCTGTCTTTGCACCCTCAGCTCAGGTGTTTATTCTCACAGGTGGGACCCCCCTGAAAGGGGACAGGGCTCAGGCCCACACTGGGCCCCTCTGGTCTCAGGGAAGCTGAGGTGGGGGCATGGGGCATGTTCCCTGGGAGGAGATGGGTTAGTGTAGACATGATAACAGCCTTTGATAAAAGCACTGGGAAAGAGTGGGTATGCCTAAATGGACTTATTCCAAATATTTACATTGCTGTCTCTTACACTTAACTTTGAGCTCAACCTCCAAGCTCCCTATGTTTATATTGCTGGATTTGAGTCACTTCTGAGGGCAGGCACCCAAGGGCTGCTTCCACACAGGCACTGATAAGCTGAAGTTACTCAGTTTGCTCCTGGAGCAAACTGTCACTGTGAACAATCTGAAAATACAACCTCTGTGCTTGGCAGTGCTCTGAGACACCAAGTTAAGAATTAGAAATAAAGGACAAATTCATATGTACATATATTAGAAGCAGAGAAGAAATGTCTCTCATGCCTGCACTGCACCTGCATCTTGAGCACTGTGTAGTAGTGTAGTTCTGACCATCCCACTTCCAAAAGGATGTAAAATGTAGAGAGAAAATCCCAATGGCAAATAGAGGAATAGGTATTCATGCATTGCAAAAAGGATCCTGGCTTACCAAATAAAATGATCAGGCAGCAGCTTTAAGAATAGAATGAGGTCCCTTCTCCAGGGAGTGGAGGTGAACTCCAGGTTGCATTGGAGATGCCATATGAGTTAAGAGGTGATGGATCCACCAGCAGCTGTTAAATCCGACAGTCACAGCGTGGCTCAGTCCCCTGCAGCCCAGCTAAACCCTGAACTGCTGCCAAATGCCATGTTCATCTACTGATGCCTTGTGCTTGCACTGTTCCTAACACCTAGTGCTGACTGCTGAGTACAAAATTCCCTGGATTGGCTTGTGCTTCATCCTCCCCAGAAGCTCCTCAGACAGCCCCAAAGCTCACCTGCAGGAAGCTGCAGCCATGAGTGCTGCTCCCAGAGATGGACCTGGAACTGGCACTGGAGGCACAGGTGGAGCTTCCAGAGGAGCACATCTTGGGTATGTGCTGTGCCTCTCTCCTCAAGCCAGAGTGTCCTCCTTGGTCACAGCTCCTTATTCAGCAGTGAACTGAGGCAGAGCAGAGTGTGGCTGCAAGATGGCTTTGGCTCCAGATGCTTCCAGAAGTTTCCAGCTGCAGGAGCTGCCACCAGGAGCAAACTGCTGCCCTGGGGGCAGCAGAGGCTCCTGCGCTTCTTGCTCATGGCTGTGTCATTTACTGTTGTTCAAGTCTGAAGTTACCTTGCAAAAAGGTGGGTGCTGTGTGAGAATTGCTGCTTCAAGCCATCAAAGCATGAAAAGATTTTTTTTGTGAAATAACTTGGTACAACTAGTAGACTGCAAGTTTAGTGTCTTTGCTTAATGTGTGTTTTGTTGTTGCTCAGTGACACAAACATGGGGATGCAAAGCAGCTCACACTTCCCAAATGCAAATGCTATAGAGCCATAGCAAAATAGCATCATCTGCCTTAAACACAAGAGATGATTAAAATTTTGAGACCTGAGCACGTGGAGTGTACCATTTCTCATGCACTATATTATGTAGCCTACTTCTTTTTTCCCCCAGCACTCTGTGGAATCAGCATGCTTTCTTCCTGAAGAGCATTATTCGCCATTTTATGGCTTTCATGGCTGTGAAATCTTTTGGCAGTGTTGGCTATCAGCTGTCATTCTGGCTGTTCTAAATAATTCTGCCACCAGCAAACTATCTGCTCTATTATTATCCTTTCTTCCAAAGCATTTATTTCTATGTAAGCTATTTTATCTACTTTTACACAGATCTGTTGATAGGCTTGTTCCGTTCTGAAAACTGACCATTTTTGCTGTCTTTGTTTTGCTGTCTCTTACTCTGAAAACTTTCTTGCCTATGATTATTGCATATCAACTCCTTTAAGAAAAAATGAGGGCCATCATTATAGGATTTTGAAAATGTCCATGTGTTGTATAAATTGTGACTTTTCGCTGGTTATGGGTGCCCCATAGAGCTTGGGGGGTGTTGTGAAGCTTGGCTTGGCAAAACATCAGCCTGGAAGAGGCACAGCAGTTCTGTGGTGCCTCCCCTTCCAGCACAGCTGAGCGACCCCCTTTACCTGAGCAGACCCATTCCCCACCCTGCCCTGGGCCTGCCCAGGGAAAAGGGCACCCACCCAAGCCATGAGCAGCCAGTTTCTCCTGGAGAATGCTGTGGGACATGGTCAAAGGTATTAGTGGAGTCCAGGCAGACACATGCACAGCCTCTCCTTCATCCTGAGCAGGGCACCTGTCTCAGGTGGGGCTCAGCCTGGCAGGCAGGACCTGCCACTCACAAACCCCTGCTGCTAAAAGGAAAGATGGGAGATGATGTTGAGGTTTCCATACTGGGCTAGATGTCTCCCTTTAGCCTGAATTTCATGTGAAAGGCCAGCAAAAACATCTCAGCTGATTTTTTGAATGACAATAAGGAAGAATCGTTTCCTTCCTTATGTGTAAGTTGTGTAAACCAGTAACTCATGGGTCTGTGGGCCTTGGGTAAAGCAGAAAGAGTTCCAGATGCATTGGTAGTGTTCCCTGGGGCTGTGCCTGTTTCTGCCTCAGTCACTGATGGTGTAAGTTGTGTGGACATGTCATGCTGAGCATGGAGTGAGCCCAGTGTGGGCACTGCAGGTGGCACTTGGGCATTGGGAGCACAGAGGGCTGTGAGAAGGGGAAAGGGCTCCAACAACCAGAGTTTCCTCATTCCAGGGTCAGCATTTCCTTTCAAATTTTCTCAGCTTTAATGACACATTGCTGTAAACATGGTGACCCCAGTGGCGTTCTCTGTAATGACTTTTTCTAGTGTTTCATTCCAAGAGATTGCTGGAAGGATTTTTAGCAAAAGGAAGATCTGAAAATTTAGGAAAAGGAGCTTGCCACTAATGCTTGTCCTGTGTAACCTTCATCTTTGTTCTGAAATCCAGAATAACCTTCCCATGGGCAGTGACAGAGGGGGAAGCAGGAGTTTTGCTGTGCCCATCTTCTCTGAGCCACCAAAGCAGGGAGGGCAGACAGGAAAGCTGGTTTTTCTCAGGGTGTGGAGTTGCATGAGGTGCAGTGGGTTGGGACAGAAAGGGAGTTACTGGTGAGGGGTCATCAAGGAGCAGAGTAGAGCAAGCTAAGGATTGTGCAGTGAATTCTTACAGTGTGATGGGGGCAGGTTTTGGATACAGGAGGTGAAGAACACAAATGGAAAACACTCTCCTCCAGAGGTAATTCTTATCCTTGGGATTGCAATTCAAAAGAGCCCAGTCATGAGAATAAGAGTATTCCTAGTTCTGTGAGAGCAAAGTGAAGGGCAAAACAATGATAATGGTCTTCAAAAGAGGAAGAGACTGTCCTGAAAAATAGATACCTAAGTTCTGTGTGGGGAAACATGACCAAGGAAAAAAACAAGAGTTTCCTATTCCAAAAATTCTATTCTAGACTCAAGTGTAAAATAACCTAAGGCAAAGGAGGAGTAGGATTTATAGCAAGAGAACTACTTGTTTCAGTCATGTACTGTGCAACAGTCTGAAAATCATCATGGAATGTGAAAAATCAAATTATTAAAGGTAACGATTCAAGGATTGCAGGAACACAATGGACAAAATCAGAGTAGTGCATCAAATATGCAAAACAAGGGTAGCAAAATTCTCTTCTGGTATGTAAATTCATAAGCAGAAGGTCAGTTAGAGAACTGGACTGGGTGAACTGTGTATGAGGCCTTAACATTGCCAAGAGATTTCAGAGAACACATCAAAGGTATTTTGGGAACTGACAGGTACTTGTTTTGGGTTTGTCATAGGAGGGGAGACTTAGGTGAACCATTAGAATTCTTTTTAACTGTTGTCTGTGATCCTGTTTGATAAGGTTTTAGTTGCACAAGACTGTAGTTGTTTTCCCACTGGCATTCTTGCTGATCTGTTCAGTAAGAGTTGACTGTTGAAAGTTGCTCTGAGGGTAAGTTGGGTTTGTGTCTCTTAAGTCACTGGCTTTTGAATTTTCATTGGCAGCAGGACGTGGGCAGTGTAGAGTCCATGCTGCAGGAAGAACTGAGGAA
This sequence comes from Hafferia zeledoni, assembly GCA_035583235.1. Lineage (NCBI taxonomy): Eukaryota > Metazoa > Chordata > Aves > Passeriformes > Thamnophilidae > Hafferia > Hafferia zeledoni. Next base: position 19,326,926 of record JAWWEV010000011.1, read on the forward strand.
TACATAAATAAAGGTCTTCTGTTCCTGGGTGTGCTGAAGTTCAACCAGTATATTTAGGCTGACTTCTTTCTAGAGCCCTGACTTCTGGTTTCAGGAAAGGAAAGGGTTTCTGCTTTCAAGCACAGAAATCCATGGAAAGCCAGGAGCCCTGGTGGGATTTTAGGAGTCTCAGCATCTCCCTGGATATGCTTGGACTGTGCCAATGGTGCTTCCATTTAGATTAATGATTAATGCCTATTGATTCCAGTGAGGGACGAGCTGCTCCAGTGTTTGTGTGTGAGCATGACAAGCCATGGAAAACAGACTTCTGTGCTGCCCTCAGTAATCTGTGGGGCAGCTCTGTGCTGGCAACAGGCAGGGGAGGTGCTGCAGGAGGGTACCGTGACCCAGGCTGAGCAGAGAGAAATAATGTACTCCTGGTGGTTTGGCTTCAGCCTTTGTTTATCATCTTTCACGTGCAGATTTGTCACTGCCATTTCTGAGATGATTAAAAACTGCACTGAGGGACATTATAGAAGTGGATTTTTTCTTATGATCTAAATTACAAGTGGGGAGAAAAGTGTAAGAGATGCACATTGAATGATACCAAGGGAGAGAAATATTGCCCATCCAGTAATTCTGTAATCACCACCCATCCTTGCAAGATTTTTATTAAACTTTTGCCCCTTCTTGGCAGTTCCAGCAGCCCAGATTAATTCCCAGTGCTCTGATCCCCACCAGCAACTTGGAGCTGATGCAAAAGAGCACATTCCCTTTTTCAGTGGTCCTTCCCAGGGCAAATCTTCTTGTGTCTTCATCTCAATGCTTTATAAATCTTTCTCCTATTTTTCCCATTTGTGCAGTTGAGAGATACTAATCGGTCACCATGAATGTTAAGAATCCACTATTAATCCTCCTTTGGCTGGAGCCTGTGGGCTTATTCTATATCCATTGACTTCAGTCTTTAGCAGCAGTTTTCCCACTGCTTTCCTTGCAGCTTGCTCAGTATGGGCATGTGGGCCAAAGGGAAGGGGCACAAGTGGCTGTGCAGCTGAGTGAAGGTGCAGAGGGGCAGCCTGGCTGTGGCACGGGGGGTGCTGCAGGGTGGGCAGGGTATGGCCAGCAGCAGTTCCCAGGGGGGCAACAGTTGGCATTAGCAGTGTGGGGATGGCTGGGGGTGGCTGTGGCTGCAGTCCCACTCGTGTTCCTGTCCTCTGACCTGCCCTGTGCTGCACAAACCCCAGAGCTGCCACGTGCAGGAGGCCCCTGGAGAGCAGCACTTGGTGGGATGGTGTTCCTGGTGCTGCAGGATTTGGTACCTCCTGTTTCCCAGGAGGAAAGGTTCTCATGGGCCAGCCCCCACCCAAAGGGGTACCCTCTGAACTCCTGGCATTAAAGGCTGGATGCTGCTCAAGCTCGAGGTCTTGCACATCCTACAAAGCTCTCGGAGGTCTTTATTGTTACTTCTCTTTTGCAGGGCCTACTATTAGAACTGGTTATTCTTCTCACTATAAATACATGTTTTGAAGCCACTGAGTCTGTGGTGTGTTATTACTCCTGGAAATATTATCTCTTGTTTTGTACAGTTTAGGGGTTTTTTTTTTCATCCAGTTTTGTATGGGCCCTTTTAGTCTTTCTCTTCTCTCATTGAAATAAAGTTGTGTCCTCTGCATGTGTTTTTAATCTGCACTTTTTACATGCTGGGTTCGGTGGTATGATTAATTATTGGCAAATTAAATTGATACCTGTCTCAGCTGAAAGTTAAGCTGGAATTTGGTGATTAAGGGTATGTACTTGTATGTCAGCAAGAAGACTTCTTAAAACACAATGTGTGTGAATAAGTTTGAACTGAGAACTTAGTCCTGGAGAAGAATAGCTTCTCAACTTTTAGTGGACTAGGACAATTCAGTTTCTCTTCACTAGATGCAGAGTTAGAGCTTCATGATAGAAGTAAAACTCAGTTTAGAAAAGGATAGAAGACTAGCAGCATCATGAGTAAGGCTGAGACTTCATTTGTATTTTATAGAAAATTTGTTATATTTTAAGGATTCACTTTAAAATGGGAGAGTTTTGCTTTTCACTAATTGTAAGAACTCTGAGTTTTAATAATGTTGGCCATTGCAGTGTTGGAATACTGTGATGACACCATGAAATGTGTTGTGGCCAGAGCTTTACAGCACATTTACTGGGTGCTCCATCAGTGTGCCAGCAAAGCGAACAGGGCTGTGTTTTGGTTGGGTGGGGGAAAGGTGATGGTGGGAACAACAGGTCAGCTGGCCACTACCAGGTAAGCAGGAACTGATTCTGCCTCCTCGAAACATGGTCATAGAAGGCGGAGTGGAGAATGAGACCAGTGGGCTGGTAAGTGCTGTTCATCTCCACTCCTCTCACTGCTTGCTGACCCTCCCCTGGCATCCCTGGGAGGTGTCAGGAGTGGGTCTCATCCTGCTCCCAAGGAACTACACCATTGTTTGTCAGGGAGGTGTGTGTGAGATCCCACCAGCCTTCCCTGTAACACTGCACAGTGATCAGTGAAACCCCCAGGAGAGACACGATGCTCTGTCAGTTCTGGTCATGGAAGGTGAAAGCCTGGCCATGATCCCAGAGAAACTGAAGCTCTTACAGGTTATTAAGGGCCTAAATCAAAACTGTGACAATAGCTAAGAAGAAAATGGGGATCAGGGTTATAGAGCAGTAAAACAGCAAGGGTCAGTAGGTTACTGACTGGCTGAGGGGTGTGTGAGGGGTGAGAAAAGCAGCAGGTGCCAGCAGGGAGGGAAGGGAGACTCCTGTACCTGAGGTGGGTTTCTAAGGACACCTGGCCACTGTTCAGTGCTGAGCCATGCTGTGGAACTGGTGCACTGGATCAAAACAAACCTCTTGGTACTGGGGGAAATATTAAAATATATGTGCATGTACAGATGATTTCCAAGCTGATAAAACATCTCCAACTGTCATACAGTGTATTCTCTTGGGCTCCTGGGTTTGTGTTGATATATTGCATTACTAATTGTTTATTGATAATGTGGAAATTACGAAGCACAAATTTAAATTGTCATGGTTAGAACTGAGCTGTCAGTGTTACCTGGTGTGAAGTAGATAACAAATATTATTTCACAAGGAACCAAAACCAATTTAAAAAATCACTACTGAATTTGCACTGTAAAACAGTCCCCCAGTAACATACAGAGGCTTGATGTGCTCTGACTGTGCTTGTGTGTTTTGAAATGTGGGTGTTTCTAATGCTTCTTTTTCAAGGAATAAAATATCGGAATTAAAACACTGGCATAGTATTCAGTATGTTTAAATTATCTTCATTTCTCCTTTGTACAGGGGTAACACTGTTAGCTGTTAAGCTGCTCTGATTATGGTTTCAATTTTTGAAGCCATGCAGTGGATCATTAATCCACTTGAACTTTTTGCAAAAGCTGTGGGACTTACTCGTTGTAGTGTTAATGATGTTGGGATGGATTTTGTAGCTCTGCAGTTTTCTTAGTTTTTCTGCATTTCCTACATTCAGTAAAGAAGATGGTGAAGTGATGAAGAGATCAGGCAGCAGCAAAAAAAAAAGTCTCTGTGTTGCCTTGGGTGATATGGTTGGGTATTTAGATTGCCAAGACAATAATGTGTCAAAAGACTTTGTTTGGATGGATTGAACTTGGATCGAGTCACAAGGATTTTCATTTGTGGCTATTGTGTTGTTACATTCTCAATTTTGGAAGCTTGATTCCATTTACAGTGAGAAGTTAATCCCTCACCAGAGGGAATGGCAACATGGAGGGGGAGGAGCAGCAGGGACAGAGGTGCTGCTGCTGGTGCTGAGCCCTTTGGAGCCCCGGGCTGTGCACACCTTGCACAGACCTTGCAGACCTGGGGACATCCAGGGCTGTGTCTGGTCCAGGGTGCAGAACTCCTCCAGGGCTGTGGAACTGGAACTTGGTCTTTGTTTTTCTTTGCACGCAAGGTGGAAAACACGTGGCAACTGCAGACAGGCCACGAGTCCACCGTGGCTGTCACTGCTGCGTCACCCCTGCTTGGCTGCAGAGAGTGACAGGGTGGAAAACGTTACCAACTCCCTGCACGTTACTGCACAAATTATTTCTTTTTACCCATTTCCTCAGAGCATTCCCCTTGTTCGTGCATTGCATAATCTTGTATGTGTTATTGAGCTGTTTGTTTAGCAGCAGCAAATTGTTGAGATTTTGATGTTCCAAAAATGGGTTGTGTTAATTTCTGTTGTCCTCTCATTGCTTTACAGGTACGGTAAGAATTGAAATGTTCAGGAATATGCAAAATGCAGAAATCATAAGGAAAATGACTGAAGAGTTTGATGAGGTAGAGTATACAAATAGTTCTGTAAATGATACAAAATATATTGGTATATACTTCTGTCTTGAATTAAAAATGCAATGGGCAAAAAAACAGTGGGTAAGCAAGGTCTCAGTGTGGGAAGTTGCAAAGCAGAGACTTCAACTGTTGGATGAGGAATAGCAAACATGAGCTTTGGGAAAGAGAGAAATAATGGACAACCAACAAGAGATACAATAATTTGCAAAGGTGGTTGTAGTCGCTCATCATGACAAGTCAGTGCTGTGGGTTGGGTGGGCCCTGGATCTGAATTACTGGTGCTGAATAGCTGGAATTAGCCAGTTTAAGATCCTAAGTGTGTGTCACACAACAGCAGGGAGCAGGGTCACCCCTGTGGTGTGAGAGTCAGGTCTGGCTGTGCAGGAACCGCCCTGGGCCCATGAGAGCCCTGGGCTGGACCTGTGGAGACCCTCCTGGGTCTCAGTGTGGCTCTGGGGACACCCCTGTGTGTGTCCAGCCTGGGCCAGGGGGAGGAGGCAGCGAGAGCACTGCAGAGCTCTCCTCCCACTGGCACTGGGGTGGCATTCTGGGCTCTGAGGGTCACCTCCTGCAAGTGCCATCGTGCAGCCAAACCTGCAGGTGCCTGAAGCAGCTCTGCAGGACTCTGCTGTCTGCTCTCTGCAAATTAAGGGTTTGTTCACTTGAAAGGGCAATTTAAACCAAGTAGTAACTTGACATGAAAATTACCGTGCTGGAACCGTGATACAGAAAGAAACACTCTTTCAAAAGATCTGAGCATTTACTTTGAAACAGGCAGATTACAATTCAGACTGTGTATCTTCTGTCCAAACAAACATGTTGCTATTGGTTAATGCTTTTTACTTTGAGATTTTTGAACTGTGTTTCCTTTGATTTTTCATGTATAAAAAGCTGAATATTCTGAGTGTTCATTTTGTTTAGTGAGGAAAACAAATGCTGAAACACGAATTTTCTGTAGGACAGCAGTGTCTCTGACCAATTCTAAATGGGGTGCCAAGGCTGTGATTCAGAAAGTTAAGCAGGAAAACTGTAAATATGAGCACTACTCTTTTCCAGGATTTACTTCTGCATGATTTCCATGTGGCTCATGGCCTGCAGTAGAAAAATGTGTAACTAAATACCTGGCTGCAGCCACGGGAGTGCACCTTGTCCATACTCAGGTGCTCAGTCAGTGCAGTAACGTTTGTGTGTGTGCACAGAGAACAGAATTCAGGTCCAGTGATGAGTCAAAGGATTGTATCAATTCATGCTGCATTCTGGGTAAATCCTTTTTGCTTTTTGAAACATCAGCAGCCACAGCCACAGTTATTAAAATGCAGTGGTGTAATTTGAATTTTACTGGTGTCATTTAAAAACCAGCTTACAAAATAAGGGACCAATACATTGTCCAAAGGCCAGAGAAGGTTGATTTTGCCCGAAGGGGAATTGTCCAACAGTTGACAGAAGAAAGTATTTTTAAAAAACATTTTAAAAAAATCTGTCAAAGTTTTTTCTCAAAGGAGAAAATACCTCTACCTTGTGCTGGGCATGAGTGTCCCTGAAAGCAGCATGTCTCAAAGAGTTGCAGTTACTGGTACATGAGATTTCTTTCTCCATTACCTAAAACTCTCAGAGCTTTTACAGTTCTAACAAAGTTTCTGCTGTAGCCTCTGCCTTAACATTTGAATGGACTTATGAGAGAATTTATGGGGTTTAGTATAAAAGCATAAAGTTGTTAGTCTTAGGCTGCAACCCAGTGACTATTTTGAAATCTGGAGTAAACAGTTGGCATTTCCCCTGCATCCCCTCTGCCTGCAGCCCTGATGTCCCACTGTCCCAGCAGAGCTGCAGGGAGCATTTGGCTGCTGGCCCGAGTTGCTGCCTTTAGGGCAGGCATTGAAGCACTGATTTTCCTCCTCATAGGTGAAGGAATGCCTGTGCAGGATTTAAATGATGGGAATAACTGTTCATTCCTGCCACAGTTCATTAGGAGGCAGGGAATTCCATGGACATCCACTGGCTGCACTGTTTGGATGCTTAGCTCATGAGTACAGGCATTTCATAGGTGAATTCCCTCATAATCCTTGTGCTGGAGTTGGCAGGTGAACAAAGACCTCGTTTGCTTTGCCTTTTCTGAGTGCTGGAACATCAGTGTCACTAATGTGTCATATTTTTGTTGGTATTCAAGGATAAAAGATCCACCCAAGTGGTTTTATTGTAAATTCATTCTTCCCACTTCAGCCAGGTGAGATGCTCTGGGGGAGCCTGCATAGGCTTTTCTGTCTGATTTGGAACTGGAGGTGAAGATACACCACCCAGTGTGGGTGGTTGCACATATCATGTACCAGATGTCACGTGCAGAGATCCACCAGGCCATTTGGGTAGGGTTGAAATGTGTAGGATTTGATTATTTTGGTGCCCAGGGGGTTTGCTGCAGGGGAATGTAAGTTCTGAAGTTTAGGCCCAAGGTTATTGCATTGCAGCTCCTCAACACCCACATGACCACCTTTGCATGGACAATGTGACATGACCTGAGTAGCAAAGAGCTTGTTCTTCACAAAAACACAGAGTAAATACGTACAAGGGGTTTTAATTTCGGTGCTACCAACTTCTTATGCTGGGAGGAGATGGAGCATGGAGCGTTAATTGCTGTGATGTATTGGTTAATCTGGACTTGGATTACAAACCAGGTGGCCAGGGAGGTTGTATTCAGGCTTTTTCAATGAAGGGGGGAAAAAAGCATTTTTTGATTGTGTGTGGAGAGTCTCACTGAAATGCAATTTGTTCAGTGAAGTGAAAACAGCAAGGGCAGGCTTGGGGAGGAGTTAGAGGGACTGGGTGTTCACATGCCTGCTCTGGTCCTGTAATAATGTTTTGAAGATGGAGTGTAGGAATCTGTGGTAAATCAGAAGGCAAGTTTTACCACTTGGAAAAGGCTACGTTTATAAGCGAAAACAGGACAGCATTTACTTCCTGGTAAGATCTCAACTGTAAACTTGAGTAAAGCAAAGTTTATGGGAAGGGGCAGCCAGTTGATTAGCCTATTAACCTGGAGTTGAAGTGGGGCTGGAGAATGACACAAACTTTCAGTCATATGAGCCCTTCTTTGGGTTTGACCTTAAGTATTTGGAAATACCCCTTTTTTGTCTTTCCCCCCCACTTCCTAACCCAGGACACAAGGAAAGGAATTGGGTCTTGATACACATTTTGAACTATACAGAGCTAATAGTGCAAGTGTAAAACAGTTCCAATGGAGTCTTTGCAAAAGTGGTTTCATGACCATGAGCTTCCCTGTTTATTGAAGAATCATGTTGGTTTTATTTGTTGTTCTGTGTTGGCTTGAAGGAACAAGGTGATGTTTAGCTTAGAAACTTAGAGCAGGGTGGCTACAGCACCATCATAACAGTGAGCTGGGAGGCCTTTACCACTGGCTGTTCCCCCTGTTGCCCTGCAGGACAGTGGTGACTACCCCCTCACCATGCCTGGGCCCCAGTGGAAGAAGTTCCGCTCCAACTTCTGCGAGTTCATCGGGGTGCTGATCCGGCAGTGCCAGTACAGCATCATCTACGACGAGTACATGATGGACACGGTGATCTCGCTGCTCACGGGGCTCTCCGACTCGCAGGTCCGCGCCTTCCGCCACACCAGTACCCTGGCTGGTAAGTGAGCCTGCAGGGAGGGGCTGCTGCAGGGGCACAGCACTGCTGGCCTGCTGGGAGAGCCAGTGCTGGCCTGCTGGGAGAGCCAGTGCTGGCCTGCTGGGAGAGCCAGTGCTGGCCTGCTGGGAGAGCCAGTGCTGCCCTGCTGGGAGAGCCTGTGCTGCCCTGCTGGGAGAGCCAGTGCTGGCCTGCTGGGAGAGCCAGTGCTGGCCTGCTGGGAGAGCCAGT
>JAWWEV010000011.1:19335323-19358732 GCA_035583235.1 Hafferia zeledoni
GACCCTGGCTGGTAAGTGAGCCTGCAGGGAGGGGCTGCTGCAGGGGCACAGCACTGCTGGCCGGCTGGGAGAGCCAGTGCTGGCCTGCTGGGAGAGCCTCTGCTGCCCTGCTGGGAGAGCCTCTGCTGCCCTGCTGGGAGAGCCAGTGCTGGCCTGCTCGGAGAGCCAGTGCTGGCCTGCTGGGAGAGCCTCTGCTGCCCTGCTGGGAGAGCCTCTGCTGCCCTGCTGGGAGAGCCAGTGCTGGCCTGCTGGGAGAGCCAGTGCTGGCCTGCTGGGAGAGCCTCTGCTGCCCTGCTGGGAGAGCCAGTGCTGCCCTGCTGGGACAGCCACTGGTGCTTTGGGCTGGAAACTGGCCAGCACTTAGAGCTGTGCAAGCATCACAGATACATGAATATACTTAAATGCACCTTTCTGATTTGGAAAGGAGTGTGTGAGGCCTCAGTCTCAGGGTTCCTGTCATCCCCAGGGCCTCCAGTGGATCCTCAGAATCAGAAGTGGTGTGCTTGTATCTGTATTTTGTTATTAGTAGTTGATCTATTGTATACGATGTCTTAATAATTTTGTATTTTAAAGTACGAATTTGTTCCAAAGAAGTACCAAGACAATTTTATTATCAGAGAACTTCTGACCACCAGTAAAATTAGTCTGGCCGTCACTCTGGAGAAGTGTGAGGTGTGGGAGCCTGGGCCATGATTGAAGGGCTCCAGCCACACTGCACCATTCATGCAGCTGCCTACGTCTAAGGAGAGCTCTGGGTGCATCATTAGGTAGAAATAGGCTTGTCCAGAGTGTATTTCATCAGACCTGTATGTCTCCTGTAAGGGATGAATTGTTTTCCTCAAGGAACTGTTTTGCTCCAATTGCAAAGCAATACCAGGTTTGGTGTCTACAGCTGGTCATGTCAGGTGATAAGAAACACATCTTACTGCAACTTCACCTTTACAGGAGACATTTGTCATAATTTGAGTATTGCTACAGCCAATATTTGTTACTGATTTAATCTTTCCACAGTCAGCTTCAATCAATTTTTTTCCATTTCTGAGTGTAATACCCAGTGTCCAACAGATTCAATCAGAATTTGCTTACAATTTCATCTCCTATTATGAACTGAAGCAAGAGGCAGATTTCCAATGATGTTGAAAAAACAACTCCAAATTTGGGTGGGGTTTGATTTTAAAATCGAACCCCCAAACCTTCAGCTCACAGTGGCTGAACTCTTTTGTAAACCCATCCCCTTGTGTTCTTCGTGTTACTCAGCAATGGGCTGGTAAAACCTTGAATTATGCAGGTGTAACCTTCCTGGTTTAGAGTTTCCTCTACAAGTTGGGCATTCAAAGGTGAGAGCTGCCTGAGCCACAGATAACCTGCTGGAAATCCCTGCCTGTTATTTAATCTGTCTCCCTTTCCCTCTGATGCCATCTGCAGTTCCAGGGGGTTTTGATTTGCTGTTTGCTCAGATTGGGGCTGATTGTTTCTCTCCCTCGGACTGATGGATCCATCCCTGCATGGGATGTTTGGAAAGTGTGAGGGACTTGATGGAAAAGGCAGGAGACAGCACCACACAGCTGAGACATTACCCTAGACCTATGCTCATTGTTTGGAATGGATTGTGTAGCCAGAAACTTCCAGCAAGGAAAAGCTAAAGCCCAAGTTCATCACACCTAACTTCAGTTGTTCCAGGCACTGCTGGCTTCCTCCATCAGTACACCTGTATCTGACATTGCACTGGGGCAGGACCTGCCAGGGGTCTCAGCACTTACCATTGACAATACTTGGCATTTATTTTTTTATTTATTTGCTTGTTTTAACGAGCTTGAGAGCTTTGTTTTGATTCTGCAGATTTCCTTCAAGCTGTTTTTGCACATATAATTGTGCTGCTGGCCCGCAGAGCAGAGGGTCAGCATGATGCCAAGGAGCTCAGTCTTGATCAAGTTTATGAAAATCTACTTTTAGAATTTCAGTTCTGGAAGGAGTGGTTTTGAGATCCTTGTTTTCAGTTTTCCTTTTTGCTAGTCAGTTTGAACGAGAAATGATTCACTAAGCAAGAAATTTAAGGCAAGAAGCACCTGTGGGTTCCCAGCTTTGAGGAACAGCAAGATGAGTCAGAGTAGCTTCACTTCTCCATTTGTGTGGTTGTTTCCAGATGGCTGTGTGCCAGGGTGGGCTGGTTATTTTCTGCGTCTGCTGGGGAAATGTGTTTTATAGCTCTGGTTACAGGTAAGGAGTCATACTCTGTTTCTGCCTTTGCAGCTATGAAGCTTATGACTGCTCTTGTGAATGTTGCCTTAAACCTGAGCATTCATCAGGATAATACACAGAGGCAGTATGAAGCTGAGAGAAACAAAATGATTGGCAAAAGAGCTAATGAAAGATTGGAGCTGCTGCTTCAGAAAAGAAAAGAGGCAAGTGAAAACATGGTTTATTTTCCTCCTGGTTCATGTGCATTCCCTCCAACAGAAAGCCCAGGGTGGTTTGTGACTGGAGAGCCAGTGAGAAGGAGATTGGTTCTGCAGTGGTGTGTGTGAGCTCAGACATCACCTGGGCCACACCTGAATCTTGTGTTAACACGTTCAGGGGAGTTTGTGCCTGTTCTGCACTCACAGCACAGTTCCTGTCCTCAGGCTCCTGTCTGAGAAGGAAGAATCTAAAGTTGGAAGTGGTAACTTGTTATGCAGAAAGATTCTGACAAGAGGGTCCCGTTGTCCCTCCCTGCACTGCCCAATCCTCCCTCTGATCCCTGCAGGTGTTCCACAGTGTCTCATTAGTGCTTCTGTTTGTGGCTGCTTTAAGAAACTCTGCAGTGGGGGCTGGGGCTCAGGGGCAAGAAGCCAGGGAGAAGTAAAGTCACTTGTACCAAGTACCAGTCTGGCATTAGGGGAAAAAACCTAGAATGCACCAGAAGGTTGCTGTAATCATTTCTAAATAATTTAAAGTATTATATGACAGGAAATTTCAGTTTAGAGTTGTACTTAGAAGAAACTTGACAATGGAAAAATTAATACATATACACCCAAACAGCCATAATCTGTAAAGATGCCAAGTAAAACTCATAAGAGTGATTGAAAAAGTGAAGTTTCTATTACTTGATTTAAGTTTATTATTTTTAATATATTAGTTTTGAATGTATTTCCTCCACCACAGTTATACTGTGAATTTTTACTAGAATTAAGGATGTCTGGGCGCTTTACCTGTGTACACCTTGGATTCTTTTAGGTATAAATTTGACTCAGAATTACTTGACTTTAAAGTCTTTATCTGGGAATAATTACAATTTTGTATTTTTATTTTGCTCCTCTGATCCTTAGCATAATTATATTTGGGTTTCATAATTCTTAAAAATCATGCTTTAAGGCACAAAGCAAGAACAATCTGTCCTTCAAGAGAAACATTTAAAATTAAATATGAAATTCAATGTCAGCTTTAAAGCATTTTGAGAAGCAAAGTAGCTGGAACAGTGTTAGTGTTCCAGTTCTGACATAATGCTGTAAATTCCCACTGTTTAACTGCACTGAATTTACAGTATATCCTGTGCTGGCACTTCAGGAGTCGATTCTTTTGATGGAGTGCCCTCATAATAAACCCTCATAAGCACATCCACATGTGTGTGTTTATTCCCTGCGTGATGGGGGACAGTTCTCAAGCTGAGCTTGGCAGAGGAGTGTGACAGAAGAGCTGGGGCACTGGCTGGAGGGTCCCCTTCTCCTGTGCCTCCCTGTGTGGGCTCTGCCTTGCCAGGGACGTGCCCAGCTCAGGGGGGTGATCTGTGTGGCAAATCTGTCACAGAGCAAGTTGTGTTTTAGGGACTGCCAGTAATTCACATTTCCTGCTTGTCATGAATGTCTTTTTGAGCTTCTGAAACTGCCTGCAGAGTCAAAAGAGAATGTTTCCCTCATTTTTCACTTAGGTTTAAGAGTGGGGAATATTAAATCACTTTTGCATTGGTAAGAGCAGCAATCCCAAGACACAGATGCTCTCTCAAGATGCCTAAAGTTAAGCACTCAGATTCAAGTGCATGATCTAGAAAAGCTGAGAGTGTAAAAAGCAATTACAGTTTCAGAGAAAATTCATTACTGAATCAAAAGTACATCTGGGAATTGTATCCCTTAAATGTTAGTACACAGAGGTGAAAGGGATCTCACATGGACATATGGAATGGTTTTGCTTCCCTGCCAGCCCTGCCCCAGCACCCCGATGGATCAGATGGTGATTTGCCACGTGGGGATGAGCTGGGAACTCTGGGCAGGAGAGGGGGGAGGCCATCCATGCTGTCCCCGCATCTGTGCTGCTTCATCTTGCACTCAGAGAAATGTCATCTTCAGTGCCTGAGCTGTCTCATAGCTCAGAAAGCCCAGTCTGTCCTACCTACCTTCTGTGCTGTGTTCTCAACCCTGAACAGTTCCTGCCCTGAGTTCTCCAGGAGCTTCCCCCTGCCCTTTCCCAGGAAGCCTCCCAGGGCTCCTTGTTTCATTCCCATCCCCATTTTCCTGCCCTCTGTGCCAGAGTGTTGCTGTGGGTGTTTGCCTGCCTGTGCAGCCACCCAGCTGAGGAGTGATTAGGAACTTGTGCTCCCCTCTGGGTTATGAATTCTTGAACAGGCATTTGATCTGTGCATATTTGGCTTGAGCTGGTGCTGCAGACAGAGCTTTTCCCAGAAGCTGTGCCCACATGTGCTTGTTTTGTGTCCCAGCCCTGTGGTGCACTCAGAACTGGGATGCTCCCAGCTTTGCCCTTTGTACAGAATCCCTTTGGCTGGGACATTAATTTCTTTGGTGGGTTTTTGACAATTTGCTCAAGAACCCTCAATGCCTTATTTTCCCCATGTGCAAAATGCAGACAGCACCTCCTTACGTTTTAGGAAACTGGGAGCTTGCCTGACTGAACGCTGCAGGCTACTTGAGCTCCTGCCTGGAAGATACTGCAGAAATATTTATAAACATGGCTTGAAAAACATGAACCCTCAGGTGAAAGTGTTTAGGAGCTCATGCCATGCAGGAAGTCAAAGCAGCTGCCTCTGGCTGTAAAATACTTTCCCTGTTAAATATATATGTCCATAATTACCCAGGTTTCATTGTTTTATGCATATGTGGAGTCTGTACCAGCAAGGCTCTGTTGTGGTTTTCGTGCTGAGTGTGGGCACATTTCCATTCCCACACATCCTGGGGCCCTGCTTGGCCATAGGAAACGCCTCCTGGAAGAGCTGACTGCATAAAATTGGTGTCATCTTATTTAAAGATCTGCTTTTAGGTGTAGTTAAGTCATCCTTAGTTTAGTACAAAAGCTGGCAGTATGGAAAAATTGTCATTAATTCCAGGTTGTGTTGACATATTCATTGACACAAGAGAAGCCTCCCACAGTGCTTGCAAAACATACTCTGATTATGTGGGAAGTATAGAAGGTCTTCTAAAAAACACTCCTGTTGATAAAAGCATGCTCATACCAACTTTTTCATTTGGGATTGGGCTTGGTTTGGGTTTGGGTTGGGTTTTTGCAGTCCAAAGCGTGGATGTCACGGGTGCTCCGATTTGGGAGAGCTCCCTGGTCCTGACACCCAGTTACCCTGGTGCTGAAGTTACAGGAGCTGACAACTCAGACTTAAGATGAGAACATCTTCAATTCCTTTCCCTTAAATAGAGCATTAATTTTTTCAGACTGCTCTGTGTCTGTGCAGCTGTCAGTCCCTCAGCTCTGTTTCTCCAGGAACTCAGCACTGCTGGTGTTACTGAACATGTCTCCACTTGTCTCATTTTCAGTAGCAGAAGTTGGGGATCACTTCAAAGGCATAATTTGAAACTAAATTGATGTTCATTTTCTTCCATTAAGACATTGCATATGTGAAAGTGAATACTTGTATGTATATGCACACAAAACAGGCATGTGCTGGAAAAGTGGGAATGGTGATGCCCCTGAAGTGCTCTTGCATGGTCTTACAATGTGTCCTGACCAGGAATGGTAGAATATCACATTATAACAAGCAATTGTATTCTATTTATTAATTTTGTTTTGTTTTCTTTTTTGCAGCTACAAGAAAACCAAGATGAAATCGAGAACATGATGAACTCTATTTTTAAGGGTATATTTGTTCATAGATACCGGTAAGAAAATGCATCTACAGTAGCCCTGCTAACAAAGGACAGTCATAAAGAATGTCAGGGGCAGTTTCTGGGCTCATTTCCTTCTGCTGTAATGCTGTAGGTGCCACAAAAGCACTGTGAAAAACACTTGACATTATGGAAGAACACATTAAGTGTAACCCCCATGAATTCCACAGCAGAGCCCATCCACACAACTTGACTGTAATTCAGTGAAAGTGCCTCCAAACCTGTGGGAGATGTGGGCTTTGAATCTCTGTGATTTGAAAAGGAGGGTTGTCCAAGGTGGAAGCTCAAAAAGAGGGATCAGATGCTCCCTGCAGATCATGGGAGGGCAGCTGTGGTTGCTGGGTGTCCTTAGCCTGAATTTCCTTTTGTATGTCTTGGGTGTAAAGCAAATTTGGAATATGGTTCATCAAAGAGCAGCAGTATTTTGAAACAGATTTCGGGTGGGTTTGCATCTCAAGATGCCTCAGAGCACCTTGGTGCAACCAGCTCTTTAAATGTTAATTGACTGACTGAAGTCAGAAGATAACATTGAAGGATGCTAAACTTTGCAATTCACCTTTCAGATTTAAATTCTGGCTTAAAGGTCTGTAATTTATGAAATCTTTTAGGAAAATGGCAGAAAGCAAGAAAGAGCATATGAGCAAAGGGTTAGAAGGATGAGGAGCCCAAAGCTCAGCTGGACAGAGAGATGAGTGTAAATGTGGAGAAAAACAAGCAGGAAACCTGGAGGGAGTTGGGCTAAGAAATAGGGAGTGTGAAGGGTGGAACTGATCTTGTACCCTCAGTGCCCCGAGTGGTGCTGGCTCATGGTCAGCAAGCTCATGGTCAGCAAGCCTTGAGCTCCTTGGCAACAGGAGGGTGGGGGTAGAGCCAGCAGGTAACTGAGGGTGTCAGGTCAGTGGGGCAGCTTCCAGGGCCTGCAGGTGCAAAAGCTGAAGAAATAAAACTCTGAAGAGTTTCCATTTTTCCCCCCTCAGAATTCAGTGTATTATATCAAACAAGAAGTGTCTTTAAAATATTTTCCTAGTAGCTCATGCTCTTGTGTGGGCTTGCAAAAAGCCTCTGCCTGTTCTGGTCTGTGTGCTGCTTTCATCCCCCCAGGCCAGGGGGAATAAAAATGTAAAGCATCTCAAACCCTTACCTGCTTTTGTAATTTCTCAAGCATCCCTTCTCTCAAACAGTTCAAATGATTCATAAACCTGACGTGATTTTGCAATCCTTAGACCAAGTGGTAATGATTTCAGAAGATTGTGATTTAAATTATTGCCAGAGAATAAGTTTCATCCCATAATGTGACTCAGCCTCAGCCACAGTGATTCATGCTTGGGGACCTTTGTAGCTTAAGTAACAAATCCTTGATCTGAAGAAAACCCCAGGACTCTTTCATTCAGAATTCCTTTCTACTGCTGTTGCAGTGAAGTTACATATTCTTTCTGTAGACTGGCTTCAAATGTACTGCAAGATTTCAGTGCTCACTTCTTTCATTAAAGGGAAAAAAACTTGCAGAAATAGTGAAACTATTTTCTAGATGTAAAGCTACTCTTGTGTTAACAGCAGATTTGGGGAAATATTGAGATACTCCTAATAAACATGCAAGACATGTACTCACCTCATTGCATGTTTCCTTATCTCGTTTTTGAAACACTTTTTCTCACTGTTTTTGTGTTGGATTAAGACATATTTGGTTGTCCATTAATTTTTTTCAATCTAAAACTGAGAGCATCAAAGGGAAGATGTGAGAGTAAATTCAGAGCCCAGGTGCTGAGCTCATGTGGGTGACTGTGGAGCCAGCAGAGGTGGTGGCTGTGACAATCAGGGCTGTGGGGTCACCCCATGGGAACAGGCTGTGGAATGTCAATCCTTGTGAGAACCCAGGAGCTGATGGGACAGGGCATGTGCAGGGGCCTGGATTGGTGCTGCTCAGAGGTGCTGGTGTCAGGTGCCAGGCTGGTGTCCATGCCAGTGAGACACTGGCAGGGCAGAGCAGGGAGCCTGGCAGGGAACCAGCTCAGAATTGCTTGCAGGGTCCATGGGTGTTGTTGGGAGAAAAGCAGGGCAGGCCTGTTTCTTCATTTCAGTTGTGTCTGCGTGTCAGGGGTCGCCCTGAGGGTGTTGCCACAGAGCTTCTCACATATAATGGGTATTTATAAAATGTCATCACTCTCAGCTGCTGTCTGAGGTGTCAGAGTTTTGGGTTGTTCAGCCCTGCCTGTGACTCAGCCCTGTGTGTCCAGACACGTTTCCCTGTCAGAAGGCAAGATTTAGAGAATTCTGATTAACGTCCTACTTTGTAATATCTTTTTATTTTCAGTGCTCAAAGAGCTTTTCCTCCAGATGTGACTGTCCAGCAGGGCAGAACTATGGCAGCTGGCAGAGCAGAATGGGGACCCTGAGCCTGAGGGCAGGATGGGTTTGGGGTTTGTGCAGGACAGCGAGGCTGTCCTGAGGTAACACTTGGGCAGGGCTGACAATTAGGGTAAAACTTTCCCAGTCTCGATGGTACTGCCATTTCTATGGAGCAGGTGCTTCTCCTTGCAAGGTGGTCCTTTCCCTCCTGCTGGGTAATAGGGTGGTGGTGACGAGGGGCATGGGAATTGCACTGTGGGAAGCAAAGGGCTGTGTGACAGAAAGGGAAAGGCATTATTAGGTGGCAGTCTCGTGAGGAAGCAAAAACCAGTCAACGCAGGGAAGTGAAAACCCAAACCAAAGCAGAGGAAAATCCTTTTCCCTCCACCCTAAATGTGTTACACTGAGGTGTCACCTCTTAGGTGACAGAAAAATGCATTATGCCTTTATGGGGTCCTAATTCAGCTCCACAGATGAGAAAGTCTGAAAAAAAGTAGAAAAGACATTTTTCTCCAGTTCTTCTCATAATTACATCTTTAAAACGTTTACAAACTGCTGAGCAGCCCCAGGGACAGGCCCAGTTAGGTCCAACTGGCAGTGGTGTGTTATTGTGGAGCTGCACCATTTCCTGTCCCTTGAGTGGGGATTTGAGATCCAGCTCACAGGAAGACTCAGGCAGGTGAGTCACTGCCTTGTCTTTGTCAGGAAGTGTTCTCATGGAGTAACTCTCACCCCAACCCATTGACTGGCATGTTTTTATTTTTCTGTTCATACCTGGGTTGCATGTTGAGTAACACACTGTTTTTCTGAAGGTTTGCTGGAGTTCTCTGTCTCAGGAAGGAGGTGTGAGGAGCACCAAGTGCATGGTTGTGTCAGAGGAGCAGCCATGCAGGGAGAGTGTGCTCAGGCATCCTTCAGGAGCTCCAAGGGTCTGGAAGCAGCTACTGCTCTGCTGGTCTCCATCTCATGCCTTGGTCTAACTCAACACTGGTAGTGCTTTAGGGATTTAAAGCACCCAGTTCAGTGCAGATCAGCCAGTTCAGCATGCCTAAGGTCTTGATTAACCTAATGAGTTTGTGTTAAACAGACTGCACTGACAACCACTCCAGCAGGACCCTGGGGGCACACTGGCCTCACCTGACAAGTCCCAAATGCCCATTATAGACTCTGTGGCTCAGGGTCCTGAACACTTCTGGCCTTAACCAAAACACTTGTGTGTAATGATGTTTCTGTAAGGATGTGTTCCCTTTCAAAAGGAAACAGAATTTCTTACCTAACCCCCTTTTGGCAAATCTTTTAGCAAGTTGCATTATGGGGGATCTCTTTACCCAGAGGAGGAACTATGACCCAAAGCTAAAACGTACTTACCTATGTAAAAATTAGAAGAATTAGAGTTCATTGACAAGGAATTACCACATCCATAGCAAAGGTGCAAAGGTTCTTTATCTGTATTGGGTTTAATGCAGCATTGTATGGGCATGGAATCTGTTTTTGTGATTCCTGCAAGGACATGAGGGATTCAGATTGGTGAGTTACCTGGGAGATGGTGATGGAGTGGGAAGTGGTGTCACCCAAGTCCTCCTGCTCTCCAGCAACTTGAGTCTGTTTGCTAGTCTCACATGCCTTTTCCATGACTCTTTCCCACCTTCAGTTATTCTGCAGATGTTAAATTTTTCATTCTCCTAAATCTTTTTATCAGTTAAGTAGCTTCTTTTTTTTTTTTTTTTTTTAATTAGCAGCTTGGAGGGAGTGAGTGTCTGTCTGTAGTGCCTGGGGATCCCTGAGAAGCTTTTGAATCAAGCAGCAGTTTTTCACTGTCTGCCTAGGGAAGCTTGAATGCATTCTCACAGAAAACATGTTTTTTCCTGCTTTTTGGCTGGCTGTGCTGGCGTGATTAAATAGTTGCTGACATTTGGGTTCTTTTTGGGATTGTCATTAAATCCTTCCAAAATGTTTCACAGGCAGTAAATTTCCAAGGTGGTGAAATAACCCACTTGGATGTGAGGCCCTGGGCTGTCATCCCCTCGTGGAAATGTCTGTGTTGTTGCATGTGTGACTGATTTTTCCTGATTCTTACTGACCAGTCTTTGAGATTTTTCTGTAACTGTTACATTCTTGCTTTTAAAATAGTTTTCAGGTAATTCCGTGTAAGAGAATTGTCAGCCTAGTTTAGTGTGAAGCAGTATACAATCAAACATATATGAATATATTTGTAGTTTCAATGAAAACTTGTCTTCCTTGTGGCTGCATCCCCCATAGTGGATGACATTTTTAACCCTGGCATGTGATAACTGGCACATTTGTCCTTACACTGTTTGAGAAATGCCTGGTAGGATCTGCTGGGTTAGTGCCCAGCTCTGCCTGTACCATTCTTGGTCTGCACTGGGGATTGAACCCCCCCTGTTCTGAGGCTGTGGAGCCTTCAGGGGGTTTGCCAGGACAGCTCCAGTGGCTCTCTTGGAAGTAGCTAAACTCAGTGTGTGCCACAGGGGAAGGAGAGCCACGGGCAGTGTCTGGGAACATTCTCACAGAGTTCCCCTTGTGGTCCTACAGCAAATGCTTGGTTTATGCTGTTCCATCAGGACACTTCCCTCCCTGCAGTTTGAAATCCCAAGCCAGAGGCTGGGCTGTGAAAATTTCCCTCCTGGCCCTGTGTGACACTGTGGCTGATCCCGGTGACACTGGGGCTGGTCCCTGCGTGTGTGACACTGAGGCTGGTCCCTGTGTGAGTGACTCTGTGGCTGGTCCCTGCGTGAGTGACACTGGGGCTGGTCCCTGTGTGACTCTGGGGCTGGTCCCTGTAACACTGGGGCTGGTCCCTGTGTGAGTGACACTGGGGCTGGTCCCTGTGTGACTCTGTGGCTGGTCCCTGTGTGAGTCACACTGGGGCTGGTCCCTATGTGTGTGACACTGGGGCTGGTCCCTGTGTCACACTGGGGCTGGTCCCTTTGTCACACTGTGTCACACTGGGGCTGGTCCCTGTATCACACTGTGGCTGGTCCCTGTTGTCACACTGTGTCACACTGGGGCTGATCCCTGGCTTGTGGTGGAGCCCTGGGTGTCACCTCAGAGTCAGCAGATCACAACAGTGGCACCCAGGGAGATGGAGCATCAGGGTGGAAGTACAAAGGCAGTGACATTATCAGTAATCACAGTTTTTTTGTGCTGCTTTGGGTGCATGATCTTGTGCAAGAAATGCCTTGACCATAAGAGTGACTGCGTTATATTTACATTTTGTAGAACTGAAGACTTTCGGAAAAATACAGTTTTTCTTATTTTGCAATTATTCGCTTGCTTGAAGCTTGGAATTTCTTTTTTTCTTTTCTTCCCATAAATTAAATTTCATTTTGGAGTTGTGTTGGTGTTTTGGAACTAAATTGATGTTTATTACTTTTCCAAAAAGTTTTTTTTATAAAAATGCAGAACAAGAGTCTCCATTACAAGCAAGTGCAGTGTTTGCAGAGCACCAGGCATTCCCTTCTTCTGTGCAGTGGCTCTTTGTGTTCCCCTCTGCTCCAGCTGAGGTTGGGAGCTGTGGGGCAGTGCCAGCTGGAGTGGCACAAGTGAATCTCACAGCTCAGCTGTCCCAGAGCTGCAGTGGCAGAAGGGCCACATGGCCCTTTCCCCGTTGCTGAGCCATCGTTTGTGGTTAGTGCCTGTGCCCTGCTCTGTGTCTGGCAGGCAGGAAGGTGTCAGTCACAAGGAAAGCCTGTCCATTCCTGAGCTCTGGTGCTCCCTCCAGACTCTCTCCTGCTGCCTCTCCTCAACCAGCAGCTCACAAGTCTGCTGAGATGTGTCTCTGCCTCTCCCATCAATTGCCACAGTCAGAATGGAGGAGCGGAGCAAGGGAACTGGAAGAAACCAATGTTGAAGTGCAAACATTCTCCTGGGGTTTGTTGCAGGGGCTTTCGTGTGGGGCATGAAATGAGATCTGTTTATGGACCAAATTGCATTCTGCTCCTCTGACCGGTTCCCTTGGTTAAACCAAATAACTTCTCCCACATTGCAGTGGTTCTTCACCTCGAGCTGGAGACACACAGGGCTGCAAAACACATGTCAGGGGTGTTGTTTCAGAAATCATTGTCTAGAGGAGGTTTGTGTCTTGGATTCCTAATTCTCTTTGAGAAGAGAGAGGTAAAAGACTATGAAGCAAACTAGGCTGAGAATTCTTTTACATAGTGGAAATTTATCAGAATATAGAAATACTGGAATTACTGGATAGATCAGTGATTCAAGAACAAAGGAGTAGACAATCAGTGAGATGGCAGTAGGAACAGGGACAGGCCTGACACAGTGAAGTTATCAAAAGTAAAAGCAAGGTATTACAGTCAGAGCAGTGAGCATGAGAAGTAAATGGTATATGTCTGTACTCTGGTTAATACTTTCCTTTTTTCCTTGTTAGTGATGCTATTGCTGAGATTAGAGCTGTCTGTATTGAAGAAATTGGAGTCTGGATGAAAATGTACAGTGATGCCTTCCTGAATGATAGTTATTTAAAATACGTTGGCTGGACACTACATGACAGGGTAAGTTTTGTGTATTCCTGCCCAGGACATGTTTAGTGTATCCTCTTTCGTTTCTGAAGAGATTGCTCTATTTTCTAACCTGTTGTCTTTCAACCAGGTCATTTCAAGGTATTTGCTTACAGGACCCCAGGCTGCCTCCTCAGTTTGTGTGCTCTTTGTGTTTTCAGTGTCTGATAGAACATGTTGATAAGACACATTTCCATGGTGCTTTTCTTCTGATTACAAGAGAAGCCTCCTCAGATCACCCCTGAGACTCTGTGTCAGGCAGAATGGAAGAGATTTCCACATGTGCCTTCCACTTCCATTGCCCAAAGGTCAGAGGAGGGAGAACTTCCCTGGATCCCCAGCAGACACCACTGGCCCCACAACCAGTGGAGTTCTCATCATTCACTTTCCCTTGAGGAATCTCTTGAAGGTTCCCTTTTGCTTTTTCTTCAAAAACTTGTTGAAATGCCAGGTGGAAGCAGAAGGATTTGTACCCAGAGGGGCTTTTCTGTGTCACTCAGTTCTCAGGGCTGGTAGCATCCACAGAACATCTGCTGCGTGGCAGCAGCTCTGAGTCCCACCCACATCCTGCAGCCAGAGCAGCCCCTTCTGAGTGCTGGGAGAGCAGGACTTTGCACCCTGACTGGCACCAGGCAGGAGTGGGACTGGCTGTCCTCCCACACCCACCAAAACCTCTGGAAACACTCGTTTTACACTAAACCCTCTGCTCACATTATCCAAGGAAATCAAAGGAGACAGCCTGTGCTGTGGAAATGCCCATTAAACTCCAGCATCCTGATTCAGACTATTCTCTCTTTCTAGAAGCACTGCTGGAAAACATTAAAAGTTTTCAGGTTCATTCTGATGACTCACACAACTGATACCTAACAGTGGATTCTTTAAAAAGATCATTTTTCAGTAACTTCAAACCTCATATTAACATGGAGGATCTGACTTGGTCACTCTTTTGCTGAATCACAGAATATTCTGAGTTGGAAGGGACCCACAAGGATCCTCAAGTCCAGCTGAAGTCTGAACATGATCAGTTAGAAAGGCTTTCACAAATGAAAGGAGTTGGTAGCTGCTGGTTCCTTCAGCTACAGCTGGCAGGGATCTGCCCCCTGCCTGGATTTGGATGAGCAGTGTCCTTGTTAGGAGTATCCTCTATGCTCTAGAGGCTGCACATCTGATTTCTTCCTCTCTAAACCTGGAGTTCTCAAACTTTTTTTTTTACAAACTTTCCCTAGACTTGTACATTAGATGTCCGTGTATAGAAGCTGACCAGGAGGAAGATCCTGCTCAGTGTCACAGCGGGCCATGAGCAACGTCTGCTCCAGAGACACTGCCCTGGGTGTCAGTACGGTTTGGGTGTCCCAGTGCTGCTCCAGCTGGGCCTCCTGGTCAGCACTGTGTGCCTCCCTGGCTGCCTTCTCCAGGAGGGGACAGAAATCAGGGGGAGGGCAGCTCAGGGGGCAGGATGAGGGTTTTAGGTGTGGTGCAGGGCTTTGCTTTACTGCACTTTTCATTTAAAGTAATTTCTCCCTCGAGTAATTGCCGTGGATTTTTGAGGCCACACTCTAAACCTTGCAGAACATTTCCACAAAGTGGCACTTGCAGAATCTAGTGAGGGTTGCACTTGGCAGCTCTCAGCCGAGCTGTAGTGTCTGTGGGTCCATCCCCCTCTCACATCACTCCCTTTAACCATGTGTGAAATGCAGCCATTCCTCACAGCACTGTCTCTGCCTGCTGTCAGCTGCTCACACTCCTATCTGTCACATCCAGCGTTTCTCATGTCATGTCCAGTACTTTCTCACGTCCTCTGCAGTTAGTTTAACCTCAGGCCAGGGTCTAGTCGTCTGCCTGCAGCCTTGACATATGTTTATACCTCAGCTTTTAAAAAATTGACCTGTTCTTTCATACCAGAGAAATTTTCAATTATGGTGTGATGGTAAAAAAATGGACCATCTGGACCAGACGCAGCAGAATCCTGTCAGTCTGCTCTCCTGCCTCTCCTCTGCAATATTTTTCGTTGCAGGCCTCAGCAGTCCCTTGGGGTTCTAAGTCTTTGAACCACTAGTTAATGTGTTCAATATGAAGGTGTCTGTGAGAGGTGATATTTTTATTCCTGGAGTGTATATTAATTGTGTAGAGTGAGGCAGATTGTAGGTACAGTGGGAAGAGTCTGAGGCAGGTCTGAGCCATCAGAGCATGAAAGGGGAGAGAATGGAGGGAAAGAGACCTCTGGGGAGGCACAGGAAGGAGTATGGAGGTGTAGTGGGAAGAATAGCTTGAAAGAAGATGGAGTAGGAATCAATTAAAAATGCAAACCAGCCAGAAGTACAAGATCCCTTAACAGCATGGTTTTCATTGGCACTGCTTGAAAAACTTACCAGCTGGCACCCAAGTTTCTTGATTTTGCTTTGCTTTGATCAGGAGATAATTTTTGCTACGATTGGTTTTTAAAATATTGAAAAAATGAAGGGTGAGGCCATAGGCATAAGGTATTTCCATTTCACATGAACAGAACTCACCCCAAAATGATGAGGTTCCCTGGAAGTTTGTGCTACAAGAAGCAGTGCAAGAGGGTCCTGAGCAGTTTCATGTTCTACTCCAGAAGAGTAGAACACAAACCAGAGGGAAGACACATTCTTACTCTTCTTTGTAGTAGCTCCAGTGCAGTGTTTCAGAGGTAGGATACAGCACTTTAGTCCTCTAATTTGGGCAATCCTTAGATTTTGTATGTTAGTCCTGTCTCTTTCCCAGATTTCGGACAAAGTTCTGTAGGACTTTCTGCTTTTTATAGATTCTCATCTGCATGTGGGTTTCAAGTTCTGCCTTTCTCCTTTTAAGCTTCTTTTTCCTTCCCATGTATCTGGGAGCATAAATTAAAAGTACAGCAACTAATAATTTCATTTAAAAAAACTCTTCAGACTGTTCAGTCTTCATTTTCTCCTGCCTCGTTTATGCAGGAACTGTTTTGAAACCATAATTGTTTCTCTCGATTCCAAGACAGTCCTGGTTCTTAAAGCAGTTCCTAACGTACAAAAATGCCTTTTTCTTCTCTGCATTGCTCTGCTTTGCTTGTTGTCCACTCCTGTGAAGAGGCTGAACCCTGGGTCCTCTGAACAGATGTTCCTCTTCACCCAGCCTCCTAATTAGTTCGTTCATTGACTAAGTTCATCTCTTAGTTTACTGAGTCTCTTCCTGTCCTTCCTGCCCATCCCTCTTGCTGGCCTGAGTTGCTTAGGAATCACCCTAACTTAGCATTCCCACTCCCTCACTAGAAGGTGTCTGGGGTGTTAAAAGCTCCTGTTACTTGGGCAGTTCTCATAGTCATGGACAACCATCTCGTGTGGCCCAGGGCTGCTCTGTGCTCTGTGCTGCAGTGCAGCATGTCCACCTTCACTCCTGCCTCTCTTTGCTCCTTGCTCAGCTCATTGCTGTTCAGGCTTCCCAGGGCATTCCTGTCACTGCTCTCCACTGACTCCATTTGAAATCCTTCCTAACAGGGTTAACAGGCTGATGTGCAGGGGTTCTTCTCGCTCCAAAGACGTGAATTCCATCCTTGAGCAGCAGTTTGAAAACCAGACCTTTTGGCTATCTCAGAGATTCCTCCTCTTCTCATTCTTCTGCCAAGAAGGGCAGTCATTTTTCCGGAGTGCCTGTGTGTCTCTGGTCCCTCTCTCCAGGGGGCCAGGTGTGACACAGCCTTTCTCTGCTCCTCCCCTGCTCCTGCAGTCACTCCTTCCTGGGGTGTGCTGAGGGGCAGGACATGCCCTGGGCCAGGACCTGTCTTTGAGTCCGTGGCTGGGGTCTCTGGCCAAGGTGTGCTTCCAACCCCCAGGCTGGGATTTGCTCCCGTAAGCTTTGCAGAGACCTGAACTGAGCTCTGGGACTGTCTATACCCAGGGCAGTGCCCCTGCCCTGCCCCTCTGCTGTGGGCACCGAAACCTGAGTGCTGTGTGTGGTCAGCCACCTGTGCCCTTCAGGGGGCTGTGCCTGCCCTGCCCCTCGCTGCTGCTGCTCCTGGGGGCTCAGCAGGCTGAGACTAGAGGGGGCTCAGGATCCTTGCCCTCCTGCCCTCACAGCAGAGGAGACACCGTTTCTGGTGCTGCAGCACAGGCGCCACTGAAAGAACAACAGCAAGCAGCATTTCTCTGTGCTTTTATGGCTGTTGATCACTTATATATAGAATTTGTCTTCAGGGAAGCTATTTTGTTCACCTTGAAAGATCTTAATGAGAGATCCCTTTAAACATAACTTCATCCCATCGACTCTCTGCAGTGGCAGTTAAAATGATCCCTGGAGGAGAGCATGAGTGCTCAGAGGCTCCTCATGGATACAAGAGATGATTTCTCAGGAACAATAGTTCTTCCTGGAAGTTCTTCTGAAAGTCCAGCTTCTGTGCTTCCTTTATCTTGTATTTCAGTTTTTGAAATAGGTGTGAAGGAAAAAAGAAACTTAGAAAAAAGGATTTTTATCTTCTGCTTTTATGTAAGCCTCTGAATGTTCTTTTGGTTTTTAGCTTGAGAACTTTTAAAGTACAGACTTGATTATAGAACAGACGGATTCATAAATGAGGCCCTTTGGGTTTGGAGCTTCATTTATGAAGCTCAGGAATTTGTTCTAGCTCTTGAGCAGCTTAAGGCCTTAGACTTGGTAGTGTCTTCACTTTCATAAAAGTAAGTTCACACTGCAGTGAACTCTGTAGATGAAATTTGAGTAGATTTGTGTTTATAACCTTTTTGCTATCTACAAATATTTTCCAACAAGAATCCCCAGTTTGCCTGGATTGTGCAGTTGAGTGGAGTTGTGCCCCTGCAGCACAGGGGATCCAGCCCTTCTCTTCATCAGATGTGATCTGTAGGAGGCAAAGCTGCACCCACAGCACTGTCTCCTGGCACCCAGGTTTGCTGCCTGCAGCCCAGCAGGGCAGGGCAGTCTCACCTGAGGGGCAGCTGGGGATGAGCTGCTCCCCCAGGACACTCAGGCACAGGGACACAGCTGTCCTTGTTCCCCAGGGCTGTGCCTGGCTGTGCTGTCCTGGGGCAGCAGCCTGTCCCCACCAGAGGGTCTCCTGCAGCCCCCAGCCTGTGCTGGCCTGTGCTCAGAGATGGGAAGTACAGTCTGGGCAATAACAAATGCAGTGTGCCTTCCCTGTGTCCCTGCCCCCAGAGGTGGCTCAGAGATGGGATGTACAGTCTGGGCAATAACAAATGTAGTGTGCCTTCCCTGTGTCCCTGCCCCCAGAGGTGGCTCAGAGATGGGATGTACAGTCTGGGCAATAACAAATGCAGTGTGCATTCTCTGTGTCCCTGCCCCCAGAGAGGGCTGAGCTGCTCAGGGCAGTGGTTGTAAACTGTGGGTGTCAGTCCTGAGGTCCCAGAGTCGCTTTCCCAAAGACAAACAGGCACACTCTGCCCCAGCCACTGGGGATTGCACCTCTTTATTTTGAATTTGATTGCTGCATTCTTTATCTTTCTGTAGTTACTTTAAAGGGAAGCAGTAACAGACCTGTGAGTGATGGCACACTGAATTCTTTCTGTATGCAAAGAGTGAGGAAATTGAACCTTGTGGCAGCTGCCTGTGATTTTTGGGTTTAGCTGAATTGCAGATTGGCTTTGGTCATCCATTTGCATACAATTTTAAATGTATGTTAAACAAATTACAGTATGATGTTCTTTAATATTCATGTGCATTTGATTAGGGTATTCTGTCAGCTAATCTTGGTGTGTTCTATTTAGCAAGGTGAAGTGAGATTGAAGTGTTTGAAAGCTCTTCAGAGTCTGTACACCAACAGAGAGTTGTTTCCCAAACTGGAGCTGTTCACTAATAGATTCAAGGTAAGAGGAAATACAAGTTTTGGAAGGAGTACAGAAAGTAAAAGTATCATCATCCTGTTGTGGCCATTGAGTCACATCTATTAAATGCAAAAATGAACTCATCTATTTGTGACAAGGGTTGTACCTGCACTAGTCAAACTACTACTGAATGCTGAGGGGCAGCCAAATCCATGTTATCATCCATCTTGTAAGATTTGTCAGACTTGGCCAGGATGATTATTTGTCTGTTTGTATTGTTGATAGCTTATATATGGTCATTGCTCAAGCTGCCTGTACTTATTTAATTTTAGATGTGTTGAATTTTAAGGACATGTACTTATACAGTCTGAAACCTATCTGAAGGTAACAGCCTATAACAAAAGATTGTTTGTTCCACAGCTTTTTAACTTACTATATGCTTGTGTTTGGAGGGAGAGACCCTTGGATCTGCACCCCAGTCCCCAGCAGTGGAATGGCCTTTTGCTGCAGAGTGAAGTTCTTTCTGTGCTTCCCTGGGCAGGATTGTCCCATTCAGGGGAGAAGTGCTGGAGGAGCAGCTCTGGAGGTTTTATAGCACAACCCTTTTGCCTGATGTCTGGATGAGAATGTGGCTGTTAATCCTCAGTGGTGTGGCCACTTTATTTCCTAGGAGAGCTGCCTGGAGAGCTGAGTGTCCCAGTGCTGTCCGTGCTCCTTCGGGGTGCCAGGACTGTGCCCAGGCAGCTCCACCCCTGCCCACACCTCTGTGAGCTGCAGAGCCAGGGCTGGGGCAAGGCCACCCCCAGGAGAGACTCCCTTATTTGCCTTTAAGTCACGATTATATTGCTGATGACAAATTCCATTTAGAAACAAAGTGGAGATTTAAATACACATAAACATGAGACTTTAACTTCTCCCCGTAGATTTTCTGCTGTTACACTGATCCTGACTGGCACTGCAGGGGCTGTGAGCTCCTCCAGTTTGACCTGGAAAGCACAAAACAGAAAACTTGCCATATCTTCCATTTGTGTTAACAGTTGGTAAAAACATAACAATAATCAGCCATTTACCACGTTCACCCGAGATGGAGAAAAGGGAGGCTTTTTGTCCAAAATGATAGTTATTTAATAGAGCAGACTCTTTATTAATAAGCTCCTGCATTTAAAATTTTTAAGGGCAGGAATTAACTGGGTATAGTTGACTTTAAAGTGGGAGATCAAACTGGATCCTTCTGTGAGAGCACCTAAGGGCCTGCATTCTTCTGATTTTAGAAAGTCGGTCTCTGGAACTGTTGCAGGAAAGACAAAGTTTCCTCTCATAGAAAAGTCCCTGGCAACAGATTCAGACCTCAGACTATTTCTCTAATGCCTCCATAAGCCTGGTTTGCTTTATCATCTCAGGACAACCAGAGAAATGGACCCTTCAACTCTGCAGCTTTTTTGTTCTCTCTGTGCAGACTTACATTTGTTTCTACTGCTCCTTTTGTCATTGCACTGATTTGGAAATAGGCTGCTAAAGCTCTCATGTTCTGTCTGGTTCTCTCTACTGGACAGTGTGCTGGATGCTTCTCTCTCAGCCTCCCATAGCTTGTGAGGAAAGATGCTGCTTTGAGGCTGACCCTTCCCATCCACCAGCAAACCTTTCCAGGCCAACTGGAGGCACTTTGAGCAGTGTGATGTACCCCACAAAACTGGGGGCACATGGAGCCTCCAGGTACACCCTCCTGGCTTTTCCCAGTGCAGACAGTTTTCCCAGAGGAGGCTGGCTTAGCCTGGGCTCTGCTGCTGGGGTTGGGGTGGCATGAGGAGCATTTATTTCTGCCCAAACCACTGGGGCAGAGGAAAACCCAGCCAGGAATCCTCACCTTTCTTCAGTCCCGTTAGAGCTGGGTTTACTGCAGAAATCTGGATCATTCTTAAATAAATAGGAGAAAAAGTGAGCTCAAAGGCTCTGTGAGCCTGGAGAGCAGGACTGTTTAACATGATGATTTCCCAGCTGCACTTCCAGCCACATCAAGAGAACAAAAAGCTGGCACAGCCCAAGAGCCTGCACTGGGATTTACAGCTGTGCTGACAGGGATGTGGCCTTTGGCACCAGCAATGGAGCAAAGGCTCAAATTAATGCTTTCTGAGGCTGTGATACATTAGTTAAATGTCCTGCCACCACAAACTCTACCACCACCTCTGAAAAATAATTGACCTAAGTGCCATTTGCAGTTCCATGACTGCTTATTTATATTTCCTCATCAGAATTTAATCGACCTGCACAGTTCAGCTGGTGTTCAGCTCAATCCATTCAAACTGTCAAGAGAAGTCTCTCTAGAGGTCTTCTGGCTGTTTAAAGAATAAATTAATGTGATCCAGAGTGCCTTGTGCTGGGGTGTTAATATTTCACCACCTTCCACATAGCTGTGACAAGGATCTGTCACTTTTCCAAAGGAAAGCTGTAGGTGGTATGCTGGAAAATAAGCTTTGTCCATCAAGAGAAGTGTTGTCCATCAAAGAGGAGACTTGTTTTCCATCAGGAAGTCTTGTCTCACACAGACACTAACTGCAGCCCTGTGGAGAATGTGAAGCAGCAGGTTTGCAGTCAGTGCCACAGCCAGGGCATGGCAGGTTTGGGTGCAGCCCTTGGGTTCCTGTCCCTCCTCCCTGACCCTTCAGGGCAGAGCTGCCTCCATGGCCTGAGGAGGAGAAGGGTTTGCTCTTCAGTCTGCCTTTTCCCAGCCTGGTACATAATGGAACTGATCAGCATAGGCACTGAAAATGGTGTTTCGGGTTATAAATGCAGGTCTGTGACCTGTTCTGCTGCTGTGCATGGGACAGGGGCTCTCTGTAAGGCAGGTGGAGCAGCTTCCTAAAGCACAGAGTTACACCTTCAGAGGCTTTAGGTGAGCAGGCCTCTCTGAGGAGGCTCTGGGTGCCTGGCTGGCAGGTGCCACCACACAGACAATATAAATGACACACCCACACTGGTTATTTGAAGCCTTATGGTTGTGTGGGAAATGGAGAGAGTGGTGTCTTTGGAAAAGAAAACCTTGTCACAGCAGTGGGTTTCAGAGTCCCCAGGGACTCAGGTTCAGAGTCACCCCCTGCTCTGCAGGCAGGAGAGCAGGTCCCTCCCTCCCAGGCTGCTTTCAGGGGGGTAGGAGGGGTTTTAGACCCATGTGCTCATTTCTCTGTGTGCAATGGGTTCCCTCCCTGTGGTATCCTGCAGTGTAAGACACACCTGGCGGAAGTGCATGGAATTCCACTGACAATGTAAGACCAATGTCTCTGGCTGTTCTTTCTCTTGATATTTTAATTTTGCTGTTCCTGGCCAGGACCTTAGGAAAAGTTGACAGTAATTTTTTTGTCTTGTTCATACGCAGAATTTCCTGTTTGGGAAGTTACTTCACTGAGTCCCTTCGTGGACATCTCACAGTCTCTAAAACTGTCTAGCTATAAGTTAAATGTATCACATTCCCCAGGGACTTGGTGTGGTTGGTAGAGGCACATTCAGTCACAGTGACAGGAAGAGTCTCTGCAGAGCTGCTGTTGTTGGGAGGCAACACCTGAGACAGCCATGGGCCATTCTTTACATACTGATCCAAAATTTCTCTATTGAAATAAGCATCAGTTGCTTGGCATTCCCCTTCAGCTTTTAAATGTTTGGAATAGTAGAGAAAACAGGTGAAAACCTTTATTTTGTCTGGAATTGTTGTGGTGATCTTCGCTGTTGTTGCCTTACACTTCCCTTGTTTCTTTTCCAGTCCCTGACTTCTATTTTTTCCATCCCAAAATGTACCCAGACCTTCCTAAAGTAGGTTAAGCTAGAGAAATCAAGTTTTATTTTCAGATGGCCCAATTTCTTTTCATTAACTTGATCAGTCAAGCAAAGAGCATCAAGACATACTGAATTTTTATGGCTGGATAGAAATTCTCCCCAGATAGGAAGGACAACATACACTAATCACAGCTGGTTTTGTGCCAGTAAGCAAACTGAAACTAAGGAGAAAGAAACCCTTAGGAGACTTCTAATAACTACAGGGTTCTTGAAGCTACAAAACCATTCTTTTTTTTTGCATTGCATTGGAAAGCAGTGTCCTTGTCTTCACTGAAGAGAGTGTAGGGAAATACTAACTCAAACCATGGAATTCCCTACTTTCCTGAGGAAGGTCTGTACTATAATTCTTGAGATCAGCTGCAAACCTTAGGATGTAGCCAGGTATAAATGCCACAGCTTTATAGGCAGTTTGCAGATGGGAGCATTCAGGTGTGATTTTCTTCACAATATTTCCAGATATGCAGCATTCCTTGCAAAATAGTGATTTGGTTTCAGGGGAATGAGCTGGGGCAATTTTTGTGCTGTTGTCCAACCCAAGTACATTCCTTTTCAGGGAAGACCTGCTAAAATAAATCAGCCCAGAACAGGGCTTTAGCTCCAGTGTGTCCTTCCTTGTGGGTCAGGGCAGCCTGTGCACATCCTGTGTGCACACTGGCTGGCAGGGCTTGCCCTGGCAGTGTGTAGGTGAAATGTGTTCTCCCCAGGGTGTTTGTGTGTAATCTCTATAATCTCCAGCATTCGGCCCTGGTGGCTGCCTGTGTGTGTGCCCTGTCATGCCAGGGTTCCCTCTCCCCTTGTGGCTGCCTGTGTGTGTGCCCTGTCGCTGCC
>JAWWEV010000011.1:19367139-19415738 GCA_035583235.1 Hafferia zeledoni
CCCTCTGAGCTCTGTTCTCTCCCCTCTGAGCTCTGTGTTCTCCCCTCTGAGCTCTGTTCTCTCCCCTCTGAGCTCTGTGTTCTCCCCTCTGAGCTCTGTTCTCTCCCCTCTGAGCTCTGCTCTCCCCGCAGCGATGTCGGACCGGCAGGAGAGTGCCCTGATCGAGCTCATGGTGTGCACCATCCGACAGGCTGCTGAGGCACATCCCCCTGTGGGCAGGGGCACAGGCAAGAGGGTGAGTGTGGTCGGGGCACCGGGGGCTGTGCTGGCACTGGGGGCTGTGCAGGCACCAGGGGCTGTGCTGGCAGCAGGGGCTCTGCCACAGCACCACGTTTGACCCCTGTAATCACTGTTCACCACTTCCCCTGAGCACTTCCAGAGGAAAACAGCAGGAATTGTGTTTCTGGACATGTTTGGGTTTTAGTTTGTTCAGTTTGGGGGTTTGCATTGCCAGGTTGAGCAACATAAATTTGCAGCCTGAAAGTCTATTTTAATGATTTTTTTTGCATTTTCATTTTGTCATAGCCCCTTACACCTGCAATGTGTACCCACATCTAGAGCCCTTAGTGTTAAGTCTAGAGTAGAGTGGAAAGTGTAGAGCTTGGGAATAGAACAAGATTCCATCTGTCTTCCATGAAATGGAATGTGCTGCTGATATGGACATAAAAAAAGCCAACAGTATCTTCATTCTGAGAGTGTTTAAGCACTGGAACAGATGGGGGTTGGTGCCCTTCTCATCCTTGGCAGTTTTCAAGATCTGACTGGACAGACCCTGAGCATCCCAGTCTGCCCCTGAGCTGGCTCTGCTTTCAGTGGGAGAGTGGGACTGGGACCAGTCTGAATGCACCTGTGGGTTTGGGTTTCCATGCCCTTTGGCCTCTTCCACGGAATGCCCTAAAAATGTAAGAACTCGACATTCTGGCCCTGTCGCAACTGACCTGCCTCTTCCATTTATGTTCCAGTGACAGAGGGGCAGTGAGTGCAATCCTGAGGCTGGACAGGCACTTCTGAGCCTTTCAGTATAGGTCACAAGGGCAGGGTGATCAACAGGCTTTCAGCTGGATTGTCTAGAGTGCAGCATCCTTGTTCCATGCTTCCCAAAGGTATTCCCCTGATTTTGTGTAGTCCTCAACTTATTCTTGATAAACTGAAATGGAATAAGCCTATGTGAACACATGGTGCTTCTGTTCCAAATAATCATAACCAGTTCATTAAAGAGAGCCACAGATTTAATAAAAATGAAATCTGGAGACAGACTTAGTGTTCTTTATTGTTAAACTAAATGCAAGTACTTAACGGCTTAATTTTGATATGTCAAAAGCAGATTAGCCTCATGTCCAGAAACCCCATCTCAGGAAAGGTTCCAAGAAACCAACAATTTAATCATGGCTTATGTACCTTAATTTAAAAAGCATATTCTGAGGAATTCCTAATTTATTAAAACATTTCAGGTGAGGAGGGAATCTATGAAAGCACTTAGTCAAATTTGCACAGGCATGTCTTGTCCTGTGTTACCAAAGCTGTGTTGTAAGCACAGCTTTTTTGTCTTGAGCTGCAAACCCTTCTAACAGGCAAAGTGACCTTTAAATTTAACAAATTTCATGCTTGTATTTTCTCTTTGGAGCACCAAATAGTGCCACTATTAACTTTCTCAAGAAATGTGCAGTTCAGTTCACTGAAGTTCAGCAAATTGCTTAGTCTCAGATTTTCAATGCCTGGATTTCTTCAGAGCTGAAGAAAACACATTAGTGAAATTAATTTCCCCTTCTGAAGGATGATCTGCAGAGCCCTGAGGTCATCCTGGACACCTGGGGCAGTGCCAGCCCCAAGGCCAGCAGTGCTGGGTGCCCAGAGCACACCAGGCTGTCGGGGTGCAACCCTGCTGGTGCCCAGGAGCTGGGGCTGCTCCGTGCACACCCTGGGCCATGTGCTGTGCAAGTGGCTTCTTCCCCTGGGCACCAATCCCCTCCCTTCACTTCTGGTTGGCTTGGGTGTCTGCTGACAGCATTCCTGTCACACGGGCACACGTTCTGTGGTTGGTTTGGGTGTCTGCTGACAGCATTCCTGTCACACGGGCACAGGTTCTGTGGTTGTTCTGGGTTCCTGCTGACACCATTCCTGTCACACGGGCACAGGTTCTGTGGTTGTTCTGCATTCCTGCTGACACCATTCCTGTCACACGGGCACAGGTTCTGTTTCCAGCTGTTCCTCCTCACTTACAGAGCTGTGGATAGGACACTCAGCTTTTGCTTCCCTCCAGTCAGAGCCTGAGCTGTAGCTGGTGACTGCAGGGGGCTCTGCCTTGGCAGGGGAGGTGTGTCACATCTCATGATCTCACCAGCACATCCACTCAGCTGAGGTGGGAGCAGCTCTCTTAACTCAGCACTCCCCTTCCTGTGAAATAGTCTCTGCTCTGACTTCAGCTTGGGACCCTTCCTGTGCAGTCTGACAGCTTTGCTGTACATGAATCATTAGCTAACTCGAGTATTTTATTGTCCTTGGGTGTTTTCAGAGGGATTCTTTCCTTTCGGAAGCCCAGAAGCAGCTCTGAGCTTTCCTGTGCACGCTGTTGTGTTGCTTGGGCACTGTTCCAAGGAGGTTTTGCTGTGACAGCACTAGTGCCTCAGTCTGTCTGTCCCTGGAATTTGTGATAAGTTCCATGAACTTGGATATGTGTTCTCACTGAGAGTTACATTCCAGTTTAGAGAGGAGGCCTTGAATCTGCTAATGAAAGTCACTGTTAGAGTGTGGTTTGGGTTTGGTTTTCTTAATTATACTTCAGTTCACCCTGAGGTCTTATTAACACTTGCATTAATGTGTGAAGGCTGGAGCTTGGAAGCAATAGCAAAACTTCCACTGACTTGGGTTATATTTGAATTTCAGTCCTAAAAAGATGTTGATGCGTCAAAACAACATCATGCTGGGTGATACAATGTTTTCCTTGTCAGTCACAGCTTCTTAGGACACCTGGTGCTCCCACTGGATCCCTCTTCAGACATGTTTGAGTTACTTACTCCTCTTCTGGTTCATTAAAAATACACTTGCATGGAGTTTTGTATATAAAGCAACACTTACAAAAATGAAGGAATGCTCTAGGCATAAATTGTATTTACTGTAGTAATTTTTGATCATTTGCAGGTCCTGACAGCAAAAGAGAGAAAAACTCAGATTGATGACAGGAATAAGTTGACAGAGCATTTCATTATTGCACTTCCCATGTTGCTATCCAAGGTACTGTTCTCAGCCAAGTGACTCTCTCTGGGATTTGCAGCTGTCTTTAGGCTTTCTCATTTGGGTGCAGCAGTTTGCTTTCCCTTCACTGTTTCTGTGTTGTTTCAATGTGTTACAGTACTCTGCTGATGCTGAGAAGGTGGCAAATCTCCTGCAGATCCCGCAGTATTTTGATCTGGAAATCTACAGCACAGGCAGAATGGAAAAGGTACAGTGCCTTGGCTGCTCTTGGGCCTGTGAGCACCATTCCAGGCACACAGAGCTGTGCCTTCTGCAGCACATGGACAGTCCAGCCCTGATTAGTGTGTTCTGGGAATGGCTTGTGCTTTGAGTCCCGTTGCTCAGGGAAGGGGAGAGCTGAACTTCTTTTCTGATCTGCAGCATCTGGATGCCTTACTGAAACAGATCAAGTTTGTTGTGGAAAAGCACGTGGAGTCAGATGTTCTGGAGGCCTGCAGCAAAACCTACAGCATCCTGTGCAGTGAGGAGTACACCATCCAGAACAGGGTTGACATAGCCCACAGCCAGCTCATCGATGAGTTTGTGGACCGATTCAACCACTCCGTGGAGGATCTGCTGCAGGAGGTTTGTTCTGTGCATTCAGTTAGTGAACTACCTAAAACATGCCAGGAGAGACTGCAGGAAAACATTCTTACTAAGTTAGGAACTTATCCATCTGAAGATGTAATGCAGCAGCAGCTATTTCATCATTATTTGGAGCTACTTCTTCACATAGGAAGTCCCTTACACTGGCCATTAAGCCTATAAATCACTGGTGCTGTAAAATGAGTACTACAGGACAATCCTGCCTCTGAAAATTCAGTCAAGTATTTAAACAGACCACATAAGAAATTAAGTGGGTAAAAGCTGATGAAAAATGCAAAGTAAGTTCCATTTACATTAATGCTTGTGGTGATTCCAGTCTTCCCAAATGGATATGCATGCAGCAATGTCAAGATTGGATTATGCTTTGAATAGAAGAGAGGATTTAGTAAAATATTTATAATAACATATTAAAAGAGCTGTGGGAAGAATGAAATAAAGATACCGGTCTGAAACGTAGAAGTACCTGGGATTTAGTTGTAAGAATTTACCCTTCAAAATGCATTAGACAGACTACATTAAATCAGAATAGAAACATTACTCATTTTTATCTCCTTTGCATCAATTTATATTTGTGTAGCACTACTTAATCTGTTGTAATTTTCATGTTCTTTAAACATAATGTAAGGGCTGCACAGACCTTTCTCATCCCTTCTGGTTCTGCACTGCACTGTGGGGGGTGCATTTAGTTTTTCATTTACATTGAGGGAAAGGCTGCAGTTTTGGAATGGCAAAGGAAATAGGCCTTTTTTCCTCTTTTTGTGTCAAGTGCCACGTGCAGGACACTGTTTCTGTGCCTTGTGCTGCTGCAGAGTGAACAGATGTTTGTGCTGCTGCAGAGTGAGCAGATGTTTGTGCTGCTGCAGTGAACACAGATGTTTGTGCTGCTGCAGAGTGAACAGATGTTTGTGCTGCTGCAGTGAACACAGATGTTTGTGTTGCTGCAGAGTGAACACAGATGTTTGTGCTGCTGCAGTGAACACAGATGTTTGTGCTGCTGCAGAGTGAACAGATGTTTGTGATGCTGCAGGGCCTCCCCAGCCCAGGGGTGCCCTCCTTCCCCAGACCCATTGGTTGTGCTGCCCAGGGGTTCCCATTTGATGTGCACCTTCTCCTGCACTCCTGAGGAGAGCCTGGAAGGGCATTGCAGGGGTTGTGCTCCATCTCTGCCCGTTGTGTGCCCAGGGAGGCCCTTCAGCCACACCACACTTCTGTCTGCTCTCACAGCGCTGCCTTCATGGAGTCCTCACCAGCCAGACCAAAAACTCCCAGACAAACCTCGAGGAGCCTCTTGGTGGCACAGAGGGCTAAAGTTGGACTGGCAGCTCGAAGGTGCAGCTCAGAGCCAGCCCAGTTCTCCACTGCAGATGTGCAGCACCTGATCACAGTAACCAGTGGCCTTTCAGAGTGCCCTCCCTGTGTGCTCCTGCCCCAGAGAGTCCTCTGGCCTTTGACCCGAGGGCAGGCAGGGCACAGCAGGGAGGTGCTGGCATCCAGAAAGGACTTCACAGCAGTCCTCAGCAGAAATGAACTAGGAGAGAAAAACATTTTCCCCACAATTTTCCTGGCTTTCTTTTCCTTTTTATAACTGTTGTAGAACCAGGAAGAGGATAATGTGCTTCTTCCCACTCGGTTTCCCTTCCCTTCCCTTGGCCAGCAGCTCCCCCTGTGCAGGCAGAAAGCCCTGAGGGATGCACTGGGAGTGCTGGGCAGAGAGCAGGGACTGGGCTCGTGCAGGGACACAGCCAGTGACCCCAAAGTCCTCCTGATGTGTCCCCTTCCTTTAGTCCAGGAGGAGCAGAGGAATGTGAGGAGGCTGAGGAGCTGTGTGGGTGTTCCCTTCCATGAGAGAGGGATGAGGAATGAGGCTTTCAGAGAAAAGCTCTGTCTAAAAGTCAGATGAGAAAGGAATTAAGAGTTTCAGATCTCTAAGGAAAAGTGAGTGCATAGCTCAGATATGGGACATAAAGAAGGGGGGACAGAGCCAAGACAAAAGTAGGGGAAAGCAAGAAAAAGGATTTAAAATTATGGCCTTAGTGGTATTCTTTGTTGAGTGATACTGATTTGAGTGATACTGGTTTGAATAATTAATTTTAATAAGTCTATTTCATAATTTTGAGAACATTTTAAATGAAAAATTTTGCATACTGGTACCCAAGAAAGTATCCCACTGTTTTATGGCTTCCCACTGGGCTGATAATGAGAAACATTGATTGACAGTTGCATCTGAAAGCAGAAAGATGTCTTAATTGTTAGGCTTTTAGATGGAAAAAGATTAACCAAATGAAATGGAGACAAATTGTTGTAAGTGGATTTCCTGTTTCAGAAAGTTCCTAAGAAAATTTGGGTTTGGAAGTATCTTATTTCCACTTGTTTCACCAGGGGAATTTCTGTTCAGTTTGCATAAAGTGTTAGAATAATGATACTGTAGCATGTTAAAGCTGACCAATCATTTTTGTAAAACAAGATAGAATTCAGATTTTCTCTTGGGAATGACTGCCAGAGGATACTGGTTTGGATATTAACACAGTGATAATGCTCAATATTGTCAGATGATCCTGTTTGGGTTTCAGTGCTGTGCAGTGGTTACTGGATTCCATTGTGGAATCCAGATACCAATCACTGGAGAATCTGGACCGAGTTTTAGTATCAGCATAACCCGCCAGAGCAGCAGCTCCTCTCCTGCTGGAGCTGAGCTCTCCCCATGGGTTTCCTTTGCTTTGCAGGGAGAGGAGGCTGATGATGATGACATCTACAACGTGCTCTCCACTCTGAAGAGGTTAACCTCCTTCCACAAGTAGGTGGCATTTTCCCTCCAAAATTTGCTCTGTTACTTTTCTCCTTCCAGTGAGCATCAGTCATGTCAGGAGTCAAGAAATGGGATCACGTGGCCTGAAACACGAAATGGAGATGGATGGGTGATGGGTGGTGTTGGTCAGCAAAACTGCTTGGGTTAGTCTCAATCCTTGCTTAATTAATGCCACTACTTTGGCAGGTTTGATCTGCAGGTGGCACACCCCCCTTGCACTAAATGCTTGTACACCTCTGAGTATCTTACTGAAAGTCCTGCTCCTGTGGACACCCATCTCTGGCACCAAGGCTGTGCTGGGAGCCTCAGCACAGGAGAGCCCTGCAGGGAGTGTGTCACAGTGCCTTTGAGTCTTCAAAATGATAGAATTAATTAGCAGTAGTAATAACAATAATTAACAGTTTATGGTGAGAGCCTGGCAGATGGGTTTTCTTCCTGCAGTGGAATTGTTGGCCAAGTATAACTGTGAGGATTGCACAGAAACTCCTTCCCTGAACACAAAGCAGCTCCCCAGGCTCTTGCTGCTCTCAGAGCTCTGGGCACCCCCACAACCTGCAGAACAACCTGCAGAACAACCTGGAGAACCTCACCTGAACTGTGAATTTTGGAGCACAAAGACCTGCCCTTGCCCTCAATCAGCTGCAGGAAGTGTTTGCCCCAGGGCAGCCTGGAAAAATTCCCTGTGCAGGTGTCTGGGAGGCACAAATCATTTCTTCCTTGTCACAGGGTGTGAGAGGACCTTCCTTTGCCACCTCTTCTGTGCAACTTGTTTTCAGTGATTTCATATCTCTCTCTGTGTTTGGTCTTCACTGGCCCTGAATTCTGCCTTTGCCTCACTGCCTGAAATGATTCTGAAACCATTTCTACTCTTTGTTTCCATTCAGCCGGAGTCCCACAAAGATCATTAAATCGTTACTAATTGCCAAAGTGCAGCAGGCAGACACATGTGCCAATTAGGCTTTCAGTCTCCCTGGTAACACTCTGGAGCCACTTCTGCCTTTCCAGAGAGGGCTGGTGGAAGCTCCAGTTCCCATCCAGGAGGGAAGCACAAATATTGGGGCTTTTCTGAGAGGCTCCCGTGAGTGTTTTTTCCCTCAGGGTTTCAAATCTGTACAGAGTTAATTCAGACCATAAAGAAAGTCTTGTGGAATAACACACACATCAGGGTCAGGGATGTCTACTTCCACCTCACAAAACAGGGAAGAGCAAAGAATCAGAGCTGAAAAGCAGCTAATGTGTCATTCCTCAGCTGGCTTGTTACTTGTGATTATAGTTCAGTGGGAATTTCTAATTAATATCTGCTTGCCTATAAGGTAGTGATGAAATCTTTTCATTACTGTGCTGAATATGTGATGTGATTTCTTTATGAAAGGAAGCAGTTACACCATCCAAGGCAGTTTCTGCTGATCCTGAGCTCTGAGATTGGGATATTCAGTTCAGAACTCACTTGGAGCACTCTGGCCTCAAAGCACAGGGACTGTTCTCTGATCCTGTTCTTGTCTGTCAGCAACTGGGGGCCAAAAGTAATTAAATCAGTGGAGAAGCTGAAATCACAGCTAACAACTGGTACCTTTCAGATCGTCTAAATGTGCACTGATAAAGTAGTTGCTGGGGCTTCAAACAGAAACGAGTCCCTGTTTCCTTCCAGTGAGAGAAACTCCAGTGGTCTGAATTAGGAAACAATCAAATCCAGTAGAACACAACAAAGTCCTTCCCTTTATTCAGCGCTGGGAACATGTGGAATAATTCCACCAAAGGCATGTTCAGCCAGACTTTTGTGTTTCCAGGTTTATATACTTAGTTACAGCTGACACCCCTCCCCAGAGTTAAGCAGGATATTTTGAGTGACTCTGATGGGCTGCTCTTATCTCTGCAGCCCTGTATTTCCTTTTAACTAAACAATGTTACAGCTCCAGGCCTCTAATCTAGACAGGTTTCTGATTTATTTCTTACAGCTTAGCTTCTAATTTAAACAGGGTTTTGGTTTATTTCTTAAAATTCATCTTACAGCTCCAGGGTTAAATTCCTCTTTGTCTAAAGCTCTGCATGGTTAAGATAACTGACACACTCGGCTACAAGCTAAAATCAAAAATTAATATAAAATACAAAGTTCATACAGGTCTAATGAAAAATTAGTAAAGACCATATGATTTTATGGAGAAGGGATGACATCCATTTTCTTGAGGGGTCCCTGTGTCAGTACCTTGTCTGTGCTGCTGCTTCCTTGGTAGCTGCTGCTGCTTCACACTTTAGGGAAAAGAAGGCCAGCAAGGTGGAAAATACATGGGAAGGGATTATGAGAAAAGCCTTCCAGAGCAAAAGCTCCTGTACTGAGATTCCCAAGCCTGAGCTAATCCTCTTTCTGAGTGGGTTGTGTCAACAAAGGGCTCCCAGCACACTTTTTAATTCCTGTCTTTTCATCAAACAAGCACATCAGTATTCCAATACAAATGAGATTCATCATTTAAATGTTTCCTTCCACATTTTCAGAACACAAGAATAAATTTTCTTGAGGTCTTCTGAATGGAACCCCTGGAGTATCCACTTGGGGGGTTTTTGCCAGAATCTCACAGACACTCACGGCATTTCCCTCTGTCCTTAAGTACATGGAGGTAATTTTTCTATACTGCCTGTGGCCCAATTCAACTGTAAGAGCTGTCCAGATGAAAACAGGATGGGTGTCAGTATGTGTGAGCAGCCAGGGCACCTCCCACACAGGTGAATCGTGGTCAGATCAGCAGAGCCTCTCTTCCTCCTTTAAAAACGATTTACTTAACCTTTTTTTGCAGTAGTTGCCCAGTGCATCCTTCAGACTCAAAAGTTTATTATATCCAGAAGAAGTAGAAATGAGGATAAATGAAACCTCACCAGAGAAATGCAACTGTCCAGCAGAGCTGTTCAAAGCCCAAGGTGCAGCTCCTTTGGGACTCTATAAAAGGTGCAGCAGTTTTGTGTGTGGAGAGATCACCTCTGCAAACAGAAACTTTTCTAAGCTGCTTCTTGGCCTGCTTTGAGAAACACTGTGGGACTGGGGCCTTTACCTCTCCTGCCACCCAGCACACAGGGCTGTCTCTGGGCATGGAAACAAACCTTGGAGGAATTGCTGGGACTTGTTTGCTCTGACCCATGAGGACTCTCTGACATGGAAGGGACTGAGAGGCAACCCTGAGAAGGAGCTTGTGGCTGCATTAATTACCCTTATACAAGTGTGCTGTACAGAGAATTCATCTCATCCCTACAAAAATCCCATGAAGTAAAACACTTTTCCTGGAGGCTCAGAAAGCCCAGTTTCTGCTCCTGACCTGGTGGGAGCTGCCTGTGCAGCTGCTGGGATGGCTCAGCTGTGCAGACCCCACAGCCTGGCTGGGCTGTGCCCTGTGGGCTGGGCTGTGCCAGGCTGGGCTGTGCCCTGTGGGCTGTGCCAGGCTGGGCTGTGCCTGGCTGGGCTGTGCCCTGTGCCCTGTGGGGGGTGAGGACACAGCTCACCCCCTGCTCTCCTCTCCTTGCAGTGCCCACGACCTCACCAAGTGGGACCTGTTCAGTAACTGCTACCGATTGCTGCGGACTGGAATCGAGCACGGAGCGATGCCAGAACAGGTACAGCACCTGCCCTGCAACAGCTGCCTTCCAGCCCAAGGGGTTGAACATTAATGCCCTGCCTTTTGGGTATTTAGGGTGAACAGGGAGTTTTGAATGAACTCTATTTTGTAGTCAGGCACTGCCAAAGAGGTGAAAATTCTTGGATTGTTGAGCTGCTTCTCTCACCCTGCTCATAAAGAACAGCCGATGTTCCTGGCTGTGAACAGCCATGCACAAACCCTCGTGTTTGCAGTGAAACCCAACACTAAACCTTGGCTGCAATTGGAATTATCACACATGATTACTGTGCTTTGAAGGGAAGATGGAAGCTTATGAAAACCAGGAAAGAAGAACAAAGTAGTGGAGTTCTTGTAGTAAACAGATCTGGGGCTTTGTTTCCTCTTCGTTTGGTTTGAGTTTCTCATGGATGAGCACAGGAACCATCTCATATTCTCCCAGGATTCCAGTTTAAACTGCAGAATTCCTAGCAGCATTTAAGCCCATTTTAAGTTATAATCTGATTTCAGTTAGAAGGCAATTGTTAGTGCTAACTCAGCTTGACTTAGAAAATAAATATTCTCATGAAATCCCATGTGTTTTGGAAAAGAACCCTGCTGAGGGGGCATTGCCCCATGGCCCGTGGAGGTCCTGGCTTTGAGCTCAGGCAGAAAGTCCTGAAGTCTGAACTCTACTCAGTATTTCTTCCCCCAGTCCACTCTAAGGAGTTTGCAGCTTTTAGCCCCTAATAGAGATTTGAAATGTTCCCAAGACACTGTGGATGCTTTTATGAGCACAAGGAATATGGGCCTGGTCTTCTCCATGAGACGTATTTTCTTCCTTTTTTTGGCATTTGGGCTGCATGTTCATTTGACTGTGGGACAGATTTCTGGGCTGTTTTAGTAGTGAAGCCAGTTTTAGAGGTATTTAAACAGCTGCTTTTGAACTGAGATAGGTAGAGGTTGGGTTGTCCCCCTGTCCTGCTGCAGCATCACCTCCTACTGTGCTCCAGTGCAGTTTCCTGTTGCTTCTCAGCGTTTACACAGTGGGTTTGCACCTGTAGTGGGCTGTTTTCTTACTGCACTAAACTGACTAAGAAAATCAAAAAGTACTCCCTGAGAGCTGCTCCTGTCTCTTGGCCCCAAAATGCATTATAAATGTACCAAATGCTGTGGTGCTGCCAACACTGGATTCTGTGTGTCCCTCCTGTTGCAGATCGTTGTGCAGGCACTGCAGTGTTCCCACTACTCCATTCTCTGGCAGCTGGTGAAGATCACTGAAGGCTCCCCTTCCAAAGTAA
This sequence comes from Hafferia zeledoni, assembly GCA_035583235.1. Taxonomy (NCBI): domain Eukaryota; kingdom Metazoa; phylum Chordata; class Aves; order Passeriformes; family Thamnophilidae; genus Hafferia; species Hafferia zeledoni. Next base: position 19,378,659 of record JAWWEV010000011.1, read on the forward strand.
GTGGGCAAAGTAGGCACTTGGTCATACAGATTCTACTGGTGAAACACAAATTGCCTAAAAGTTGTTAGCCCTGATTCCCTGTAACTCCATCCACTCCACCATCCTTTAACCTTCTGTAACACGTCAGTGTTGATGTTCTGATCTGTTCCATATTTCAGGATCTGTTTAACATCATGTGTATGTCTAAGCTGTACAAACAGTCTTTATCAGGATTTTATAGCAGCTGATTTTATATTTTTATTGCTGAGGATAATTAATGCCCTGTATTGTGAGTTCAGCAGTTTGCCTGACTGGAAGTGGTGTTTGCCACACTGGTGAGCAGTTGTAAGCAATACTGGAGAGCTGCAGACCACAGGTGGCTTGGTATCTCTGTGTATTTACCTTGCTTACCTCATAGTTGCATCTTTTATGTAAAAATGTCCAGGTACTGGCAGTAATAATTCCTAATAAAAAGGAAGTGCCCACAAGTATAACACAGCCAGGACAGTGTGACATGTTAGACTGCACCATTCCGTGCTCTTTTCTCCATCAGAGACCAACAGCCTGTCTTTTTAGAGCTTTTTCAAGAGTAATTCCTCAAATTAAAATGGTATGAGAACTGGAGTAATAATTGTACTTCCCCATCAGCATCAAAAAGAAAAAGATGCTCTACCAAGTGCTACTAAAACTAGCATTTTATGCACATAAAAGTGATAAAAATGCATTATAAATTCTTGGAGTTGTTTTGAATGCTGAAGTATATTGACATTTAAAAATAGCTACTATAAGAAAGAATAATTTGTATTCTTTATTCTGGCTTTCCTTCCTGTTTCCCCACAGCCTCTTTTGGGAGCAGCAGGGCCCATCCTGCCTTGCTCTGGGTGCCATTGCCAGGACACAGAGCCTTCAGAGAGGCTCTCCCTTCCCTTCCCTGCATTCCTCCAGCTTTTTGAACTAAAAGCAGTAAATGGCTGCAGCACAGCACAGATGGTGCACAAGGAGAGTTGTCAGCATTGCTGGAAAAAGTCTCATGTTTTCTTGTGTCTAAATTCTAGCAAAATATTTGTTCTTACCCTAACCTGCAGCTGGGACTGCCACAGAGCATCTCTGGGCACAGGGCATGGGCACAGGCTGTGCACTCTGGTGCCAGAGCTTTGCTGGGGCTCATTGCACTGGAACCAGCATGGGCCAGTCACACTGGGAGAGAAAAAGGCCTTTACTGGTTTCAGTGCCTGGGTTTTGCTTGTGGACAAGTTTAGTGCCACTGCCTGGTTTTGCCTGCTTTTCCCAAACTGCTGCATTTGTGTGAGATGTGGTTTCCTGAGGTGAGTGCAGAGTGGCCTCCATCTTTCATGTATTTCTAACTGTTCTGATTCATATTATACATAACAGAGCTCACAGCACCAAGTTCTGAAGGGTCCTCAGGAATGGCCCTTTGAGGTACAGTTCTGCCTCTGGAAGGCCCATGGAAATGGGGTTACTCTGACCCAGAGAGCTCTCACCAGCTGAGTCTTTGGGGTCCCAGCCCAGCCCTCCTGAGTGCCTGGGCCAGGGGATCTCTGCTTTGCTCCCTGCAGCCCCAGCTGTGCTCCCAGCCAGGAGGGTGAGGGGACAGCCACAGGCCTGGGGTGGCTGGAGCAGCCTCTGCCTCTGTGTCAGACTTGACTGTACAAACAGGTCTGCTCTGCACTGGGTCTGCCTTTTCATCCATCAGCACATCACTTTGCCCAGGGCTGGTTTGTAAGGCAGGATTAGGCTTGGAAGTGGGCAGGCATTAAACACATGTGAAGTGGGGGTGGACAAAGGCAGCAACATGAGCATCTCAGAAAGGGAAAACAGTGTATTTCATGAGCTTTTTTAAGCATTGAGGCTTTTAGGGGAACATTTCTGACCCAGTGTATTGATGTGTAGGTCCATCCAGGGTTGTAGTGTTACTTTACTGTATCTGGAATGATCTGAGGGCAGGGTGGGGGTGTACCTGAAGTGGTATCTTTAGCAGACCAGTGGATATAGCTATAAAAAATAGAAGCTTTTGGACACACAAGCCTTTCAGATTTGAAATAAAAGCAGAAGATTGCGAAGAAAACACAAGCTGAGAGCAATTGCTTGGTTCCTATTTAGACACAAATCAGGTGCACTGTGAAAGAGAAGGAGAAGGTCATTGGTACCTGGGGGAGGTGAGAGCAAGGGAAGACTTGAGTTACTGGGGGCAAAGTGGGAGCTGGGTAGTGGGGAAGGAACGAAGATACAAGATGGAAAGGCTAATGGGGACAAGAGAATTTATGGTATGCAATAAACCTAATCTGGAGTCCTTGTTTTTCTGTGTCCCACAGATTTATTAATTTTTGTTCCCAGGCTCATGTTTAGAAAATGATGTTTTAGATTTCCCTTGAGCCTCCAGGCTGAGACACCAGGGATGGGGGGATTGATTTGTAAGAAATGTTCATCTGCTGCCAGCTGGGTCATTTTTGTGAGTTCCTGCTGGCAACAGGAGCTGCTGTTTCACACAATGAGGTCCATTCAGGCATCCAGTGCACAGGATGAAGTTTATTAACATTTTGGAAATGCAAGCACAGGAATTGGGGTGGAAACAAGTGCTTGGTTTGGTCATAGCAGGCATACACTGGCAAGGTTTGCATCTCTGCAGCCATCAGGTGTGGTTCCAGTGCAGAGCTGGCATGTGTGATGGAGGGTCCTGGTGACATTTCTTTCCAAGTGAAACTGTGCTGGGCTTAAGCCCAGGCACGTGAATTGCTCTCTCTGAGAGGTACTTAACAGTCCAGCTGTTGGGCATGGTTTGGGTTAGGGCTGCCTGCTGGAGACCAGGTGTGCTGGACTGGAGGCTTTGCAAGCATGGCAGGCAAAAACTCCACTCTTGTGGTTTAAATCAAATTAGGAGCAACTCAGCTCACTGATTTATTAACAGCACATAATTAACCTGCAGTCAGTGCCACACCTCTCCAGGATAAGTATCAGCCAGACAGCAGGTGAACCAGAACCCTGGACACTGGGATAATGAGCACCTACAGATGTCAGACTGCCCTCAGCTGTTCCAACTGACTCAGTCCCTTCCCCAGGACATGCACAAAGCTGTTCCTTCTCCAGACTGTCACCAGGAGCGTGCTCTGCACATTCCTCCCCACTGTGCAGTGTTGGTTGTGGGTTACAGCTTTGGTCACCATAGAGCTTAAGGGAGTGTTGTCAGCATAAAAATGTGTCAAAGACATTCTAGTAGAAGGGTGATAATTATCAGTCCAAATTCTCTGCCCAGTAACAAAAGTTCCCCCAGTCAAATGCAGCAGAGAGTTGGGGCAGAGTTATTGTAGAGCTCTACTCAAGGTAGGCTGTGGAGAAAAGGGTGTGCTGTGGAGTCATCTTGGTGTCTAAACTCTGACAGGCACAGGTGAAGGGAGGTTGCAGCAGGTAAGGCAGAAAGGTGCAAGCCTTGAAATGCCTGTTGGGCAGTGCCTGACCTTCTGGTGGGCCATGGCCAGAGGGGGCTGGGCCGGGGCTCAGGGGGCTGCTGGGGAGCTCCTGGGGTAACCAGCTCTGTCCTGGGGTAGCAGCACACCCTGGGGGGGGTGTGGGAACTGTCTTTGTAGCCTGGAGGAAAACTTCCTGAGGTGAAAAGGAGGTTGAGGAGGGTTCCAGAGGAAGCTGGTCATTTCTCAGCAGAAGTTCTCTTGTCTGTAGATCTTGGGGAGCAAGTTCAGTCTGGAAGAAGAAGACTTGAGGATTAGCTGTTGCAGTTGTTTCCATCTAGATTTCTTCATGTATTCAATAAATCAGGTGCCCAGCACTGTACTGTGCACTGGACATGTGTGTAATGAAAAGTAAATATTTGCAGAAAAACAGAGTCCAAAAACATAGAACAGAAAAAAAAAGCATGAGTAGAAACATGGCGAGGCAAGACAGAGGTCAGAGAGCTGTGGGTGAGCAGCAGCCAGACTGGCTGTTCTGGGGGATGAGGAGGAGAGGAGTGGGAAGAGGAGCTTAAAGAACAACGTGGTGACTGTTCATATTTATATGGCACAGTGAAAGAAAGCACAGAAAGCTGGAGGGAGGAAAAGAGTCACAGGGTGCAAGGGTTGGACCACGTTGTGGAGTCGAGTTGGAAGCTGATGGCTCTGGAACACTGAGAGGCTGAGGAGGGAGTTAACACTGCACAGACACCTCTAGAGCAGGGGCAGTGGGCAGGGAGGAAGGCACTGGGGTTGGTGGGTGAATGGAGCAGACACACAGCATTGCTGGGTGTCTTCAGTGGAAAAAACAAGCTTTAGTTTAGAGCTAGAAAGCAGCTGGAGAGTTGTAGACACCAGTCTGAGGAGCAGCTGTATGGATTTGGGTGGTGGCAAAGCCACCAGTCCCTGCTCTCTGGCCTATTCTGTTTCTGCCATGCACCAGGTAAATTTGCAGAGCTGAGAGCCCCTGGTTTTGCACAACAGCCAAGAGCATGGTCAGGTTATTTCCCATGGGATTTTCTGCTGAAGGCAGCAGGTCAGGTGTTCACACTTTGAGAGCCTTGGCTGTGCCTGAGAGAGGTCAGAGACTGAAAATCTAATTAATTTTCTTTCCTCCCATTTTCCCTTGTGAAAAAATCCCCACGCTGTGGTAGGCTGGAGATTTCTCCAAGCTCAAGTTCCAGATGGCTCCACTGGGCTTTCTCTTGCTGTCTGTAACTCTTCAACAGGAATCTTTGTCATGTGCTGCCGTCAGGACAGAGGATAATGAGTAACATGTACCTGTGTGAGGCCCTTGTTCCCTTTTTAACCTTTATGGAGAATTTTTCATAGGCTTTACTTTCTGTGCTGTATTCATGAACATCAGGCAATTGTGATAAAAAACAGGAAGCATTAAAGGGATTGTAATCCCAGTTTTATTGGTGTAAATCAGGGTGAGCTGATAAGCCTGGCACCAGTCCTAGGTAAAGTCCTGGACTGGCAGATGGAAAACACAGCTGGTACGAGGCTGAAGGGCTGAGAGACAAGACTGGAAGGAACCCATCAGGTTGTTCTGTAGAAGGTTGCATTGTTGGCTGAAAAGGAGAGCAGCTGAACTCCCAGTTTCTGTAAGACATCAGTACCACCTTCCATTTCAGGTGAATATTTGGATTCAATGTAATTCATATTCTGTAGTTCAAAGCTGATTAATACATTAGGAGACTTTGTCAGTGAGAAAACCTCACACACTGGGATGGGTTCCAGTGCATTCCAGGAGAGATCTGTTCTCTGCTTGTCATTGGTATCAGTCCTCTGGGAAGGTAAAGTGAAGGCATTTGGAGTGGGGAGGATAGAGATCAGTTGGTAACAAAATACAATTTAAAAAAAATCAGAGGCTTTTTAGTTGTGCCAAATGGAAGGCTCCTATCCAGGAACAAGAGGCTGCTCAGGGGGAAGTTGTGGCTTAGGACAGAGCAGAGCTGTCTCCCAGGTCCTGTCACCTCAGGATGGTGCAGTGGCACGAGGGACCCACGGATTTCTGTCAGGGAAAGGCCTACAGGGGGTAGGAGGATGGGATGGCTCCCAGACCTTCAGTGTCTGTGTCAGAAAATCCCCCTCCCTTGGAAAGGAAAGGGGCTCAGAGCCTGGGGACACTGGAGGTGGTTGGGCACCCTGGCAGAGCTGCTGCTGCTGCTGAGGACCAGGACAGGGGAACCAGAAAGGCTCTTCAGTTAACACAAACCCACCAGAGCTGGTGGCACAAGCACAAGGAAAGCTACACCAGGAGTGGGGCACAAGGACTGAGGGGCCAGCACTGGGCACACACTGCAGGTGCAGGAGGTAGGCTGGAGTTGCTGTGTGGGATGGGCTCCTTCCCCTGGAGCCCATGGGGCACTGTGGGAGGGATGGGGAAGCCCATGGGGCACCATGGGAGGGGCTGCAGGGGAAGGGGCAGTCCCTGCATGGCATTGGGGTGCTGCTCTGCCCCTGGGGCAATGGGGCACCCTCAGAGCCACCCCTGCCCTCCCACAGCTCTGCTGCCACGGGGCCACCTGCTCCTGTCTGCTGGCAACCCCCAGAGCCTGCATTCCCTTTGCTTTGTTCTCCCCAGTTTATTTTGGTAGCCATGAAAACTGATAATCTCCTCAGACCTCTGTGCTTTGCCCTCCCACTTTCCTTGTCTGTGGGATAATATTTGTGTTGAGCTGGGGACATTCATTGGTTTGGGGTTTTTTTGTTCATGTTGGCTTATCTGAATACAGAATTTTTTATAAACGACCAGGTAGGCTGACCTTGATGTATTAATAAACCTTTTGTTCTGAAACATTTATCATTTACATTCAATGAAAAATACAGAGAATTTAATTCAGGAATGTATTGTTTTGTTTTTATTATTTATTACAGGGAAACTTTGGATCAATCCTGTGAAAATGCTCTTTGAAAAGCATATTTTTTTCACAGCCTTTTTGTTGAATGTGTGAAATTATCACCATTTTTTATTTTGCTTCCTCCTAGCAATGTTTCTTTTTTTCATTTTTATACACTTTTCCTTTCTAATGTTGATTTTAGGATGACTTGTTGGTGTTGAGGAAAACTGTGAAATCCTTCCTGGCTGTGTGCCAACAGTGTCTGTCCAATGTCAACACCCCAGTCAAGGAACAGGTAAGGGGAATGTCTGGCACATGCTTTTGGAAAACTGGGAATGAACTTAAAATCACCTGTGCCTTTGTCTGAGCAAATCTGAGCAAACAGTCCCTAAGAGGAGCTGCATTAACAGCACCTCAGAGCACAGCTAATGACAGATCCATTGGATGCTCAGGCCCATGAGCAGCTGTGACAACCTCAGGCATCTGACTCAGTCTCCTGAAATCACCTTTGGGCAATTGCTGTATGAACAGATGGAAATGGGCACGTTTGGAAGGTGGTTGAGACCTCCAATGGGATGAATGTTTCCAGATTTTTTTTCCATTAAATCAAAGGGCTTGTTGAAATAATTCAGCCTGTCTCTGAAGAACTCAGAGCTGTTTTTTGTGAAAATACTGACACTGACCTGAGTCAGGTCTGTTGATATTTTGTCTACAGAAGGCATTTCTAGCAGACCTCCACAGATTTTGCAAAGAGTTCCTGGCCTGTGGTATTTAGAAGATAATACTTCTTAGAAAGCATTTTATTTCTTTGAAAGAAATCTCTGCTTGGCATTTACACTCTGTTCTGCAAGTTGATAAATATAAATATTAAATGCTCAGAGATGTCAGTAGTTTATGTGTGTTTAAAAGACTTGTGTCCTTGGCTTCCAGCAGATTTACCTTTAGTAATTGTTTTTTAATATTGAGTAGTTACTCTTGGCATAGTCTATTAATATTATATAATGTGAAAATATGGTGTAGCTCCATGCAAATGCCACCCAGTCCAGCTTAGGGCAGCACTGACATCCCTCCTGCTTCCCATGGCTGAGCAGGGTTTGTTCCTGCTGTGCATTAACACCTGATCAGGACATGTTCCTGTGTGTTAACATGGGTTTGTTCTCTCAGTGATGGGTTTGTTTCAGGGGGAATTTATACTTCTCTGAGAAGCTCCTTTGCAGGACACAATTATGGGGAAGTTTCCCTTCCAGCTAACACTTCTGTGAATTTGCTGATTTTCTTCCTTAAAAAGTGTATTTCTGTGAGTGCGGGACTACTCCTTAATCCTTTTGTTTGGCCGGATTTTTTTGAGCATTCAGTGTAAATTATATTGTCTCCTTACCATATTTGATCCTTAATCTGGACATTCCTGCCAGAGAAAGTTGATGTCTGTATCAAAGGAAGGAAAAAATTTATTATGTATTTAGAGAAACTGGACTAAAACACTTCCCATTTTCCTGGCCTGGGTTAGATAAACACTCTGAGCGTGGAGCTGCCTTTGTTGGGGCAGAGGTGAGCCCTGGCAGGGCTCTGCTCACATGCTCTTCTCCAGAGATGGGCAGTAGGATGAGCTTCAATTCTGCTGAGTGTTGAAGGGCTGAGAGCAGGTGACATCATCACTGAAAGGAACCACAACCCTTTGGATCAAGTGGAGGAAATTCCCAAAGAGCAGCATCTGTTTCCAGAGCCCAGCAGGACACGTGTCTGTTCTGCTCATTCAGGTTTTATAACACACTCCAGGAGATCAGTGAGCCCCTGTGAAGCTCAGCATTCACCAAGGTCTCACTGGGAGATGTGTAAAGTTTTCAAAACCTGAGGTTAAAAATAAGGAATTGTGAAGATTTAAAATGCCCTCCCTGAAAGGTGCTCAGGTGTTGGATGTGGTGCAGATGTTCACAGCTGGCTCTGACATCCCAGCATGAGCCACTCTGGGGCCAAACAGTGTCACTGTGGTGCAGGACTGTGCAGGACTCCTTGGGAGGAGAGAAGGGTGCTGGCACTGCCTGTTCCCAGGTACCAAGGCGGGAACAGCAATGAGCATTCTGGCCATTCTGCCCTGCTGGGGTTTTGGCTGCTTTTGAAAGCTCTGCAGAGACACTTCCTTCTGTTTTTTGCAGGAATTGTTGGTGAAATTCTGCAGGAATTTCTATGCTATGGCTGCTTCTCTGTATTTTTGGCATCCTCAGCTTGGATTTTCCCTCATAACATTGTTCATATTTTTGATGGTTTAATTTTTCCAACTCCTTATCAAAAGAGGTGTTTTTTCTTTACTATAAATTTGGCTGCAGCCCTTTGATCACAGGTAGATTTAGAGTTCTTTTCATGGAGAAGAAATGGAAGTTTAGCATGAGTCCTCCAGGAGAAGGAAGAGGTAGGAAACACAGTTCCTTACACAGGAACCAAAGGCATTCCCCAGGCATTTACATTTTAGAGCAGATCCTCATGAATCCTTTTCACAGCAAACAACCAGCCACAGCTGAGTATGGTGTAAGAAGCCATTCAGTAGTAGCAGGGGGTGTCTGGAAGTCAGAGCAGTGGTGGTTTATTTCCCTTTATTTTGTGTGGTTTGTGCTGTGCTGCTCACGCCTCCCCTCCCTGCGCCCCCCAGGCCTTCATGCTGCTCTGTGACCTGCTGATGATCTTCAGCCACCAGCTGATGACAGGGGGCCGGGAGGGGCTGCAGCCCCTGGTGTTCAACCCAGACTCGGGCCTGCAGTCAGAGCTGCTCAGCTTTGTCATGGACCACGTCTTCATTGACCAGGATGATGAAAACCAGAGCATGGGTATGTGATGCTTTCATGTCTTCTTTCTGCCTTCTGCTCAGAACAGACACAGAAGAAAGGGGGAAATCGAGTGTTGTGATCAGTTTGCTCCAGTGTGTTCAGAAATGTCCCTTCTCTGGTGTTGGGAGGCCTGAATGTGAGACATGCAATGTGGCCTCAAGGGAAGGAGCACAGGGGAACAGCACATGGAAGAGAAACCCTGTAGAGTTGCCCCACAGAGTTACAGGATCCTCAGGGCAAGCCTTGGCAGCAAAGCTCTAAACAACTAAGAACTTGAGAGACTCTCCTGCCCCTACATAAGCACCCCTTCTGCTCCTCCCTCAGAACAGTCAGAGCAAGCTGAGGATGGCACTGGTGTGGCTGGAGATGGGAAGGTACCGGGGACAGTGTGAACACCTGGTCCCCTGTGCCAGGAGCTGTGTGGGAGGGGCAGTTGGAGGGGCCCCTCTCTGCCCCTCACAGGGTTGGCTCAGGGTTTTGGCTCTCAGCAGGGGAGAGGCAGGTTTGTCCTTCAGGCCTGGTTTTAAATAACCTGGTGCTGCTGGGGTCTGTTATGAATTGCCTAAATGCAAGTCCAGAGGTGTGCAGTGACTGAATCCTAAACAGCTTTGGATAAGAGATGGATTCCCAGTCAAACAAGGGGAAGAGCTGCTCAGTGAGTCTGCAGTGCTCTTCTGGGCACCTTTTCTGAATCTCTGCTGTTCTCAGTTGCTTGTATGTCAGCATGACACACAGGTGCTATTCTAGACCTTTTAGGACAGCAATGTTACTAATTAAGGTCTCAGAGAATGTATTCTTGTTCTAAAGGTGGTTATGTGAGTTCTAGAATATGCTTTTATGGTATGATATCATATCCAACATTTTATGTGTATAGTTTCATTCACTGAATACCTCCTGTGGCATTGCCTCTCCATGTCAGTGCTTCTTCCAACTGAATTTTACTTCCCTGTGTTTAGAGCCATTGATTTCACAGCAGGTAATCCAAGGCAGGCAGTAAAAGTATTGCTGCTTTTGATTTTCCTTTCGTTAAATATTTATAGCTTAGTAAGTTAACCAGGCAGCTCCAAATGCCCTGTGTCTGAGAAGTTAAGTAGGAAAATAAGTGACTCAGTCCCTTGGAGGCTTTGTCCAGGACATACACAGTCCTTGGTCCATACACATGACACAGGTGTCATGTTCCCCAACTTCCCGGGGAGTTCTGAAGTAGGCAGGACTCAAGAATTAGCACTTTTAATTTAGGGTCTCCAACAATCCTTGCTTCATGGTCAGGAATGGATTTTTTCTCAAAGCCCCTTGTCCATAATGTTGCTTTGGAAGGTAGCAGTGACTTAACAAACATTTTGTTGTTGTTGATGCTTCCAGAGGGAGATGAAGAAGATGAAGCCAACAAAATAGAAGCTTTACATAAGAGAAGAAACCTTCTGGCTGCCTTCAGCAAGCTGATCATCTACGACATCGTGGACATGCACGCGGCAGCAGATATCTTCAAACACTATATGAAGGTACAGCTCCCCCTGAGCATGGCCTGAGGTGCCAGGGCCCCTCCTTCCACCCCTCTCAGGGCACTGGCTAAAGTTCAAGCAATTCTGAAAGCCTTTTCAGCCTTATTTGGGTTTTCATAATAATTCTTCCTTTCTAAATTACACCTGCAGCAAAGCACTTCCTCTGCTGTGTACCAGGAGTGTTTTATTTAAGGCAGCACCAAGAGCTGGTCCTGGGAGGTGCTGAGAGTTTCTAGAGAGGCTCCTGCTCCTCACATTCCGCCCTGGAATCCGCAATAAGTTCCCTGTCCAATGTCATGTTTCCCTGTCAGTCTCTCAGCTCATGCTTGCCGTAAGGAGACAGGTTTTTGTGAGAGAAGACTGTTCTAAACAGGGCAGCAGTAAAAAACCAGCTCTCTATAAGGTACTGCTGCAAGTGGAGATGCTGAAAGGGAGTCTTAGAATGCAAACTGGGAGGGTGTCTGTGCCAGAGAAGGCAGGAGCAGCATTTCAGAAGGAATGAAAACAAGTGGCTACAAATGCAGAAATATTATTGAGGCTCAAAGAATACTTTGGGGAAAAAATCCACTCTCAGCCTGGAAGCTTTAATGACAATACAGGCCTGTGTCCCCAGATGGTGAGTGCCACAGGCTGTGCCTCCCAGCAGCCACACACAGAAAACAGCACCTCAGGCTGAGTAATGCCCTGCTCTAGATCCTGGGTCCTTGGCCACCCAGCTCAGCTCCCTGTGCTGGCCTGCACACCTGGGCTGCACACCTGGGCTGCACACCTGGGCTGGACACCTGGGCTGCACAGCTGGACATCCCTGGGCTGGACACCTGGGCACACCTGGGCTGCACACCTGGGCTGCACACCTAGACACACACCCCTGGTCTGGACACCTGGTCTGGACACACCTGGACTGCACACCTGGGCACACCTGGGCTGCACAGCTGGACATCCCTGGGCTGGTCTGGGCACACCTGGGCTGCACACCTGGGCTGCACACCTGGGCTATGCACCTGCTGCCTGGAGCCTGCCTTGGGTCAGTGTCTCCTTGTTCCTCAGCACAGGCAGCTGTGGCCCTTCACCAGTACTTCATTTGGGGCAGGAAACACTCTTTTGTTTTTCAACACATTTGTTACCAAAGACAGTAACAAATACAGAAGTTCCCTACCTTATCACTGAGTGCAGTTTAAATTTGACATTGAAACATTGCCTCCCCTTCACACCAAAAGTCTGGATTTCAGACCAATTTTTTGGCAACTGCTGCCTTTTCAAAACAAGAATTACAAATAATCTTTCTCTCAGGAAAACTGTAAGAAATTGTGTAAAAGGTACAATTTAAAGAGTGTTTTTTCACATTTTCTCCTAGTACTACAATGACTATGGTGATATCATTAAGGAAACCTTGAGCAAAACAAGGCAAATTGATAAAATCCAGTGTGCAAAGACCCTCATCCTCAGTTTGCAACAGGTAAGAGTTTTTGTTAGAGATGCCTCACTGCAAGAAGGACTGGGCAGGGTTTGCTCTGGTGCCCTTTCCAATGCAGCAAAAATGCTGCACTTTGGGGAGGAGATTCTCCTGCTCCCAGCTCAGACTGCCCCTGCTCCTCTGCCTCAGTGATCTCTGGCAAAGTTTGGGTCAGATAGAAGTGGAAGGAAGGGAGAGAAGAGCCTTGAACGCAGTTTGGTCCGTTTGATTCATGGCATTTGTTTACTGGTCCAAGTGAACAAGAAGAATTAGGGTGACTTTTTCTTCTTATCAGTTGCTGAGGTAACGCATCCTCCTTACATTTTGTCTAAATACTGATTGATTTTTCAAATTTCCAGCTAATTAAGTCTTCCAATGTTGTTAGATGTGTTTTATTCCCTGAAAAATTTGCTTTACATCAACCCTAAATTACTGGGTGGATGGTGAAATCCATCTGCCCACAGCACACGGTGTGGGCTGCTCTGAGCACCACCCCAGCCCTGGCAGTGCCAGCTGTAGCCATTGCACAGAAATTATCTCTGTAGATTAGGGGCTCTCAAATCAGCTGGGCCCCCCAAAGTTCACCCCAGAGTACTGGGGGTTTTCCTGTAGCAATCTGGGAGCTGAGAGGGATCTGTGAGAACCTGAGGAAAACGGAGGTACCTCCAGAGGTACTGCAGCCTGATGTGATTGTCACTGGCACTGCCTCCTGTGATCCCCTCCTCAGCAGGACAGGGAAGTGTGGGGTAAAGGGCAGTGCCAGGAGAGATCCAGAACGGGCTGGCCAAGAGGGAGCAGGTTATTCTTGCCCTGGGGGTGGAGGGGCAGTGCTGGGCACACAGGCTGTGAGGTGGGACAGCAGTTTTGTGCCCTGGATTCGAAGGACAGGCTGGTCTGGTGGGTGTTGGGGCTTTAGAGAACAGCAAGGGAGTGCAGGACCTGCCTGATGAGTTGGGAGAAGGAGAGATGCAGTTCAGAGAAGGTGTGTGCAGGTCTGTGTGGGAGGTACTGCCCACAGTGGAGCCGCTGTTGGACAGAAGTTCTGGGGACTGACGTGGCCTCTGCTGCAGCTCAGTGGCAGAGGGCCCTGCAGTGCCACTGCCAGCAGTCACAGGTGAAGAACACAAACCTTTCTCAGTGAGGTGTTCTGAGCTCACAGGGTTTAACCCCTGTGTTCTCCCTGCAGCTGTTCAATGAGCTGGTTCAGGAGCAGGGCCCCAACCTGGACAGGACCTCTGCCCACGTCAGTGGCATCAAGGAGCTGGCGCGGCGCTTCGCCCTCACCTTCGGCCTCGACCAGATCAAGACCAGGGAGGCTGTGGCCACACTACACAAGTGAGTGGTGGTAAATACACTGCATTTTTATATCACTTCAGATCAAAGCTTTTGTTCAGCATAGCTTTGTAAAGGTACAGAATCTCAACAGGGCCTGCAGTCATCATAGATGTGTTTGCTGGTTTATGGAGGAGAATGGTGGGGGTGTACATGTGTGTGTGTAAAAAGGAAGGAAAACCAGCTGCTGCCTCATTATTTGTTGGAATTCATTGGACTGGCTGTGGCTTTTAGCTCAGGTAAAGCCACTGGGGTTCTCTATTCCTGTGTGGGTTGTGTCTGACAACTGAGGATGGCTCTTTGTCCCACACCACTGGGGCTTCTGGAGGCTTTTATCAAAAGATATTCCAAAAACATTTTGGAAACCTTTTCAAGTGGATTGAAACTTTTTCTGTAACAGCTGCACAGGAGAGCGTAGGAAGGTCCTGCTAAATTAACTTCTGACTGGGCACCTTTTAATTTTGTTACAAATGTCTGAGCATGCTCATGTTTCTTTACTGCAGAGATGGCATAGAGTTTGCCTTCAAATATCAGAACCAGAAAGGACAAGACTATCCCCCTCCCAACCTTGCCTTCCTCGAAGTGCTCAGTGAGTTTTCCTCCAAACTCCTGCGACAGGACAAGAAGACTGTGTAAGTATTGCCTGTGTTCCCTCTGGCTCCACAGGCTCTGCCATCCCTGTCTGTCCCTGTTCCACTCCCTCCTTTGAGGTTCTCACAACCTTCCAGGGGCTGTAGAAGTCCCAGGGAGACATTTCACATACACACTTACTCATCACTTTATACTTGAAGGGAATGAAAATAAATGGGAAAAGGGAGATCAGATCCAGTGATGAGGGGACTTTGAGACCTCCCAAAACAATGTTCTTGAAAAGTTCCTATGGGGCACTGAAAATAAAAAAACATCTTTTTTTCAGGCTATAAGAAAAAAATTCTATGTTAGTAGTGCAGGGAATTTCCAGGCTGTAACCACTGCGTAACATCTGTTTCTGCTGGACACCCACAGCAAGTGTAAACATGGATTTGTTGTTTATTTAATACTGGGAGTCCAGTCAAATATCAGCCAAGCACTATGTGCCCTGTATAGAACTGAATTAATTGAATAACTTTATGACCGTTTAAAAATGCTGTTGCCAGACCTGCTGATTTATGGTCATAGATATCTTTTCAGTGAGTTTTGTAACCACAATGAGTGTAAGTTGTAAATTCAGCTATAAATACCTCAACTGCCTCTTCCTGCCAAACCTTGCTGTAGTTTCTCTGTGAAGACACTTTTTTAAAGGACTTTTCTATTAGGGTTAAGAATTATGAGCATTGCAGCTTCATCTGTGCAAATAAGAAATACATCTTGGTTAACTTTGTATAATGTTCAACTTGAACCAGTTGAATTTTTTCATTGTAGCAATAATGGAAGTAGTTCAGTGAGGATGGGAATGGGATGATCCAGCTGGTAAATTTGGCACTGCATTTGTGGAGCTGCTTTTCAGTGGTGTATCCTGGAATCTTGTCAGCCTCTATCCTGCTCTTCAGGACAGAACTTGGGGATAACAGGGCTTTGTGACTGTTGGTCTGAGTGCCACTGGGCTGTCTCCTGTTTGACTTGGTGAAGCTCATCCTTTCTGTTCAGCCCTACCTCCCCCAGGCCCAGTGTTTGCAGTGATGTCGTTCTGTCCCTGGACCTGACACTGATTTAACCTGATCCTGTGCATGAAAGTCAGTTCTTCAGGGCACTTTGTTCCTCCACCCTCAATGCTGCCACTTAAACTCCTTCTCGAAGGTTCTTCTGCTCTCTGGTGCCCACACACACCACCACTGGCTGCTCCTGCAGGACTGGGGTGGAACTCATTTCTCCTGATTTTATCTGCCTTGATTGTCATCACCTGTGTCTGAGCTATTGACCTCAGTTGAGTCTGAAGAGCAGGGAAAAGAAATAGGTCCTTTAGGGCAGGCTTTGTCTGGTCTGCGTGAGTTGCTGCTTTAGGATGAGTTCAGACATGGGTGCCATGGTGGGTGGCTGTGCACAGGCACCACAACTTGGCTCTGTGTACAGGTTTCCTTGGAGGTGCCTCCACTCCTGCCCTGAGAGGCCTGTCCAGAGTGCTGCTCTGACAGGAGGGGCTCAGCTGCACTGGGGTGGTTGATTGCCCTTCTCTGAAGCTCCTCCAATCCACAGGGACCTGTCCCCTCCACAGAGGCTGCCTCTGGAAGGTCCATGACCACCATCTGCTGGAGAAACCCCGTGTGTGGGATCTCTTCCCTCCTTCCTGCACAGGGACCCTCCCAAACTCACCACGGGCTCTTCCTGGGGAGCCACAAGTGCTCAGGAATGACCCTCACAGTCTCATGAGGAGGGGGCTGCCTGTGCCAGTTCTCCACCTTGGAATGGGCCCAAAGAGTTAATTCCCTGCCTCAGCCTCAAATTATGTGCCCCATACACCTGCACATGTCACCTGCCCCTGGGACAGAACACCCTCCTGCCAATCCAGCCCTTTCTGAGGGCTCCTCTTCCCTCCTACTTTGGTGCTGGGTTTGTACCTGGGGGAGAAAAGAGAGATGTTTCCAGTTTGGGAATGGAGCAGCAACAATTTAGCTTTCCTGTCGTGTTTAGTTGTTTGGCTTCTCATTTTCTGAGTGACCTCCAGAATTAGGGAGAGTCATATATGGATCTGTTCAAGTCCATGGATTTCATATAAAACTGCACATTTGAGATGCCAGACTCATACAGTTGGGAAAAAAAATTTTTCTAATTCTTTATACTAAATGTTTATATATTTATATAATACTGTTTCCTAATGTTTTATACTAAAATCCACAAGGCAAATATAGAGAGGGAAATCCTGAGGGATCAGTCTCAGAGACAGAACAGAGGTGATTGTCCTTGAAGGCATTTATTTCTGTTTGTTTCTCTCCAAGAGGCTGTTGGCCCAGACCAGGCACTGACTGGTGGGTGTGGGTGAGGCAGAACCTCAGCATGTGGAGTTCTTCCCTGTGCAAATTCCGTTCCCATCTTTGTTGAAGCTGGTGAGAACTGCCAATGTGAAGCTCCTCCAAAATCTGAGCAGACGGTGTCTCCAGTTTGGCATCTGGGCAGTAAAGGACTCCCAGGTGGTGTCATTTTCCTCCTCACAGTTTGGCCTTAACCACGCACTCGAGCTCTGTAAAACCAGTTGGAGGCAGGAGAACTTCTTGCTTTCCAAGGCTCCTCTGCAGGCAGAGTCTCTGAAGGTGTAAAGCACTCGAGTTGCACTGTTTGGTTCTGTAAAGACAATAAACCAAGAAATTCCCATTAGCACCAGGTTTGGGGGTCCCTCAGTGTACACGTGAAAGGGGAAGGAAGGAAGAAGTGTTCTCAATAAAACAATGGGCAGGAACCTGCTGTTTCTTGGACAAAGCCATCCCATTCACTGAATCAAACCCAAATCCCATGAAAACCAGAAACCAGGAGTGATTGTTACCCAGGGATGTCCAGAGGGGCTCCTGTTCTGAACAGGACTGTGGCACAGCTGTGAGGCTGCCATGGGCTGACAGAGGGAGATCCTGCATCTCCTGTGGGGTGTGCATGGCTGACTCCCACTGCTGCCCATCAGGCAAGGTGCTTTTAGGGAAAATGGTACAGGAGGTGATGCTGAAGTGCCCAAGTTCCCTTACCAGCTCCTGAATGTTTGGCTCTGCAGCCTGAAACTCCTTAGGATCACTTCTGTGTAGATTTGCATGTTCATTTTAGGAATTACTTCTAATACCATAATTAAATAACCCTTGGAAAAAGAAAGCAACTGCCAGAGCAGGAGAGGCTTGGTTGGGTGCTCTGGATTCCTGTGTGCTCTGGTCTCCTCATGGCTGTGGCCCAGACCTTCAGATATGTTGTGCACCAGTGCCTGGTTGGATTTGGAGAAGGCCCTGTCCTTGTTGCAGGATGCCAGAGGACACCCCTCGGGCACTGCCCGGGGCTGGCTGTGCTGCTGCCCCCTTACTCCTTGTCCTTCTCTTGCAGTCACACCTACCTGGAGAAGTTCCTGACGGAGCAGATGATGGAGAGGAGGGAGGACGTGTGGCTGCCCCTGATCTCCTACAGGAACTCGCTGGTGACGGGGGGTGAGGACGACAGGATGTCTGTGAACAGCGGCAGCAGCAGCAGCAAAGCCTCCTCCGTCAGGAACAAGAAGGGCCGACCCCCCCTGCACAAAAAGAGAGTGGAAGGTTGGTCTGGGCTCCCCAGAGTGTGTGTCACAGCTCTCTCCTCAGCAGCCAGGGGGCTGGGACAGTTCATGCAGAAATACAAGGTGTTTTCTGTAGGGAGGAAAACCAGGGCATCTGCTCTGCCAGTTCTGTTGGGCTTGGGCAGCTCCTTGTGGGCAATACCATCCTGAGTCCCTGTGCCTGTTTGTCTGCACAGCAACAGCAGTTCAGAACTGCTGAGAGGTGTGGAGTGACACTGGGACAGGTGTGGAGTGACCTGCTCTACACCTCCCTCCTCATGGATTGCAGGTTTTGTGCCTGTGCTCCCCACAGGCGGAAATTCTGATGTGGATCAGGACCACTGGAGAACACTAAAAGACACCATTTTGGTTTAAAAAGGTGTTGATATGCAGTGTCTGCATTTACTCCTTCCGAGACTTCAGACACGTTCATCAGGAGTTTGGCTGTGACAGCAAATTTTTTCAAGGCTGTGTCTGTTCAACCTGTGTGGTCTGTGTGCACTTTTGTGAGTATTCATTGGCTGATCCACTACAGAACAAGTGTAAGTGGGATCTTTAAACTTCAGGGGGTTTTCCAACGTCGGTGTCTACAACAGTAAGTCCTCAGTGAGGAATCTAATGCCAATTTGCTGAATATACAGCTGTTTCCTACCATATTCTTCACAAGTTTGCCCCTCTGCACCTGTGCACCAACTGCACTGCAGCTCGTGCTGAGTCCTGCACCAGCTCCTGTTCCCACACCCCGAGTGTAGGCAGATCAGACACTGGGCCCTGCCCTCAGACACTGCTTTTCTTCCTGCAGGATGCCAAGATTTTCACAGAACACAACTGCTGACATTTCTTTCTTTCCTCTTGTTACCATTTTCATTCTATTTTACCATATTTTGCCAATATCCTTTTTTTTCCCTGGGAAGTGCAGTTGCACTTTGCTTCCCTGTAAGGCAAATCTCAGCTTTATGGTGTAGTTTTTTGGCATTGTTTGCCTCTTTTTTGCAGTTTGTGTGTCCTCTTTGTGATGAATAGAAGGGACAATTGATTTCCAGCACTTTGCATTTGAGTAGCTCCTCTTTTTTTCTTTAATTTCCACTCTAAAGGATCTAAAATAAGGGCAGTGTCACTGCAGAAACTGTCCTGGCATCAGAGAGCCATATCCAGACTCCTGTTGTTCCTTTCTGTCCTAAATGCAGCACATGCAGGGTGGGCACAGGGGGCTGGAGAACATTCCCTGCTGCTCCTGAGAGCAAACGCACTCGGAGCATTTCTTCCAATGCCTTAAGGAAATCAGTAGGATTGTTTTAAAAAATCCCTAACATGAAAGAAATTCAAAGGTAAATTCAAGGATAAATAGGCAGCTTTTTAGACAACTTTCATGCCTAAAGGGTAACAAAAGGCATAGGAAGAACGAACAGATCCATGGAGATCCCCATGTACTTTCTCACCGCACATGTCCTGTCAGGAAATCTCTGATCTTGCCATCTCTGTTGTCATCTTCCCTGTTGCACTCACCCCAGCAACTCCATTTTTTCTCCATGCATCCGGCTGCATTTGCCTACTCTGTCCCATTGTCCTCAAGTTCCCCCTCTTCCCTCCTCTCTGCTTTGCTCCCTTCCCAATCCAAGCACAACATCCCACCTGGACCTTCAGTCCCCTTGACATTGCAGTCCCTGTGTGAAGTGCCCCCTCTCTGCTCCACTGGGATGGCTCTGGCTGATGTTCCTAAAGATCTGGGCTGACAACATTTTGGGGTTTGTGCTCCACCCTCATCTTACTGTTTACCTTAAACTCAGGAATTGGGAATTTCCTTGGTTAGATATGTTAAGATGCCCAACAGTGGAAGCAGGACTGCAATACAGTTTTGTTTGCAGTAACTTCTGTGTTTGTTCAGTGTTTCTATTTTAGATTGCTGTTATTGCTGGGAAAAGCTGGTAGTAATACTTAGAAGAGCAGAATATAAAATTAGAGCTGCAAAACTTCCCATTCCCAGCATTTCCCAGCTGATCCCTTGGTGCACACTGGTGCCCTGCACTTAGCAGAGCTGCAGCACTGACCTCAATGTTGTCTCTAGATGAGAGCCTGGAGGGCTCCTGGCTGAACAGGAACGAGAACATCCACACCCCAGGGGCACTGCAGGCCCCCCAGCTCACCTCCACGGTGCTGAGGGAGAACACCAGGCAGATGGGGGAGCAGATCCAGGAGCACGAGTCGGAGCAGGGATCGGAACAGGATTTTTTACACAAGTAAGTGTTGCAATTGCAGGACTGAATATAGGGAGCCAGACAAAGGAGTTGCTTCTGATTTATATCAGTAGTCTTACCCTGTGGCTCCACAGATCAGTTTTATTTGCAAAACCAGCTGGAAATGCCTTGGCTTTAGCTCTGCAAGACTTTGATAATCTTCAGGTCCCAGGAAGAATATGTTGTAACGAACTAATAGTAGAAATTGCTTCTGTGAATATTATCTCACAGCGTAACCCTGCAGTTCTGGTTAAGTCCTCTGAGTTTTTGTGTCCCTGGGCTGGACTGAAGTGTTTCTCTAGATGACCTGGTGATGTTCTCTTTTCTTTCCCCCTGCCCAGTGTCAGAGTTGAGGTTCTCTTGCTGAGCTCAGGGGTTAATCATGGCCAGAAGGATGTTTGGTTCTAGGCTGTTTTCCCACGGCTTATCCCAGTTTGTCCTGTCAGTTGGACGAGGGGCATCATAACATAAAACCTGGTGCTGCTCCAGAAGGGCTGCACTGAGTTTGCTGCTGTTCCAGAAGGGCTGCACTGAGTTGGCTGCTGTTCCCTTGTGCTGTGCACACAAATCTCACCAGAGCCACTGCTGGCTCTGCTGGGCTTAGGGTGGCATTAATGGTGCAGCCTGAAGGTATTCACATGTGGGTAAGGGACTGGCCCTTAAGGTGCTGCTGATCAGGGCCTGTGTGTAAAAACAACCTGGTTTTCATGTTGTGTGACGTTTTTGTTTTAAAACATGTCAGTCATTCATTTGGACCTATTCTTGCTCACCTTTTGCCTGATCTGGGACAGTGAAGTAGGATTTAATAATAAATTGTAGAAGTGCACCCACGCCAGGTGCCTCTCCCTAATGAAGGAGTGTTTTCCATACCTGGTTTTATTGCAACAATTAACAGATGTTTTTGTGCATAATCAGTGAGAGGAGCCAAGGTGTGGAAGGGAATCCAGAAGATGTGTACAACGATGGATGTGATTTAATGATGCTGATCTGAAGCATGGCCAGACACAGAACCTGTCTGTGACAGCCACCTGAGAACTGTCCCTGCCCTAACGCTGTGCTGTGTCAGTCCCCAGATGCAGATCTCGTGGCTGGGCCAGCAGAAGCTGGAGGATCTCAGTCGGAAGGACAGGACAGGGATGAGCTACATGAAGGGCAGGACTGGTGTAAGGCACGCAGTGTAAGTGCTCCAGCATCCCAGAGCCCCGGGCAGGAACCTCTCCTGTGCTGACAGCCATCTCTGTGCCATTGGAGCCCCTTGGGATGACAGCAGAGGGACAGGCTGTGATGCTGTCCCCCACGGTCCCACTCTGACCATGGCCAGACACTAGAGCCTGGTGACAGGCTGCAGGTCCCTGTCACTCTCCCAGCCTTCAACTGTTCCCATTTCCCGGGGTCTCCATGGTTTGTCTGTAACCTCATTCCCTGTGATCTCTTCCCAAGAGCCTGTTCTGTGTCCTGCACAGCATCTTGGCCAAGGGGACCCCCTGAGCAGGGATGGAGGGAACACACGTGGGGAACCCTGAAGCACCACATGCTCTGGTGCTGAGCCCACTCAGTCCTTCAGGATGGGGGCTGGAATCCTTACTGTTAGAAACTGGGCTGGTGTTCACTGCTGGATTCCCAGGGATTTCTCAGTGATCCTGGCTAGCAGTGTCACTCCTTGGAAAGGGGCAAACACAGAGAGATTATTGTCCTTTCTTGCTGGGGGCAAATTTAATTACTGCTGCAGTGCTGTCACATGGGACTTGCTGCTTCAGCCTCTGCCAGTGCTTGCCTGGGTTTGTGGACACTTTTCTTCTTGTTGGTGTTACAAAGAGCGTGGCTTTGCTCAGCATAAGGGTTTGGGGAAAGGCATTAAAGGGTAGGGCCTGAGTATTCTTTTTAATGGCAAAGATGGGCAGTTTAAGAGCCTGGCAGTGACTGTCTCTTTCTGTGCTCAGACGAGGCCTAATGGAGGATGACGCCGAGCCCATCTTTGAGGATGTCATGATGTCCTCACGAGGCCAACTAGAGGACATGAACGAGGAGTTCGAGGACACAATGGTCATCGATCTGGTCAGTACATCTTATTAAGGGCAAGTTTTAAATGGTTGAAAGATAGTTTAAAAGGCATTTTAAATGTGTCAACAAAAATTCAAAATTTTGAGCCTGATTTGCAGTTGTCTGAGTGTTAAAGACCTGCAATGATCTGAGTGCTCCCCAGAACCTACAGCTGCAGGCTCAGCCCAGGGCTTGGTCACCTGGGGCTCTTCCTCTCTAGTGCTCTGCTCTGGGGCAGGGGCAGGTGTGGCAGCACCATCACACACCTGGAATTGTCAGCTTGGAGGCCCAGGCTGTGGTCCAGTGCCTGGTCCAGCTGTCAGGGCAGCCCTCACAGTGGGTGCTGGAGGAGTGGCCTCACTCTCAGGAAGTCCCAAGGGACTCCAAAATCCAGTGGCAAGGCAGAGTTTGACAGCAGGACTATCCAAAGGCACACCAGGGGTGTTCCTGCCCTGTGCTGCTGTCCCAGCCTCCACACCCTGCCTGCTGTGCTCAGACTGACACAGCCAAGGTTTGTTTTTTTCCCTCTCCCTGTTGGTTTGACTCTGGGGAGGTGCAGTGGGTCCTTAGCCAAGGTCTAGGCAGTTCACAGCCACAGAGTGGTGCTGGCACCGCAGGAGGGAGCACAGACAGGGGTGGGTGGGAGCTCCTTACACGGGAACTGCTCCCAAACAGGTCCTGTCATCACTAGCAGCTGCAGGTCCTTTCAGGTGCTGCAGTGGCTCCAGGCAGGAGTTCCTTCCAGCACTTAGAACTGTCCTGGCCTCCCCCTCTGGAATGAGGGCTCCCTTGGGAAACGGGAGAAGGAGCAGTTGGCAGTTCACACCACCCCTGTTGTGCCTTCCTGTTTCTCCTTTCATATCTGCACAGTAAGGCAGAGGTTACTTTGGGTGGGACTGGGCTATGATGTCTTGGAGAGAAGATGTAGGTGCTGATTCAGTGGCAGCTGCTGGACAGAGGTTATTGCCAGCACTCATGGGATTACCGAGCCAGGGAAGGAGCAGAGCAGCTCACGTTTGCTCCTGTGCTCCTGGCAAAGGACAACAGCAAGGGTTTAATCCTCGGAAATGTTACAGGATCTTGAGTGCCCTTTTTGTTCCAAAAGTGCCAGTGCCTGGGCAGCTGTGCCGGGTGTGCCAGGCCCCAGTGCCAGTCCCTGGGCAGGAGCACAGCGTGCCAGGCCCCGGTGCCAGTCCCTGGGCAGGAGCACAGCCATGCCAGGCCCCAGTGCCAGTCCCTGGGCAGGAGCACAGCCGTGCCAGGCGCCAGTGCCAGTCCCTGGGCAGGAGCACAGCCGTGCCGGGTGTGCCAGGCCCCGGTGCCAGTCCCTGGGCAGCCGTGCCGGGTGTGCCAGGCCCCAGTGCCAGTCCCTGGGCAGGAGCACAACCGTGCCAGGCCCCGGTGCCAGGCCCTGGGCAGGAGCACAGCCGTGCCGGGTGTGCCAGGCCCCAGTGCCAGTCCCTGGGCAGCCATGCCGGGTGTGCCAGGCCCCGGTGCCAGTCCCTGGGCAGGAGCACAGCCATGGCAGGCCCCGGTGCCACGGCACCGCTCCAACCCCACTCTGCTCCTCTTGCAGCCGCCATCGCGGAACCGGCGCGAGCGTGCGGAGCTGCGGCCGGACTTCTTCGACTCGGCCGCCATCATCGAGGACGACTCGGTAAGGACGGGCAGGGCCCCCGGCGCGGCCCCCGCACAGCCCCCGCTCACCCTCTCTTTTCTCCTCCCTCTTGCAGGGGTTTGGCATGCCCATGTTCTGAAGTCTGGGAAGACGTTTTACAAACTTGGAACTCTATTGTTTAGAGCTAGAGGCCTATATACTGTGATAGCTTGTATGGAAACCACATTTTTGATGTGATACGGTTTGATTTTTAACCAAATGATTGAGGTCAACCCCTTCTCGTAGTGAGGCAGAGAAGAGGAGCTTCCTGATGACACCCGGGAGTGTTGGCCAATGCAGTCACCTCAGAAGGGCTGACCTAGAGAATCATTTGTATCCCTGTTCTTGACTGTCCTAATACAGATTTTTTTTTTCTGGATGAGGAGGAAGTTTTAAATTGTTAAGACAGCTGTCAAAATAAACACTGTTCTACATATGTTTTCTGAAAACAACATTGAGTGAAAACAGAACTTTTTAACTTTATTTTTCTGCTGTACAATTTAAAACAGTTTTAACATTTGCCTTTTTATGTTTTCAAAGCTAGCCATTTTTATTAAACCTATGCCTATCAGCCACTGACTAGCAAGGATGCTGTAAGCAGGTCGTTCTGGCTACAGAGAAGTGTCTTGGAACACACTGGATCTGATTAACATTATGGTACGCTCATGTCCTCTCCTAGGCATGGAGAAGAACACTCTCAGAGAAGAGGGTAGAATCTAGTGACGTGCATCTCTGCCAAAAAATTTCAGATTCTGATATGATAAACCCAGATTTTATACTCTTGAGAAGATTTATTTTTATTTATAATGGGACATAAAGTAAGAGATGTCCATGAAGCCACTTTTCCAACAGATGCTGTGTAACATTCATTTTATATAGCACATGGGGACACAAAAACAGTAAATTTTCTATTGGTACTTGCTCTGTGCATTTTTAGCAACTTATACCAGCAAATAAAGTATTCTCAGTAAAACACACAAACGGTTCTCAAGTAATCACTTTGCTGTTTTTACTACCTACTTCAAGCCTGCCAACCCAAGGTACATAAACAGCAACTTTCCTATTAAAAAATAGTCCAAGGGTGGGGGAAAGGATCACTTTAGCATACGAAAAGTAATTTTCCTGTACCATAAAACAAAGTCTACTTTCCATGCCGTAAATACCCTTTTCTGCTATTTTTGTAAATTAATTTTGCCAGTTAGAAGTACTGTATGTGCTGCATAGGAATTTGTGCTTAGATGGTGAAGTTCTTAAGCTTACAATGGACTACAGCTACATTTTCAGTGTTAACTGTGCATATTGAGAGTAATTCTTTGGAAAAAAATACAGTTTTTCAAAAAAGCTAAAAACATCCAAAAAAAGGGCAAAAAACCCCCCAACATTCTCAGCTAATTCATTGTAATAAGAGATTTTTCAATGTCTTCAATAATTTGGAATTTCATTATGCTTCAATTTTATGACTCTGCCTAGTAGCTGCTCCCTGGCTAGGCTGGCCTGGCACCAGCAGTGCTGGCCACCTGCAACTCCAGACCTCCAAAACTGGCCCCAAACCTTCCTCTTCCTTCCTGCACTCCACCTTCAGCAGCTGAGATGCAACCCAGACTGACCCACTCGGAGCACAGCAGTTTCAGAGGTGCTTTTTTTCTTTTTTTTTTTTAACAACTGCAGAACAATCACAGAGCTTTTTCCTGTTTGGAGCTGATTGGGAACCAACCCGCGCCCTCCGTGCCCAGCGCCGGCCCCGCGCTCACTCGTGGGGGTCTCCCATGGGCACTGCTCAGGCACAGGTGCCAAAAATGCTTGGCCAGGTAATGCAGCCATCCCTCCCCGGGGGCTGGGGGTGTGGAGGCTCAGAAGCAGCTGGAAGTTTCCAGCTGAACTGCTCCCTCCCTGTGTGCACCCAGCACGCCCCAGGGACAGGAGTGGCTGCAGCACCTCCTCAGGTCACCCTGTGAGCATTGTGGCACAACAGATGCTGCCTGGTTTGAGTCAGAGTCTCAGACAAACCTTGTGCTTCACAGTCCTCTGTGTGGAAAACTGATTCCTGATTTAACCTTGTAGAATACTGTATAACAAACATTTATTATCACGGTACCTGCAATGGGTCTCCAGTTCAGTTTGCAGTCAATAGGTTTTTGTATTATGAGTGTCTCCTTGATTGGTTTTGCTAGTAATTCTGTAAATTGTACATTTACAATATGAGGTTTTTTTTTTTCCTTTTGTACAATTTAAAACTGATGCTTCACCTTTCATTTAATAAACTATTCAAAATCATGAGTATGATGAGCACCCTCTTCACTATAACTTTCTTTTAAATGCTCTTTTGGACCATCACATCTTGTCATCCCATTTACTAGTAGTAATTCAAGGAAGTAGTACAGGAGTTACTGACAGGTAGTTTTCATGTAGTCCAGGCTTCACAACCTGATTCTGTCCCACCACCTTCCCCACTCAGCCTCAGAGTGATGGAAAACCCTCTGTGGGCTTCTTTCTCCCCTCCACCGTGGTGTGTTTTGGTTGATGGGGGGTTATTGTGAGGGTGCTGTAGGTCTGGGCAGGCCCCACACCTGGGAGAGTTGCACTGGCAAACCTGACCATTGCTTGAACCATCACGAGCTTTGAGAAGAATTCACCTCTCCTGCCCTGCACATCTGAAGGGACCTGGAGGAAGAAGCTGCAGTGGGAAAGGCCTGGGAGGTCCAACAGCCAACTGGAGTTTAACAGATCCCTGGAATGGAATGCCCTCGTTACTCCTGTGGCTGAGAGCAAGGTGCTGCTTCTGTCCAATCCATGAATGATTTCAGCCCTGAGTTATCACCTGGCCCAGAACCTAAGGAAGAACCACCTGAGTCAGCAAAGGTAACAAGATGCAGCACGTGAGGAACAGGGAAAAGACTCGAGGTCTGAACTGCTCCTGAGACACAGCCCAGCTGCCGGTAAGTTGTGCTCAGCTGCTGCTGCCCTGGAGAGCACAGTGAGTAACTTGCCATGCTGCTCAGTTCAAGGGCTGCTCACTGTTGAAAGGATTTAATTTTGTACCTCTTGTTTTTGTAGGTGACTGCAATTGAAGAAAATCCTCAGCAGCGGGGCCAGAGCAGCTTCTCAGCCTGTTTCCAACATGTTGTGCTGGAAGAGCAACTGCTTGGAAATGAAGAGAGAAAAGCCAAACTCTTGTGCTGGCAAGGGACTGGAGAGAGGATGAAGGCTGTAGCACTACTAATGAGGTCAGGAAACTAACAAAGTTGTACTTTTCTCTGGGTTTCTCACTGTCTCCTGACTCTCCTGACTCTGAGCAGGCTGCAGGAGCTGTGTGTGTATTGCTTCACTTCCCACAGCTTCTGCCACTAAACCAGCCTCTGCAAAATCCTCTTGGGCCTTACAAGCCCTTAGGAAAACTCTTGACAGTTTTCTCACAGTTAACCGAGACCTGGCTCTGTTCCCTGGGCCAGCAGGCACAGACACCTGCTCAGAGAGCCTGGGTGTGCTCAGGTACAGCCAGGTGTGTTCATGCAGCTGCTTAAATGTGCTGCAGCCAGGACAGAAGTGTGTCTGGAACCTGAATGTGCTGCCTCCAACACCCAAACCCTGGGGAGCTGGGACTCAGACCTGAAATGCTCCTTTTGTGCTGTGCCTTTTTCCCTCCCCAGGTGCAGGCTCCAGGCTGCACAGCTGTGCTCACTGCACCTACCTGGGAAGAGCTGCTCCCTGGGCAGTGGCCATCCTGCCTCTCCTCTCCTTCAGGCACGTGCTGGCTGTGGCAGCAGCAGCCCCACGTGCAGGTGGGGTAGTTGGGGTAGTGCCATGTCCTGCAGCAGATGCCATGGAGGTCCCTCAACCAGGCCTGGCAGCAGTGCCAGAGGGGCAGGGGCTGCTCCTCATGGCCTGTGGGGTGGGAGGGGATGTGCAGCTTCTGCTGAGCAGGTGAGCACAGGGCCCAGGGCTGAGCTAACACCGACTGCAGCGGGGCCTGGCAAGGCTGGCAAATAATCACAGGAAAATGAGGCCTCTGAAGGTCTCTGTTCCAGCCTGTGCTGAGGGAGAAGGATTTTCATGTCCCACCAGAAGTGCCCTTTTTGTTGCTTGCCCTTCAGGGGGGGCTGACTGCACCTTCTCTGCACCTCCCTCCTGTGCCCCCAGCCTGGAGCTCTGGGAGCCTTCCTTGCTGTGCCTCGGGACAGGGTGGCAGAGGAGCACAACAGCTTAGGCTGAGCTCAGCATGGCCTGCAGTCCAGGCTCAGGATGTTCCTGGCTGAGTCTATGGGGCAGGAAAGCTGAGTCAGACTCCAAAGGTGCACGTGGAGCTACACTTGAATGCACGGGGGCCAACTGCTCAGCAGTGAGAGGTCACTCAGCTCTGCCTGAGCCACCTCGGGGCCTATGGAATGAGGGAGCCAAGGCAACGTTTGACCTTGAGCAGTTAGTAACAGCTCAGCTGCAGCAGGCATGGCAGGGGATGTCGATTATTAACCACCAAAAGGGTTTGGAGAAGTGAACTGGTCAGACTCCAGAACTAAATGAAATATATACTATGATTTATTGATGGTTATCAGCAAAACCAAAATGAAAAGAACTGTTTCTCTATTGCCAAGTGCCATGTCTGCCAGCATGGGCAGCCCCTCCTCAGCCTCACAGTGGGATGTTGGCATGTTTCTTCCAGGGGCTGGCCTGGGATTTACTGGCCAGCACGTCGAGGTCGTGGCAGATGCGCCTGCGGGTGGTGGAAGGCTGGATGATATCATCCACAAACCCTGCACACACAGGACAAAACCCCAGCCTGAGAACCAGGAAGGCTCTGCCTCAGCCTCCTGGGTCTAGGCTGTGACATACACCAGCAAAATCAAAACAGGAGTTGGAATAAATAAGTTCACAAGTTACAAATTAACCTAATTTCAAATAGCCTGAAAAGGAAATACTAGTGTGTCAATAATTTTTAAATTTAAATGCCTTCTACAGCACAGTTACTGCAGCAAAGGTGGAAGCCGAAACAATGGAAAAATTTTGCTCCAGAGTGCTGGAGAACATCACTGAACTGGACCCTGACAGGCCCTTCAGGCTCTGCATCAGGACTATCCTACAGGCTGGCAGAGCACCTGTGCTGTAAAGGACAAGTTGTGAGATGCTTTCTACCATCTACAAAATTGAAGATGCACTTCCCAGAGCAGTCCCCACCTTCCACCAGGCTCTTTCCAGCTGAAGGTGTGTGTTGTGTGTAGATGTGTTTGTGCTTCACATGCACAGGCTGTGGTTAAGCATCACCTTTCTGACTCAGGTACAAATGCCCTGCCTCCATAACTTATTCATTAGCAAAAGGTTTACTCAAGAGCTACAAACTTCTCTCCATGCAGTGGGAGCCCCAAACGGGGCACCCAGTGTGGGATATCCATACCTCTCATGGCAGCAGGAAAGGGGTTTGCAAACTTATCCACATACTCTTCCTCTGCGTTGGCCTCTTTGCCTCTGAAAATGATCTGGACAGCACCCTGGGAACAGCACAGCTCGGGTCAGGGGCAGTGGGGGAGCTCTGGGCCTCAGCAGCCCCTTCCCCACCAGGGTGAGCTGCGTCAGAGCAAACCCCACCTGTCCCCAGGCCCCTTGTGCTGTGCAGGGGCCTGGCCTCACCTTGGCCCCCATCACAGCCACCTCTGCCGTGGGCCAGGCATAGTTTGCATCCCCTCGCAGGTGCTTGGAGCTCATCACGTCGTAGGCACCTCCATAGGCCTGGAACAGAAACCAGGGGGTTCACTCCTGGGGCTGAGCTTCACCTGAACGGGAGCACGAGCTGCAGGAGCCTCCTGGGCCAGACCCCTCTGCAGCTGGAACCCCGGAGAGCAGGCAGGGGGCTCTGGGGAACCACGGGCATGGCCAAGGGCAGCAGAGGGGGAACCCTGGAGAGCAGGCAGGGGGCTCTGGGGAACCACGGGCATGGCCAAGGGCAGCAGAGAGGGAACCCTGGAGAGCAGGCAGGGGGCTCTGGGGAACGACGGGCATGGCCAAGGGCAGCAGAGGGGGGTCACTGTGTGTCTGCACCTGCAGGCCTCGCCCTGCACAGGCTCTGGGCGTTCCCTGGCCAGGAAATGCAGCACTGGGGCCCTGCAGTGCTCCACTCACAGTGCAGGGCTGCAGGGCAGTGGTGAGCAGGCAGTGCAGGGCAGTGATGAACAGGCAGTGCAGGGCAGTGGTGAGCAGGCAGTGCAGGGCAGTGGTGAGCAGGCAGTGCAGGGCAGTGGTGAGCAGGCAGTGCAGGGCAGTGATGAGCAGGCAGTGCAGGGCTGCAGGGCAGTGATGAGCAGGCACTGCAGGGCAGTGGTGAGCAGGCACTGCAGGGCTGCAGGGCAGTGATGAACAGGCACTGCAGGGCAGTGGTGAGCAGGCACTGCAGGGCTGCAGAGGCAGCTGCAGTGCAGCCCCTGCCAGGGCAGCCACAAGTGCCGCAGCAGGACTGGCAGGGATGGGACGGGAGCGCTTGGAACAAGCAGAGAAGGCAAAGGAACAGAAAGAAGGAAATTCTTTTTCCTTTTTGCCATAAGCCAAAAGCCTCTCAGATAAATAAGCAGGAGGAGCAGACCAGCAAGAAAAAGGCTAATCCTGTAAGGACCCAGAGTTTATGGAGCGTGATGCCAGGTACCTTACAGAGAGAGAAAGGAAGAAATGAGGTAGAGTATGGCAGGAGCCTGAGGAGGAAAAGCAACCACACAAGCATGAAACCTGCAGACACAGCAGAAGACAGATGCAGTCAGTGCTGGGTCTGCAGAGGGAGGCTGAAGAAGCAGAAGGAGAAAAAGCAGATCTGCTGTGTGCAAACAGATGCCACGTCCTCAGCGAGACAGGCTGGGTGATGTGGGACAAGTACTGCAGTGAAGGCACTCCAGGGAGAAGGCAGAGGGCAGAAACAGGAGGTGTCAGAGGGGTGCAGAGACAAGAGGAAGGAAGGAACCGAGGTCTGAGAATAGAAAAAATGGCCTCTTGCTACCTGGCACAAAGAGGTATTACCTGATGGGACAAATGGAGATGTGACAATGCACAAGTGGGACAGACTGACAAAGCTCCACGTGACTAAACACATGTTTGTGGGAAGAGAACTCTGGAAGAACTCCATAGGATTGTCCCAGCTTACCTTCCTGGTGATGACAGTGATTTTAGGCACAGTTGCTTCTGCAAAGGCAAACAGCAGTTTGGCCCCGTGCCGGATGATCCCACCGTATTCCTGAGCTGTGCCTACAAAGAACAAGTACTTATTTCATTCCAGGGAATTTACAAAACCCCATCACGTGTCACCAGCAGCAAAGCTGACCATGACCACAGCCTTGGTACCATCCTGAAGGAGACACCAGGAGATACCAGGCAGTGTCCTCTGTACCACCCTGAGCAGCACCTGCGGTGTGTGAGGTCACGGAAGCAACACTGACCAGATGGTGCCTTGCTTGGAACAAAATACACTTACAGCATTTTCAAGACTCCACATGTGACTAGCAGTGGGAAACACAACCTACATTCACTTCTGGTCATCCTTCAGGGCAGCCCAAGTTGAACTCCTCTGTAGGGATTCTCCCAGGAGGTGCTTCTGAAGAATGGTCATCCCTGTGATAGGATGGCCAACACCCTCTGCCCCAAACACAGGCCTATCTGACTGGACTTGGACTCAGCAATCCCATGGAACTTATTTCTAGGATTTTTAAATTTCAGACCACTGGGCATAACTCTACAATTAATCTCCAGCAGTTTAATCCACCTACTGACTTCTGCTTTTAGCACATGGGAGAACCTCCTAAGAGTACCTGGGATCATCTTAATGGATGTGGGGTTTTTAAAGTAAAATCTTCCATAAAAATTCCTCTGTGAGATTCAGTAACTTACCTGGTTGTCTGTTTGGTGGCTTGACTTCAATGCTTCCCCTCAGGTGTAATTTCACTGTCAGGTAATTTCTGCTTACACTTTGGTTCCTGCCTTTCCCTGCAGCCTGTGGGACCTGCCCAGGCTGCAGACCCTTCCCCACAGCAGAAATCAGAGCAGACAGGGCTTCAGAGCCCAAGCAGCAGCCTGGGCACAGCTGGGGCACTGGGCCTGGCATGGGGGCTGGGGAGCAATCACAGCCCCTGTGATCTGTCACAGCCTCTGTTTCTAATTCACATTTAGAACAGCCAGTCAATCAAAGTGCTTCAAGATCATTCAGTTATTTGAATTTTTTACACTGGCACCTGTGACCAATTAACATAAACTCTTTTCTGGCTACAGATTCAGTCCTAAACATGTGTTTTTATCCAGCCACACGTCATGGACAGCTTGAATCTCTCTGCAGACCTGTGAAACGCTGGGCTATTCAAGTGTTTGGGTCACTGGCACTGTGAGATGTGTTGTACATCACCCTGAGCTGGTGTGACAGGTTCTTTCTTCCTCTCTACTGAGCAGGGACATGGGATGATGCTGCCCTCAGAATTTGATACTTATTCTGAGATTTCTAATGCTAATGGGCTAATCTTGCCAAACTCCTTAAAATTTAGGATCACAATCAAGCCTCAGGTCTCATCTCTTTATCCTTCTCTATTTTATTTTTCTTCATTTATCTACCTTCAAACCAACCTAC
This sequence comes from Hafferia zeledoni, assembly GCA_035583235.1. Taxonomy (NCBI): domain Eukaryota; kingdom Metazoa; phylum Chordata; class Aves; order Passeriformes; family Thamnophilidae; genus Hafferia; species Hafferia zeledoni. Next base: position 19,410,758 of record JAWWEV010000011.1, read on the forward strand.
TATTATGCAATATTAAGTCACTGCTTTTAATGAGCTGCATGGCAATAACTTGTGCCTGGATTCCAAGCAACTGCCCAAACCTGGATCCCTGCAGTGTCTCCTGGGGTGACCCAAGCTGTGCCTGGCCCGTGTCAGAGCAAGGTGAGCCTGCAGTGGGGAGGGAGGGCAAGAGGGAGAGGACGGGTCAGTGACCCCTGTGGTGTTGGCTCATGGTTCAAACGTGCCCACTGTAGTGTGTTACAGCAAGAACTGGAGTGCTGTACAGTGACATTCAGTGCTGTGAGAGCTGCAGGGCCTCGAGGCAAACCATGGCTTGTACAAAGCATTGACATGAGATTGGAGCATGGAAGTCCCTGCTCCTCTCCCAGCCTCTTTTAAGGGCTCATTTTAACAGAGCCTGTGCTGAGAGCAGGCTCAGGGCAGCCCTGGCCTTACTGGTGTGCCTGCAGCCCCTAAACCACGGGCACTTTAGTCTCAGAAGTGCCTTGGAGCATGAGAGAACCCTCCAGAGACACAGGGGGCTGTGTGTAACAATCAGTGGCCACAAGAACATCCTTCTTCCCCCCAGGCTGATCCTGTCACACCTCGGTGGCAGGTGAGGCAGTTTCTGCTGCTGCAGCAAAGCCGGGACAGCAAACGTGCCATATGAGTTGAGTAACTCCAGTGCTGAGTGGATGTGGTTGGAATGGTGCCCCAGCTGCCACTGCTCCCTTCCCTGGGCCCAGAACTGGGTGCTGGAAATCAGCATCTAAATACACAGCTGAGCATCCTGAGGAACCTGGAGGCTCCTTATAATGAAGCAATCACTGTGACTTCCACACCACCTATGGCAAGGGCAGCAGCTCCAGGCAGGGCTGGCTTTGCCTTGCACAGGCCACAGGCACAGCTTTTGCCAGCAGCACAGAGCTCTCCAGAGCATGGCATCCCCACGCCTGGCCCTGGCAAACTGCTCATCCCAGTGTCTCCATCAGCTGCTGGAGACTCCAGCATTCACTGCCTGACTTGTCCCTCTGCTCAGGTCACACCAGTACAGTGCTGTGAGCCCAGAACACAGTGACAGGAGCAGGGCAGTGAGGACCTGCTTCATTGTCCTGCAAGTCTGTGCACATTTATGAGCCTTTTGTGATGACTTGCAATACAGAGTTTCTGCCCCAAAAAGTGGGATTTGAAAACCTGACACGTAAGTCTACTACAGTAGAGATTTTCTCACAGAGTTCTTAAAATGTGTTTTTAACAGCAAGAGCACCCTGCAATGGCGAGGCTTTACCTGGCAGGAATCCAGGGACATCCACAAAGGTGATCAGGGGGATGTTGAAGGCGTCACAGAACCGAACAAATCGAGCTCCTTTCACAGAGGAATTTATGTCTAAGCACCCTGAAGTTAAGAGCATAGAGAAAGAAAGGTGTTACCAACTCCCATGACCTGCAGCAATTCAAGGCAACTCAAAAATCACACTCTTTTAGCTGTAGTGCCTTCTTAAAGGAAAAGCTTATCTGTAGATAATGTGGAGATAATCTGCCTGAAGTTTTCCTGGTTTAGAACTAAGATTACAGAATAAGCTCCATTCGAAGGCTCATTTCATTTTTCTAACCCCTGTGTCCCAAAACAGCAGCTTAATAACATTCAGGTGATTTAAAATATTTCTTCTGTAATATTCACTTCATTGTTATTTTTTCGATCAGTCATATTGAAAGGTTACAGAGTTCTCCATTAAAAAACCCAAAACATTAAACAATGCAGTAATATTATGAGAAAGATGTATTTTTGGTAAACATGCTGCAAAGTATTTCTGTTCTGTTTCAGTGCCATTTAGAATTATATTATGCACAGTCGTATTAAACCAAAACACATTTGGTATAAAAGCATCAATGTGAAACATTAAAAACAGTTGTTAAAATTGAGAATGTCAAATGAAGATTGATATTAAAACCATCTGTCTAGTAACTTGATAGTCAGATCTTGTAAAGGTGACAAAAGAATGAAACATCATACTGGGTCATCTGATTTTCCCAGACAAAAAGGCAGAGGAATTAAAAACAAGGAGTAAACCAGAAAGTTCTAATTGGAGGTCACTTCAGAAATTAACTTAAAAAGGGAAAGCAAAACCCCTTGACAGTTTAAAAGGGTGATCTTTAGAGCTGCACGTTGTACCTTCATACCTGTACCCTCAGGGGCCAAGAGCCCCACACCTGGGTGTCTGGAGCCTTTGCACCGTTCTGACTACAGGGAGGTAACAAGTCCCTCACCCTAGAGAGGAGTTTTAGGGGTGTTACTGCTGTGCAGGGAAGGGTGCAGCTCCCAGGTTCTGCTTAATGCAGTTCCTGGCAGGCTGGGCCCCTCTGTGTGTGCTGGGTGGTGACCTGGGGCCAGAACCGCTCCAGAAAGGACCTGTGCTCAGTGCCCTGCACAGCTCACAGGGGCACCAGTGAGATCCAGGACAGGCCCTGGGAGTGGGGAGCACACACAGCAAACAGCTCCTCTGGAGCCAGAGCCCTGCACAGCAGACACACACAGAGGGGCACACACTGCCCTGAGTGGGCACACACTGCTCAGGGCACCATGTACAGCACAGACACACACAGAGGGGCACACACTGCCCAGAGTGGGCACACACTGCCCAGAGCGGGCACACACTGCCCAGAGCACCCTGCACAGCACACACAGAGGGACTCGGGCACACACTGCCCCGAGTGGGCATACACTGCTCAGGGCACCATGCACAGCACAGACACAGACACACAGGGGCTCGGGCACACGCTGTGCTCTGACCTGATGCCACCTTGGGCTGGTTGCCCACGATCCCAATGGTGCGGCCGTTCATCCGGGCAAAGCCAACCACGATGTTCCTGGCGTAGGATGGCATGATCTCAAAGAACTCCCTTTCATCCACAATCTGCAAGGGTGACAGGCAGAGCCTTTGTGAGGACACACAGATGTGTGTAAATACACAGGCAAACACAAACGTGGTTACCTTAGGACAGCAACTTTAGAACTTGTGGAACTTTGAAGAAAGGAAGGGAGGGAGAGAGGGAAACCTTTTAGTCTTCGCAGCCTTCGTTCCAGGAATTAACTAGTCCTGCACTTACTGTCAAAACTGTCAGGTGAGTCCCATCAGAGAACATCTTTATGGCTGTGGTGAGCCTTTTTCCTGGCTTACAACAAACTAATACTTCAAATCAGATGTTAAGAACTTCTTTCTCACATCTTAATTAGTGGCCGACTTAAAGAACTTCCAGTGATAAAATAGCCGTTGGTGGAGCTCAGAAACTCCCCCTGTTCGGTGTAATGCCTCTGCACACCTGTGGTGGCTGCACTGCTCTGGGGCTGAAGTTCGGGGGGTGCTCTGCCAAGTGCCACCGGCGCACAAAGCACAGCCAGATCCCCCGTTCCACAGGGAGCACAGTTATCCATGGAGCAGCAGCGACACCTACACACGGCTGCCCAGGCTCCTGTCAGCATTCCCCTGCCCAGCTGTGCCCACACACTGCACTTTGCCAGTCACTTCCTCTGCCTCAGCCTCAGAAAAGCTGTGAAAAACTTAAGTATTATTAAAGTGGGTTTATTTCTTTCCTTAATACTTCTCAGAATCTGCGGGGAAATTTGGGAGTTTTTCCTAACTCACTTTTTTTAAATGCCACCTTTTAACTTCCAGTACATAGTGCTGAAACTCAGAGTGGCAGAGTCCAGAGATTAAAGCACCCTGAGCTTGCTTTCCCCACTAAAATGACTCTCAATGCAGCCAAAGTGAACGTGCTGCTGAGCACAGGTGTGGGGAGAGCAGAGGGACACGCTGTGAGGGTCCCACAGACACAGCTGAAGTGCCCCCTGTGCTGCCTGTGCAACTGCTGGCTCCAGCAGCCCCCCAGAACCCTGGCTGAGCTGCTGCTCCACAGCCCAGCAGGAGAAGCAGCAGCTGGGAATTTGAGCATTCAGAACTGGGACTCTGGGGGTGCTCTGCAGGGGCTGTAACAGCGTCAGGTGATAAAGCTGCTTCTACAACCCTGTTCTCTGCCCAATGTATTGAGTTGCTAGACCTGGAAAAGTGAAATACTTAAAATTGGGCAAGAGAATTACCAGCATTGCCTGTGCTGCTTTAATAAAACATCTGTTATTTATACACTGGCTTTCAGATTTTTAAAAAACTTGTAAGATGTTCCTTGCCTGCCCCCTCCCAGGAGATCTGCCTCCCTTAATGAAACACAAACTTGGGAGTTTCTAAGGGCTTGACTTGCAGTTTAAAAAAATAAATATATATTCTTGTACTGTGTGTGTATGTAACTGTCTCTTGGCACAAACAGGGAAGTGTAAATCTTCACAGGCACTCTGGGTAGTTTATTACCTTTTATAAGAGTGCCAGGATTTGAGACAGACATCACAAGGTGCAGGGAGGTGGCAAGCGACAGAACTCAAGGGAGAAAGGGGATTCAGCCCCAGGGAGAAAACTGAATTACAGCATCTTTCATCTGCACAGTTGTGTATAAGTTGGACCCTGAAAACAAATCTCAGGATTCCTTCATCTGCTAGAATCTTTGTTTCCCCTGCAGTTGTTGCTGTCCCTTCACTCCTGGCCACTAAAAGGGTGAAAGAAAACAGGCACTTGTGGAGACTAAAGGGACTACGTAACCAACAGTACGTCTGTGCAGTGCCACTGTGCCCAGAGCACACTCCCTGCAGACCGACCCCACCCTGGCACACTCACAGAGTGGATGATGTCCAGCATGTCGTAGGCTTTGGTCGACTCGCTCGGCACGACGGTGTCCAGCTCGGGAGCCAGGCGGTCACTGCGGAGAGGGAGGGGTGAGCCACGGCCAGGAACTCACCCAAACCATTCCACCTCTGGGACCCTTCAGGGGACCCTCCTCAGACATGGGGAAGAACCGCTTCTCTGCATCTCGGGCAGCCCTGGAGGCCTTTTCCTGGAGGAGACAGCTCTTGATGGGCTGCTGTGCTGGGCAGCCCCTCCCCGGGCACAGAGCTGTG
>JAWWEV010000011.1:19415838-19431312 GCA_035583235.1 Hafferia zeledoni
GGGCACAGAGCTGTGTTGGGCAGTCCCTCCCCGGGCACAGAGCTGTGTTGGGCAGTCCCTCTCCTGGGCACCGAGCTGTGTTGGGCAGCCCCTCCCTGGGCACAGAGCTGTGTTGGGCAGTCCCTCCCTGGGCACAGAGCTGTGTTGGGCAGTCCCTCCCCAGGCATGGAGCAGCTGCTGTGTTGGGCAGTCCCTCCCTGGGCACAGAGCAGCTGCTGAGGTTGGGCAGCCCCTCCCTGGTCTCGGGCACTGCCCAGGAGTGGCACAGCCCGGGCTGGCCCCGTGGGGGCACTGGTGGCCCGTGGGACACGGGTTGTTCCACAGGGATTGGCAGGACCAGGTTCAGGAGCAGGAGAACAGAGCCTGCTGAGCCCGGTGGCTCCAGCTGCTCCCAGTGCCAGCACCAGATCCCTGTCCCACACCTGCACAGTCACCTCTCCGTGCCCCGCTGGCCCCTGTGAGCCTGACCACCCCAAACCAAGGACACCTTTCCAGGCTCATTCCCCTGGCTCCAAACAGGCAGAGATCCAGGGATGGGGCACACCCCCCCCCACTCTCAGTTCCCCCCGTGTGATGGCTGCATTTCACCCACCCTTCCTGTGCTCCCCTCCCACGGAGCTCCCTGTGGCAGCAGCGCTGCCTGCAGGGTCAGTCCCCTCCTGCCCTGCCCACACCACCCCTTGCACTGGCAGCCACTGGGGCTCTGGATTCCCTCACAGTCCCAGTGTTTATGAGCCACCACTGAGAAGGCTTCAGGGAACACTGTATTTGTACTATTCCATAAAAACACTGATCTGTGTTTGTTATAAAAGGTGTTCCTGTGGAGTTCTTGCTGAATTACTGTTGTAACAATGACTCAGTGCATTTAGAACAGGACAGCACAAGGCTCTGGACACCCAATTTAAACCTGAAGGAAGTTTGTCAAAATCAGACAGAAACTGTTCCTCCAGCCCCGTGGCTGTCTCTGCTGCTCAGACACACGGACAGGAGGCACAGCCCTGCAGAGAGGGTAGGAGATGCAGCTATTAATAGAATAAAGGGGACAGCAACACTCCAAGTGCTTTTGCCACATGATTACAAGCATTGCAGGCAAATACCTCCATAAAGCAATATAGCAAAACCTTAGTCTGATTAAATTAAACTGATTTAACAGGCTAAGCCCCAAACTACGAAAGAGTCTAAAACTTCCTTGTCCATAAAGTAGGTAGGGATGTGCTCCAGGTTCTGCTGCAACCTGTGGTACCCCACAGGATAAGCAAAGTGGAAAAATGCAATTATTAATTCCCAGTGCTGTTGAGTGCTGAGGGAAATTCTGACTGCATTAAAATAAATAACCATCAGTAAAATGAAGACATTATCCAGCATACCACATGTTTGAAAATCTTCAAACCCTCACAGAGGCCATGTGGAGCTTGCTGCTGGAGTCACTGGGCTGCAGAGGTTGAGAACTGTGTTTCTTACAGGTCCCACTTCCCAGAGAGGAACTGCTGCTCCTCATCAAAGCCTGTGACAGCCAGAGACACCCTCACCCAGATGGACACTGGTTTTCATTCAGGGCAGAAGTGAAACTGCTCTTGGTTACCAAGAGTTGGCAATAACCTCCTCCAGAAATCCACAGAGACACATATAGGTAAGAACCACACCATGCAATGCCTCCAGTGCAGAGCCAGATACCCTCCAAAGGCTGGGGACACTCACCATTAGACAACTTGGTGCTGAAAGGAACTTCTAACCCTTTACAACCCAGGCCATTGACAACAAAAACTTCACCAACACAAGTTTCAGCAGCCAAGACTGACATTCTTCAACACCAGGAAGAACTTGCCTACCTAGAGGGAAAGCCAAAAAAACCAGACAACCTCACCAGCCTCAGGCCTTAACAGTGAAGACAAAAGTAGATTACACTTGGTGGCAGTTCTTTGTGGTGTAAAAATGATGCAATAAGAAAGGAGTTCCTCCAGAGGAATGGGCTGGAACTGCAGCAGCTGTGAGATCAAACACATCAATCCCAAGCAAAAGGAGTCTATTACAATGTCAGTATGTCCAGATGAAATAATACCAATCTATGCATTAGGGACACAAATGGGAGAAATATTGAGATGCTGCTATAAAAACAGGCAAATTTAACAATTAGCTCTGTCTTCACACATATAAAGGCTACTAAGTGAAGTTCTTAGTACAAATTGCATTTATTATGCTGTGATCTTCTGACAGTGTGTCAAGCTGCACAACAGATTGTCTCCCTTAAGGAATAAAGAGCTAATCTCTCATACATTACCAGCCACAACATAACTGACAGCTTCTCACAAGAAAATAAACTGCCCATTATAAAGCACATTGATTTAAGAAATGGACTGTTGTTTCTATAGTGAAATCAAGATACCATAATCAAGTCTATAAAGAGTAATTATCCAAGTACAGCTTGTTGAATGCTTAGAAAGACCATGATAACCTCCGAGATAACCTCCAGATTCACCAAATAATATGACAGATTTGCCAAGTTCTTTGACAGTTTCTCACGATCAAACCAGCACAGTGTTACAGTTTAAAGATCAACACCTTAGAAAAATTTATGACCAGTAACTAATTGACCTGTCCAACCATGCCCTATAGGGCACCTGATGAATTTATTTATCCAAAAATGAACAAAGTATTTCAAGTACCAGCACAGTGATTTGTTAACTTGATCCAAAACCACCTCCCCAAACTGTTGCAAAGACACTGAAAAGCAGAGTGAGGCATGAACAGAAATAACCTTCCCAACTCACATGTTGAAACCTTCATGCATGTAAGACCACAAGACATATGACACATGTGTGAGGAACTGAGAGGGATGGATTTGGGTGCCACTCCCACACCAGAGAGGGTGACAGCTCTGAAGGGTCCCCTGTGCCAAGGGCTAAGCTGCGAGTGTACCCCAATCTTGGGTCAAAATGCTTTTACTCCCCTGCCATTCTCCATCTTTGGCAGTGCCAGCAGGGCTGTCCCCTCAGTGTCCCCTGTCCCTGCTGGCTCTCGGGCTGTCCTTGCAGCCCCTGAGAGAAGTCCAGACAGTCACTGTTTCTCCCCTCCTGAAAGTCTTTCCTGTGTTATGGTGCCAACTACACAAGGAGCCTGAGCCAGGTACCTCACACACAAACCTTTCTGCCTCCTTGTGGCTTCCTTGCCCCCAGTCGCCAGGAGCAGAGTTGACCCAACAGAACAGGGCAAGTCCTCCCCCACCCTGCTCACTGTGCCATCTTCTGCCCTGCCAGCTCATTGCAGGGACTGTGGCAGCCCCCTGTGCAGGGACTGCCCTTCCCCGTGCCCTGTGCAGGGGCTGCCCTTCCTCGTGCCCTGTGCAGGGACTGCCCTTCCCCGTGCCCTGTGCAGGGACTGCCCTTCCCCGTGCCCTGTGCAGGGACTGCCCTTCCCCGTGCCTTGTGCAGGGACTGCCCTTCCCCGTGCCTTGTGCAGGGGCTGCCCTTCCCCGTGCCTTGTGCAGGGACTGCCCTTCCCCATGCCCTGTGCAGGGACTGCCCTTCCCCGTGCCCTGTGCCACAATGCCAGGCTCAGAACACCTGTCTCTCTGCCCCCTGGAGCCAGAGAAGCCCTGGAATTCGGTGTTCAGAGCCCGTCTCCTCTTACCTGGGGTCATGGCACTCACACACTGGTGCTGGGTCACGGTTGCTCAGAGGTAAATAATTAAAGAACTCCCGGAGATTCAGCAGAGCATCGATGTCATTCTCGAAGGCTCTGTGTGCAACTCCTGCACAGCAAGGAGAGCAGGCTTGGAAACTATTGTGCAAGGTTTCCTTTTCAAATACATACCAATAAAGATACAAAGAAGCAAGAACCTTTAAACTTGAGCCATGAACAATCAGGAGTCTTAAGCCACCAAATCTGACCAGCTAAAAATATCTCGACTATGTGTGGCTGTGTCAGACTGACTCTGTAACAGGTCTGGATTGTTGATCTCATGTTTAAAATAGCATGAAGTGGTTTATCAGCTGCCACAGCCCCAGCAGGATCCCAGCCTTCTGGAATTCTGTTCAGGTTACTGTACTGGACCACAGGTTTTGTTACGATGGCTGGGTCTGGGCAGCAGCTCTGTGTGTGGTTTTGGTTCATCATTAGCTCAGTTCACATAGAATTTGAGATCCCACAGTCATTTGAGCCCCAAGAAGATTCATGAGCCAGTTTTCCCAGAGGGGAAAAATGGGAAAAAGAAGTGCCTCACCTCACACTGCCACTCGTTTAGAGCTGAATACTTCAATCAATCACATTAGTGAGCACAGAGATTGTTGAGAATCTTTCAACTCAGGCAAATTTCTGGAGAACAACCAAAAAGCCCCAGCCCAGGCCAGCTTTGCTAAGCTCTGCCCTCCAACAGGGCTCCCACTTCTAGGATCTTCTGTAGGTTTGCTCCTTTCTCTTCCAAATCCCAGAACTTTCCTATTTTTCCTGTTTTGTGTCCCGTTACTAAAAAGAACCATCAACAGAGCCATATACAGAGTAAGAACCTGTGCTCAAGCAGAGCTTTATCACCTCAGACTAAGCTGCACTAGCCAAGCAGCAGTTTAGCCAGAACAGCTCTCACTTGCTTTGCACACCACTAGCCCACTAAGGAACCCCCTCAGCTCTCACCAGACACTGCTGTGTGTGTCTTTGCGCCCCCGAGCTGCTCCTGGGTGACATCTTCATTGGTGACAGACTTTACCACATCAGGGCCCGTGATGAACAGGTAGGATGTGTCCTGGGGAGGGAGAAAAGCAAAAACACACAGTGACTGCCAGAGCCAAGGCTGCAAAAGCACCCAAGGAACAGCCACAGTCTCCAGAGACTTTCCCCCAAATGAGAAAAGAGTAGAATAGAGAAAGAAATTTCTTAAAAATTCTGAATGCATTATATAAAAAATTCACCAAAAATGCAACTATCCCGAATTTATTTGGGAAAGGTTTTCTTTGGGTTTTTTTTCATGCAAAACACTTAATCCAAAGCCAGAGACCACCTCACAAAACACTCCCTCCTGTGGGCTCAGTGTGAGTCTGACCAAGGTCAGCAGGTCAGGGCACAGCCCCTCCAGCCTTACCTTGACCATGAAGGTGAAGTCAGTTAAGGCAGGTGAATACACAGCCCCACCAGCACAGGGCCCCATGATGAGGGAGATCTGGGGGACCACCCCAGAGCACAGAACATTTCTCTGCAACAGGAAAAAAAGACACCTCATTTCACCAGCAAAGTGCATCTTTAAATCTGTGCTCAGATGCTGCAGAAATTTACAATCATAAACAGGATTGTTTTATTTACTGGGAGACAAAAATCTGCAGGCAGTGTCTTGATGCAAACAGAACCAAAATGATTTTGTTGTTTCTGTTTTGCTCCTTTCTATTCCCATACACTTGATTTCCTACACCATGCAATGACTGCAAAGGAAGATGGAATGAGTGACCTCAACAGATGCTGCAGGGGCCAGAACTGGCGTGGGGAGAGGTGGCTGTCCCTGAAATCTGAATGAACAGGCACACTGTGATCAGAGACAGAGGGGAGCTCTCCCAGCCAGCTGTGGCCAGGTCCCTGCAGCAGCTCCAGCTCACTGCAGGTGAGTCAGTCCTGTCCAGAAACACCACCTGCACTGCTCCCTGCACAGCTGGGTGCCAGCTGGGTGACAGCTGGCTCTGTAACTGCTGCCCCCAGGCTGCACCAACCCCAACACTGCCAGCAGCTGACCTGTCACCCCAACTGCTCTCATTCCTCCTGACAGCACATTTATGTGGATGCTCTGTGCACACACTTTAAAGCAATATATTTTGGTAAGCACATAAAAAAATGCCAGTTCTGTGAAAAAATGAGCAGCAGTGTGTGTAGATGGAAAATTCTTGCATTTGCCACCAAAATCCTGTAGAAACGTAAAACTTTCACCACTCCAATCAACACTGGACATCCTCCACCCATAAGGTTAACACTTCTTTGAACAGAAACCTCTTTGCAGCCCTTTTTCCCCCACACTGACCTACCACCTTGACAGAACAGGCACTTGCTGCTTCTGACCTGAGCTGCTCAGGTTTTCTTCAAGTGCACAGTGTTTGATTTACTTTAAGTGCCTCTTTCTACAGTGGAACTCCTTCACCTTTTACCAGCCCTACTGAAAACAAATCTGCTGTGGAACTGTTCACACATGTGTACTGCAGAGGAGACACAGGGCCAGCTGCAGGTGGGTCACAGCCACCCAACAAAACCCTGAATCATGTGTGCTCATGTATCTCTAACAGATAAATGTTCAGAGAAATTCCATCCTGATACAGGCAATTGATAATTTAGGTGTAAATCAAAAAGTTAAATAGCTGTTTGTGGTTCCTCCAATTAGGCAAATTGCCTGTTGTTTCCCTGTTATGCCACAGCTCTGCAAAGCCTTTCACTGGCTCACAGAGCTTTGCAGGGCTCAGCATCACCCTGTTTAACACATGGACCAAAGCAGCACCGCAATCTGCCCAAAGCCAAGGAAAGAGCCAGGCTCTGGGTCTCACAAGCTGCCTTGGTCCCTGGCTGAAACAGAATGGTAACATAAACTTTCCTTACCAACAGACTCAAGCAAAGACTCTGTCCATGCCCCTCTCTGTGCATGCCAGGCTCCCTGGGCACGCAGCAGCCCACTCACCAGGAATATGTCTGCATATCCTGCCAGGGACTCCACTCCCTCCTGGATCCGGGCGCCTCCGGAGTCGTTCAGCCCAATCACGGGGGCTCCAACCATGGCAGCTTGATCCATGATCTAGTGATGAACACAAACCCCTCCTTATTGACCCAGCCAAGCTAAACCCAAGCAATAAACCCCAGAAAGTCCACCCCTTAGAAAAAAATTCCTTATGTGCCAGAACCCAAAGGGCCTACTCAGCTTCTCCTGTATTCCCTTTAACTCTCAGTCTCTGACTGCTCACCAAAGCTCATGTTTGGCCTCATCCAGACTGGAGGCTACAGGACACACATTTCATCCCTGCCATGACCTTTAGTGCTGCTCTGCCCTGCCAGCCCTGCATCTCCACATCAGCACTGGGTTTGGATGGTGCCCATTTGGATGCTGCCCTGTGAGTGGGACCAGAGAGGGCCAACTCACCCCTGCTCACAAGGGGCCTCCACTGCATCTCATCAGTGTCTAACCTGATCCCCACAGCTTGTTGCAGTGGGGGTTGTGTAACCTCCCTAAATAGCATATTCTAATGCTTGATCATCCCTCTCAAAAGTTCTTTGGGAAGACTAAACCAAATGTTTCCTCTGGAAATTCGGAAACAATACATTTCTTTGACACACAGCAGTGAGGGAGAGCATGTAACAACTTCTTGGCCTTCACCTTTGTGAACATTCAAGAACCCCAAATCTCCCTCCAATGTTCATACTCCCGTTCACCACCCAGACTAAGCACCACCCATTCAGTCACACTGTTCCCTCCACATCCTGTTCTCTGTGTCTGATCATTCACTTGTCTCAAGATCATACACAATACTCCAACAGAGGCCTAAGTGGGAGGATTGAATTCCTTACATTCCTTGCATAAAGTATTCCTGATTACTGGATTCCAGTAAAATGTTTGCCATTTTCATAACACTGCATCACTGGTACATTATATTAAGATCTGTTTTAACATCAAGCTCTGCTTTAGCTCTTAAATAACTTTCTGTAAAACCACACATTGTCAGCCAAGGCCCATTTTGAATTTCAAAGCTGCTTTTTCCTGCCCTGTGTTAGTCCTTCCAATCACTGTTAGGGAATTGTATTTATTTCAGACAACCTTTAACTTACTAAGAGCCCAAAATTCCAGCCCAAACACGGGTCTGTATAGTTCTAGAGGGGCTTTGTGACCTGCTCTCACTCTGTAAACCAGGGGCTCCTGCTGCTTTGAGTCTGCCTGGCTGTGGAAAAGCTGCAATCTCATGCTGGCAGACACACAGAGAGGCTGCACAACTCAAATCCAACCCCACATCTCAAACAGCACTGTGTGGACTGCAAACACAGCCTGTGAGCCAAGCCTGCCCTCGTTTGCTGCTGTGACATCACACCAGGCATTAGCAAATGCCTTATTAAAAATCCCTGGAGCTGACAGGCATTGCTTCTTCCTAGAAAGCCTGTTCTTCTATTAGAGCAGACTAGTGAAACAGGTTCACTGACACATTTTTCTGTTTTCCAGGGACTTATTTACAGATTATTTATTTATTTCAAGGCTTTCCAGACGCTGAAGTTCTTCCTAAAACACAGATCAAAGACTGAGACCCAGAACAACTGATGCATCCAGGGTCCTCACACTTTGGTGCCCACCACTGACACTGATGCCCACCAAGAACAGCACCAAGCAGGAAGGACTCACACTTTTTCCCAGCTCTGGGATCAGCACTCTCCCTGCTGCTTTAGAAATAAGAGGTCAAAAGATCCAGCAGAAAACATCCCATCATTCCTGTACCATTAAATCTCTTCCAATTACAGATACTCAAAGCTCCAATGTGAAAGGCTAATTCAAGTCTTTCCCAATATCAAGACTTAGTAAAGCCAAGCTGTTATAATCCATCCTAAAGTCTTCGTGCTTTCTACTCTCATAGCCCCTCACTGCTGAAGGGTCTGTGCCAAAAGCAGGTTTTTTCCACAGGAGAAAAGACCTTGTGCACAAAAATCCTTATTTCTCATTCCAGAGCAAGAAAATTCAGGAAGTTTTCCCCGCCCACACCACTCAACACTCATGCATGAAAAAGTTTTGACTCCCCACCCCTGGGATTCAAAAACTTTCCCAGTGAGACAAGCAGCCAAAGGGCAATAAATAGGCACAAGTGCCTGATAAAAGCAGCTCTGAGGAACAAGGTGACCTCCAAGTTGTAAAAATGTTTATCTTCACTGTTTACTTGCTACATTGGCTTTTTATAAATACTGTACACTTCCACAGGGCACTGTGCATGGGAAAAAGCTGCTCCAAGCTCACTGCACATCTCTCCAGTAATGACTAGTTAATTTATATTTGTATTTGCAAGCCTCTCATCTTTTGTAGCACAGTAGAAAACACAACTTATTTTCAACACAGTGTGTGTTACCCAGAAAAACTCTCTTCCACTCCAAAAGCTCCCAGAGGTGCCCCCTGCCCTGCTGTGTGTGCCCACCTGAACTGGCAGGAGGGGACAGGCACGTCCAGGCTGCCATGGCACACACCAGAGCCCACTGCAGTCAGTCACCAAACACTGTCACCAAAGGCATTATCACAACAGACCAAAAAAAGGACTCTGACAATTTTTTGGCTTATTGTTTCCTGTGAAATATTACCTTGCAGATCTTCTGGGCATGAGCTCCAGATAAACTGCCTCCAAATACAGTAAAATCCTGGAGGTAAAGCAAATTTTCAGATTAGAGAAAGAATCATTTCAGCAAAATGTTGTCAAATATTGCAAGTAAATAATACAATCCTACATGCTCTGTATTTGCTGTGCTGCTCCAAAACAACTGACTCCCCTGGTGCAGTTTGTTCAACCCAGTTCAATCCCAGGCTCCTTCAACAGAATAATATAACCCTGAACATGTGTCACCATTCTATATTCAGGAGTTATGCCCAGGAGTTGATTATTCCTTTAGAGGGGCTGTAGGGACTGTGTCAGCCAAAACTGCCTGTGGGTGCCACCCCAGGTCTGAGCAGCAGATCTGTAAAAGCAACACAGGGCCCTGGGACTGATCCAGAACTAAAAGGGGACGTTCACACCTCCTGGCACCAACAGCACAGACACAACTCCTGGCAAGGTTCTCTGATGCTTCAAAGCAGCCCCCAAAACACAGAATAGCTCAACTATGACCAGCAGCCGGACCACAAAGGAAGGAGCATCTCAGGTGGCAGCTCAATTTGGAGGGGAAAAAGGTTTTTAAATATAAAAAGAGAGGGGTATATCAGGAAGGGGCACTTTCAAATTCTTTTAATGTAAAAACTGCCCTCTACTTGTGTTCTTATGAACTGAAGGTTTGTGTTTGGCTCCTCTCTTGTGTTCAGGCCCTTGGAAGAACCAACACCCAAGACAAAACAGGCAGAGTGTACGACTTGCTCCAAGGTCACAGAGCAACAGCCACCTTGGCCATGAGGGCAAATGGAACAAAGGCTACTTTGTGGCCCAGAAAAGAGCAGCAATCACCAATAATCTGAAAGCAAGCCTTTCTTTCACAGTGCTAACACTAACCAAGATAAGCCTCTATTTCTGATGTTTCCTCTAAAATACTTTCATGTTAATATAAAAACTCTACTTTAACATAACAAGTGCATTTTATCTATTTATGAGCTGCATCACAAGCGTTTTGGCTTCTTCCTGTCTGCAGGTGCCCTGCTTCCTCCACAGGATCTCAGGTCCAGCTTATGCTTTCAGGTAGGAGGCCAACAGGCAGGAGGCCACCCTGAACTGCTGGGAGTGTTCCAGGGGAGAAGCTCACGGAGTTGAAGCAGCAGAGCCGTACCTGGCTGAAGACATAGGCCAAGCGCCCGTTAATGCGGCCCCTGCCCGTCACCACACTGTCCCCAGGGTACTGCAGGGAGAGCAGAGAGAGCACAAACCATCAGGGCAACATCAGTGCAGCCACTAAAACCCCCACAACATCCTCAGAGCAAAGCCTGGCTCCCTGAGAGGACTGGCCCTGCATTTCTGTACTGGGGGCTCCATGGGGACCTTCCCCAGCCCTGAAAAGGAAAACTAGAAGTAATACCACAGATTTGTTGGTGTCTTGGGTTGAGCTGGCAAAATGCCAACTGCCCAATCAAAGCCTCCCTCCCTCCAGCTGAGAAAAAGGGAGAAACGAAAAAAAAAACCTAGAAACTCAAACCAGTTTATGCTTAAACTAATTATATATATATATACAGAAAAGAGAAAATTAAGAGAAAACTACAATATAACACACACTTACACAAGTTAGATATAACAACAATTTTCTACCTCCCACCAAACCCAGATTTCGTCACTCTAGATTCATAAAATACTCTAAAAGACACCCAGCAAGGCAAAAGAGGGAGCATAACAATAAAATGTTTCTACTTCCCTGAAACTAAACCAAACTAGGATGTAGCGGCGGCAGGAGCAGGCCCAGGACAGCAGCAGCACATCCTGCCTCCACTGCAGACAGGATGGAACTGAGAGAACACCTCCTACTCCTGTATTCATATCTCAGGTTTGTGTCATCTGGCATGAAATATTCTTTTGGTTACTTAAGTCAGGTGATACCTGTCTCTCCTAATCTACGTGGATTGTCTGAGCCTGCTAAACTGAGGCTTAGTTAAAACTAAAGCCCAAACTACCACAGGTGGGTACTAAAGATTAATGAATTTAGCAGTTTCCCTGCAAATTTCAGCCCATCTGGAGTTCATGCAAACCACATCCTTAGAGACAGGACATACCTTGTATTAGGATCTGATGTTTTTGAAAGAATGGGCACAGCACACAAACCTTTGAGGTGTTGATAAAGGACAGAAAATAAACGGGAAAGGTCAAAAAAATGTAATTACAGCCACCTCAAACGCTTCAACTTGACCTGTCCCATTTTTCACTCTGTAAATAAGGGAAGAAGAAAGAGCTGGAAGAGGAAATGGAGTCTTAAAATGTGCTTAACTTATGTTTTCTCACTTTCTACCAAAGAAAATACAGAGAAGTCCTTCAAGACAGCAGTAGACTTTACTGGGCTGTCAGCAAGGAATTTCAGGCATTGAAATGCTTTTTGCTGATTGGTATTAAACAGAAAGTATCTGGTGCAGGGCCCACTCCAAGGCCATTCATGCCCAAGGTGGCCTGTTCCCAGGAAGGTGACTCCTCCCAGGCTGCACACACAGCTCTGCTGCCAGCCCACAGCTCCTGGCACATGAACAGCAGCAAACACACCTGCACTTCCAGCCACTGCCTCGTGGAGTGACTCCCAAAAGCCCCAGTGGCTCACAGAGTGGCCTGAATGTGAGCACAAGTCTCACCCTCCCTCAGAAAGTTCAGGAACTCAGGGAAATTCAATGCTAAACTAATATTCCAGCTCACTGGCCACAGTCAGGGCAGCTGCTGTGAAACTGTGCTCTGTAAACACAATGTGCAGCTCATTGAAAGGTGAATTCTGAAGGACAAGAGAAAATTAACCCTCTTGTCACACTCAGGACTCTGTTGCTCATGTTCAGGAATCAGGGATTTGTTATCAGCACTGTGGGATGCAAGTGGGGCAGTGTGCTGAGAGAAAACACAGCCAGTTTGCTGGGGAACAGAGGAAAAAAACTACTTAGAGAAGACATTTGCTCCTCCACTCATTGAGAGGGGAGGAAGTCTAACACAACATCCTTCCTGGCACCAGGTCCCACCAGTCTCCAGAACCAAACAAATCCTTCACCTGTGCTGCTCATGCTGGAATTCTGCTGATCCTGCAGGACTGAAAACCGATGCAGTGGTTCAGTTACTGCACAAGCAGGAGCTGCAGTCATTGTGTGCAGCAGCTTCTCCCCACACCCCAAAGCACAACAACCCCCAGCAAACAGGCCTTTGGCTACAGGAACATCCAACAGGGGCATCTGCACTGGCCACTGACACAGCCCAGGCCTTCGCTGGTCCTTTCTGTACCCAATCAAAACACCTTTCCCAGGCAGTAAATTATCAGACTTTGGGGAGCCAAGGATTTTCCCTGTGTGAGGAATCCTGAGTGAAGAACACCAGCAAAGCTCTGCAGCCTCCTCTGCTGCTGTTAAAAATACAAATCTAAAACAATATCCAGGGAAGTATTTGAACCAAACAGGTGACCTTATAAAAAAGGTATCAAGTTAAGACAACTGAAAAGTAAACTACGTAAGCTGTTAAATGGAAACTGATAGTAACTGAAGCAAATTTGCAAAACCAAATTATAAACAGAAACAAAACAAAACAAATGAAAGAAATTGCATGTGAAAAGAAGGGCCCAGTTTCAACCAGTGGGCTGGCTCCACAGCAGAGGACACTGAAACAAGAGATATATAAAATAAAAGTACCTTATTCTTACTGGAGTCCATCCCAAAGTCAGAACACCTGTGCTCCACAAACATGTCATATTCATCAAAGCTGTCGGGGTCCAAGAGCAGCAGAATCCGTTCCCTTGCTGTCAGCTTTCCCTGGAACAGAGCAAGCAACAATTACAGAGCCATCAGGTGGTTCTGGCTGTTTGCTGACCCCCAGCAGATGCAGTTTAAGCAAACACAGGCTCAGTTCATCTGCTGCATTGGACCCACTATGTTACTGCAGGCCCCCAGAGCTGGAAATAGCCTATACAGTGATTATCCTCCTTAAAACAAACATAATACAAGCCAGACTCTGAAAAGAAGGGCGACTGTTGGAGCAGCACTACCACAGGAGAAAGGAAACCATCTCTGAGACTTTTCAACAAGATACAAAAGCATCACAGCTATTTTTGCCCACACTTCTAAATGCTGCTATTGAGGCCTTTGTTCTATTCTTAACCACGGGGCCCTTCCACAGCTAAACCAGTCCTTCCCAACAGCCCAGGGCTCAATTCTCCACCCTCCATACTGGACTGCAGGAAATGAGAGGAAAAGGAAGTACGACAGCCTGCAGGGATCTTCTGACAAAACCCTTTTGTGCCTTTTTCTGATGGACACTGGCATGGGCAAAAGTAGGAAAAGGGCCAAGAACACCAGGAACTGACCAGATATGCACATCCCTTTCTCAACACCATGCAGGAATAAACGATTGCAAAGTTCTTTGTATCTTCACCTTCCAAGCAAATTTGCTATTTCCAACACAGGTAAGCATCCGCCTGCAAAGGGGGGACACCTGAACTGTCTTCTTCAGGGGATGGTGTGGCCCTGTATCGACAGGACATTGAAGCACAGCTCAGGCTCTCTGAGCAGTAGGCCAAACAGTTCCTGAAAACCAGCACACACAGGAAAGTCTGAAGTAATGCATAGGTCTCATTTATATAACACATAAGCTGTTCGGGAGCCCTCGACATGCAGAAATGCTTGTACATTGTGTGTCAGTGTCGTGGATGTGACTCAGTGAGCACAAACTCTCTTCAGATGTTTTATAAGCGGGAGAGGGAAACTGCTGACAGACTGGTCACTGATGTGGCCACTCCCACCTCTTGGATACCTCCAAACCATCGTGGTGCCACGAGGGCCTTGCACCACACCAACAGACATCCCAGCAAGAAACACCAAACAGAAACAGGAAACCTCTGTTTTCAGCCCAGTCAGCATTGCCCACATCCTGAACAACAGAGGCAGGAGACTAAAATCCCAGCTGTTCTCATCCTTCCCATCTGTCTTTACCTTATTTCCACTCTGTCAGCTCTTTGCTCTCATCCCTCAGAAGATCCGCTTAGATTTGTAAGCGCAGTGAGGAGCTGAAACTGTGCTGGTTGTGTGATTCCAAACCCTGGGCAGTGTTCAGCAGCCTCGAACTTCCCCTCCCCTGACAGGCCCAGGTTGCAATGTCTGTGTGTGTTACCCCTCACACACTCTTAGAGCCACCCTCGGGAGAGCGCCCCGAGCTCCAGGAACAGTCCGGAGCTGTTCCCTTTCCTGCCCGGGCACTGCAGCCTCTAAGGCCGCTCCAGCAAAGCTCCAGCAAAGGGGCCGAGCCGCGGGGCCCCGCACCGGGCACCCGGCCGGGACAGCGGGGACAGCGGGGACAGCTCTCCTGTCCGGGACAACGGGAACAGCGGGAACACTGGGAACACCGCTCCTGTCTGAGACAGCGGGAACACTGGGAACACCGGGAACACCGCGGACACCTCTCTTGCCCGGGACAGCGGGAACACCGGGAGCACCGCTCCTGCCGGGCCGGGCCGGGCCGTGCTGGCTCACCCGCTTGTGCTGCGCGTCGATGCGGGCCTGGCCGCCGCCCAGCAGCGCGGCGCGGCGCTTCTCCTCGATGCGCTGGGGCACGGGCGGCGGGCGCGCCCCCGAAGCGGCCCGGGCCCGGCACCGGGACACGGACACGGGCACGAGGAGGCCCGGCCCCGCCGCCCGCCGCAGCACCCGCACCGCCGCCATGGCCCGCCGCGCCCCGCCCCGCCCGCCGCGCCTGCGCCGCCACCGCCACCGCACGGGCAGGGACACGGGCAGGGCCGCAGGCCGGGGATGCGCGCACGGCCCCGCTCCGGGGGACACGGCCTCAAACACAGGCACCGCCCCGCTCCGGGGGACGCGGCCTCAGACACAGGCACGGCCTCGCTCCGAGGCACACGGGCATAGCCACGGCCCCACTCGGGGCGGACACACAGCCCCGGCACCCCCAAGCCCAGCCCCACGGCCCCGCCGATCGCCGCTGCTGTCCCCCACGGGCACGGGCACGGGCACGGGCACAGACACACCCACGGGCACAGCACACCCACGGGCACAGACACAGACACATCCACGGGCACAGACACGGGCACAGACACACCAACGGGCGCGGGCACAGACACACCCACGGGCACAGCACACCCACGGGCACAGACACAGACACACTCACGGGCACAGCGCACCCACGGGCACGG